>JAHLJT010008756.1:110681361-111077251 GCA_031308135.1 Acheta domesticus | reverse complement strand
CAAAATTTGGAAATTGTTCATAAATTTACAAATTTTGCGAAATTATTTTATTGTCTTTTCTAAACTGCCTTTGAATGAGATGCAAAATTCTGCAATCCAATCGGCGCTATCGCCTTTCGTTTTCGAGATATGAAATTGTTTCTAAGAATTTAGCATGTCATGACAACTCCCATTTCTTTGGAAGTCAATGGCAGTTCTCTCACAAAACTATCCTTCAAGCCGTTTCCCAAATGCAACTTGCAATGAGCGACACTCTTTTTTCATGCGACCTGACACCGGAATGGAATTTGAGACTACCTTCAGAACGCAAGTCGATTGCTTTGCGGAATGGAAACATGGGTTGTTACAAATGTTCCCTAAATACGTAAATGCCAAGAAGGTCATCTTATGAGAACACACAAATTCTCTGAGCATATGAATGAATCGGTCACTTCAACAGCGGAAGCCACTACCTATAATAGTAAAAAATCACAATTCTTTAATTTATTGTGTTATTTAAATGCAGCCCGTGTTCAACCCATGCAGAAAAGCAAACATTAATAGTATCATTTAAACTAAAAATAACCATTATTAGGATGATTACGTTCAGAATAATTGAACGACCAGAATATTACGTTCTCTACCATTTGACTGAAACACCGGATAGAGGACGGCGGAGAATGTGATAAAAAGGAAATAAATATTCTATATATTGATGTCAACATTTTGGGGAAAATGCATAACCTAACTCGTTGCGAGCCGAATTTGATTCTCATAACGAAATTGTGGCTGTCACTTCACGCAAAGCCCTACATCTTTAAAATCTATTCAAAAATCTGCTCCAATTTTTTAATTGTTACATAAATTTTAGTAAAATGCTTTTGCAATTATGATTTATGTTCGATAATTAGTAAATCCTCTCGAAATCGAAAATCTGATTTGGTTTTATGTGATCCTGACCTACACCACCAAAATTCAAACCATATTTTTTAATGAAATCCATTCTTCAACTTTAGAACTTTCTATTTTATAGTTTATAGTTTTCAGAATATTTATACTTTTTCCGTAATTTGAATATTTCGAGCAAAGCTATGTTTCATTCGAGTGTTACTATGTATTTGTAGTTCTTGTGTAATATTGTCTCCCCTCTAAATTGAAAAAACTAGTGGTGGACATACTCTCTCGATTATAACAATTACGTAATATAAAAATTCAAGTTAACCCCCAGCAAAAATTTCACAATTCCAACTGGATTGCATATATTGTCGCGGCCAATGACGTCTCATCTCTAATTAAAATCGCGACATTGATCCAAAACGTCGTTTTGGGAGTGTTTAGCACCCGCGAAATCACTCTCCAACTGAGATTTGAATTTGAGAGCATAGGTGAATTCGAGATTTCATTACACTAATTCAGCTGGTGATTTACTACAGGTAGTCTCACCAACTATGGGCCACCCTATAACTCCCTAAACGACGTTCCGATATCAAAATACAGTTTTCGCTCAACAATGTGGTGTCATGGAGCAAGTGAAATGGTGTAGAGATATTGTTAAGAAATACTTTAGTTTTGGAGAAATTAAATCAATTTTTATTTTTTTTAAATCGAACCATATATTTTTCTTACCAGCAATAGATAAATCATAAAAAGGGGAATGCAATGGTGTAACATATGTTCATATTTGATAGTATTTTGTGTAATAAATTATACTTTCTGGCAAGAGATTGTAAATGAAACCTGCACTTGTTGCTGCAGCTGCTTGTCGCTATTGTCACTTTTGGTAAAGGCCTTCGCGGCCTCTCCTTGAAAAGAGCCGGCGCCGGGAATGCAACCTTCCTGAATGGCAACAGTTGCAAGAATTGACACAGGAAATCTCGTGCATTTAATTTAAAATCACTTGTCAGAAAGTATAATTTTGTGCTCAAAATACTATTAAAACAATAACATGTTACGTCATTGCACTCGTCTACTTATGATCTACCCTCTCGCTAGTGAGAAAAAATCATGGTTCCATTTAAAAAATGAAAGATGATTAATTTTCTCGAAAACTAAAAATTTTTCGGACAATATCCTTACGGTACATTACTTGCCCCACGATTCCGCATTGTTGGGCGAAAACTAAATTTCTATATCGGGAACCGTTTAGAAGTTACGGGGGAGGCCCATAGTTGGTGTGACTGCCTGTATGCCAACCTCGCAAGTGTTGGTAGCGTTTTCGTTGTCATATAAAAGAAACTAGTGTTGCAACAGAATGGCACAGAGTTTCTCGTACTAGATCTCTTCTGATTTCTTTAATCTAGGCTAGTTTTTTGGTTTTACATCACCTACTTTCCAGCTGTCATCCATGGCTGACATTATTTTATTTAACATTTTCTCAATTTTTCAGGCCATTTAAAATAGAAAAATGTGATCTTAAGAATATTACATAAGTTAAACCTAATCCTTTATCACAATTTTCGATTAAAATTTGATCCGTTTTGAGAAAATTTTGAAAATGTTCGGAGGCTTTATGTAAAGTACCCCCAAAAAATTAATGAATGCTTTTAAAAATCGCAGGCAACGCAAGCCAAATGGACAGGGGTTTCTTCAATTTGGAAAAAAATCCTACGCAATGGCTTAGACGCTAGTGTTGTTCACATACACTTGACAGACGGACGTTTGTCGTCAATTGGTTTTTTCGGTAATCAAGGACCCACAACACATGTATTCTGGATAAACTACGTTGTTAGGGGATTTTTTTCTTAATTTAGCTCAGGATTTACATCCACTTTTTCGTGATCGTGGTCCCAAAATGACTTTTTTCCCAGGAAAATCCGCCGTTTTCCTCGTGCAGCATTACATAACTTTCCCTACACTACATATATACTCCGTATATACGTACGTATACGGGAAAGTAAAAATAATAAAAAAAGGAGAAAAGAAATAACATAGTGATGAAAATGAAAAGGATTCACGACAAGGAAACCCAGCCACATACAAAGAGAAAAAACAAAAAAACATCCTGGAAAACGTAGTTGGGAATATAAACTTTGTTAATGCATTCTTTATTGGAGAAAATGAAACAGGAAGAATAATGAGATAAAATGTCAATCACGGAGAACAAGAATAAATTAAAAGATAAAGACACTTATATAGAAAATGTTCTCACATGACAGGAAAGGGTGATATATGCTGCAGTCTGGCAAGTAGCAATACAAGAAAGAGAAGAGGGGGAAATAATGAAGATCTGCTATAAAAAATAGAATAAATGTAAAATGGGAGTATTGGGACAACACCATGAAAAAACCAAAAAACTAAGAAAAAGTTCATGGACAAAAGCATCAACGCTAAACAACACACGACTGCATCCAAGACACCATATAATAAAGAACAATACGTGAAAAACAAAAAAGAAACAATCAAGATATGTATTACAATAGCAATGTCAGGACATTGCTAAGTGGGGAGAGAAAAATGGAACTCATTCACGCTTCGTATATACGTATGTATACGGGAAAGTAAAAATTCACTAATTTACAAAATTATACTTCTGTCTTGACAATGTTATGCATGAAACGGGCAAAATTCGTGATAGCGAACAAGGAATTCTAAAAAAATTGTAATAGGCGTGCGGTTCACACGATTTTATTGTAGTAAAATAAATAACACGATATTAATCGGAAATATAATGAATTTTAAATATTGTACTGTTATTTTCTTTTTTGCACAAACAAAACTGTTTGTATGTCTTAGAATACAAAAGAACAATAGAATTGCGGTCTTAATACTTCGGATACCTCGAAGTTACGTACTTCGGAAAGAGAGTCTTTTAGTAATCTTTTAATCGTAAGTCGTAAGAAATCTTGCAGAATTTTAGCGATATATCGACAAGAAATAGGACGTTTTTAGTGTCTGTGAGTAATTCACTAAAACCCGTCTTGACTTTTCCTCGTTTGCCTTGATATGAGTTATATTCCTACTATGTATATTGTTTGTCTCCTTTACTTAGAAAGAAACAAAATAGTAAATGCATGCACTGTCTCACAAACGCTTTTCATAGAGAATGTGAATAAAGATGATGGAATTGCTGGTGATCAGCAATTACAATTATTCTTACTGTGTCAATACTTTGAATTTGCAATCTCTGCTTTGAAATTAACAAGTTTTCCAGAAAGTAGTTCTGATGAATATTTATGGGACGTCTTTTAGTTGTGTGTTGAAATTTCATAGCTTTAAAGTAAAATAAAATAAATTTCAAAATTCAATTTGTCGAAAAAGTTTTGAAGGTGGAAATGTTTTTGGACATTGATTTCAGATGTATGCAGAAATATATTTTGTGTCTTCTATTTTTTAAAAGACAACAAAGATAATACATATTTTGAGTAAAAAAATGAATAGAAATTGTTTGATATCCAGAAAATATTTTTACCAAAACTTAACGCAAAAATGACTGCTTCCACTTATACACCGGGCGACAATGTTAGTGATATCTCTTTGCTTGATTCGATATTATAGTTCAGAAAAGTGTTGAATAAAATCATCTTTCTTTAGAGGGATTATCGATTTTCTCTCATAAGCCTCAAGCTACCACTGACTTGCCAATTTTCCTGGGGAAGCACTTTCGACTCCGGGTGAAATCAGATAAGGGGCTATACAGCGTTGCCAAAAAAAATCAATATTTTCACTCACGCCAAAGAAACTGAAATATTCGTACTTCCTAATTCATTCTTCTATTCATTCATTCTCAGAATAGTAAAGCCACATAAGAGTTAATTGTCTCATTAGTGAATGACCTGTCTACTTCAGAGACGCTAAAATTTTGCTTTTTAGAAATAAAAAGTTTAATACTCGCAGTATCGCAGTTTGAAATTACAGCAACTCGCTATTTTTTCAGCTTTACTTGTTATATAAATTCCCATTTCTGAGATAAAAGCTAACTTTTCTAGTCCTACTCCAAAATAGCACGATTTGCTCGTATTTGTTAGTCTCTTAATACGTTTAGTCTGAATTAGCTTTTCGGGTTTTCACCCTCTTCACAGCAACTATTTATTGGTGCCTGTAACATATTTTTACTTTTTCATACTTACTTCGTTACAAGAGAAAGTTTTGTAATCGTATGCCGGTGAATTTTCATCGAAAAAACTCTTATTGCCAGGTCCTGTTAACGAAAAACTAAATCGAATTTGTTTACGAGAATATAGCAAATTATTTCTTCTAACACGTTTGTGTAAGGGAACGTCCATAAATTACGAAACGGTAAAGGGGGAGGGGGTCTGAGCATGTGTTACGCTGCGTTACATGGGGGTAAGGGGATATTAATTGTTACGTAACATTATTTTTTTTTTTAATTTTTCAATATTTGCTGAAATGATTCCTTTTTTGAGTCCTGTATTAAAACATTAAAATATTAACACATATAACAATAAAAATTAATTTGGACGGCAAAACGTCAGTCTGCCTGTGTGTCTGTCCGTTCGTCCATCTTGGTTAATGCTAGCGCCTAAACTGTACTTCCGATTTTCTTCAAAATTGATATTCCTCGATCGATTTAAATGATTTCGAGGCCCTCTGAGTTTGCCAGAAACATTTTGATTTTGGAAGTTCTTTGTAAATATTTTAAAATTTTCTCAAAATGACTCCCAAACTTTTGATTAAACTTTGGCCTCGAATAGCGTAAAGAACGCCTAAGTGAAGAATATTAAATTAAAATGAAGTTCATTTCATTTTACTCAGTGAATATAGTACTATCCATGCAAAACATTAAAGAACACAATATTGATGCAGTTTTGAGAAAATCTTAAATTTAATATTATTTATTGTTCCCCGTATTTCAATCAAGATTGTGCAAAAACAAGTAATATATTCAGAAACGTTTACATGATATTTTATAAAGAACTGATTGTCAAGAACTAATTTCACCTGAAGAAAAAATCGCGTCAACAAAATCACTACAATATTTAAAGGATTATTTTCAAATTGCAGGATCTCGAGTAGGGCCACATCAATAATGCAATGTTTTTAGCAAACGTTCTACGAATAGTTTAGGCACTAGTGTGTTCACAGAACGACAAGTGGACCGATGGACGGACGTTTCGAGAAAAAACAGTTTTCGTGTCAGATGACCCCAAAACGAATCTCGAAATTGATTGTAATATTCTGAGCGAATGAATAGGAACGATGAAAGACGTCTCATAGAGGAAATCTCAAATTCATTTTTGTATTTTAAAATTATTTCTCGTCTGCAAATTTATAATCAGTTCATTTTTGAACATTCATCAAATGGTATACTGTACAACAAAGTATCAGAAATATATCACTACTATTACATTTTTTGTAGGTTTCATAAGTATTTTTTTTCGTGTGCGCCTGCGTATGCGTTGACTTACTAGTAGATTAATTGGAAGGTGATTCGTGTGCTGGCACAATCTCTTCTAATATATTTGGCTTCTTGTGGTGATAAGGTCATCCAGTGGAATTATGCCAACGTCTCTGTATAAAGTCCTGTTTGTCACGAACTATGTTTTAGTTTTGAATCTACGAAAAATGTTCAATATACGAGTAGTTATTACTTCTCTGTGGTGTCGTATTAATCCATTCGCGTTCCATAGTATTATTTTATGACTTAACAGCGATTCTATTTGTTACAATTTTTGTTTTAGAATGTTTTGATATCTTCGGAAGGAATTTTCGATTTCTTGACACATGTCTATTTTTTAAATCAGAAATGAGACTATATGGAAGAGGGGTGTATCGGATTATTGAATATGTGAAAAGGTGGGCAATAAATGATCTTTTTCTGTGAATGAGTGTGCTTCTTTAAGTTGGGGAATTTTCTGAGTTTAAAAATGGTATTGTTTGAGTGGAAGTAGAAGTCGTCACTATACATTTTATATGTTAATTATTTTCAATGCATGTGTAGAACTTCATTTAATTCCGATATTCGTAAGATTTTTCACAAATGTTGATGATATACTGATATTTGTCACATTTTTCGTTTACTTTTCATAGCGATAAATTCAGGTCGCTATATTTCGTTCATTAAACTCCAAAATATCCAAGCAGTCATTTCAAATTCAATAAAACTCAATTGAATAATATAATAATACCAATTTCACATGATTCTCTATAAACGATTAAAAAGAGATGTGAAAATGCCGTGGCCGAAAGGATACATGAAAATGACTGACGATGAATGACTACATTAAAAACAGGATTTTAAGGAGGATCATACCAAGCGCTCAATGCCCCAGAAGGGCTTGTAGAAGCGTTACGAACGCAAAACAAATTTAAAAAGAAACTTTTTTATCCTAAATATGGATATTATTAGTTTAAATAACAGTAATAATGTTTGCTTTTCTGAGACACGGGCTGCATCTAAATAACAATAAATTTAAGAAATTGTGGATGTTATTACTATTATAAGGTAGTAGCTTCGCTGTTGAAATGACTGATTCTTTCAAATGCTCTGAGAATTTGTGCGTTCCCATAAGACAGACCTGTCCAAAACCGTGCTCCGGTGCAATTTTGCTCCGCCCGTGCTCCACGCAGCGCGCCGGCGCAAGTTAGTCACCGAGGGAGTGGGGCATTCCTTCAGTCTGTGCGATAAGAGAACGGACAACCTGCTGCTGGCTAGCTGCTGCGCTTTATGTCAATGGCGACATCGAAGAGAATTGACATTTTGTTTCATAGTGGTTCTACAGGACTTATATTCTGACTATCCATCTAAAAGACAAGAACGGCGGATTTCGAACGGCGAACTCTTTGGAGTATTATGAATATTTTCCACAATATGAGTTCTCAAAACTACATATGAAAGCAGCCAAAGTGATTTCTATGTTTTGGTCCACGTGTGTAAATGAGAGCTTCTTTTCATAAGCAGTTAACAAAATCGAAGTTTCGAGGGTGTTTGAGCGACGAGAGACTTCGCAATTCCTTGCGTTTGATGTCGACAAGGAATTTTGTGACCCACAGCGAACGAATTGTAAACAAAAAATCCACAATTAAAATTGTTACAATGAAATTGCTTTTATTTGTTTTAACTGAACATACTTATCCAGGACATTTCTTTTTGCTCCTCAATTATGTTTCAAACTAGAAAATAGCAAGGAAACTTACTCACTGGAATAAAATTAAATTAAAATCCCATTTGATTTTACATGAACTAGGCCCGAAATAAAACATTGTCGTGTTTGATCTATTCGAAAGGAGCTAGTGTGGCCGCTCCGCGAGAAAAGTTTGACGGTGGGGGTGATTAATTGGCAGCCGGGGGACTCCTTGGGCGGTGGCGTAAACAACCGGGCCAAAGCGCGCTTCGTCATCTGTCGAAGCGAACTTGGTGCTGCGGAGCATGAGCGGAGCAGAAATCTTGGACAGGCCTGCCAAAAGATGACCTTCTTGGCATTTACGTATTTAGGGAACATTTGTAACAACTCGTGTTTCCATGATTTTGACTCGCAAAGCAATCGACTGAAGGTAGTTTCAAATTCCATTCTGGTGTCAGGGTCGCATGAGAAAACAGTGTTGCTCAATGCACGTTGCATTTGGAAAACGGCTTGAAGGGTTGATTTGTGAGAGAACTGCCATTGTCTTCCAAAGAAATGGGAGTTGTCATGACATGCTAAATTCTTAGAAACAATTACATATCTCTAAAAGGAAAGGCGGTAGCGCCGATTGGATTGCGGAATTTTGCATCTCGTTCAAAGGCAGTTTAGAAAAGACAATAAAATAATTTCGCAAAATTTGTAAATTTATGAACAATTTCCAAATTTTGCAATTCTGAAGAGGAAAGGGGTCCTTTATATTGCAGAACCGAAAACTGCGAATTAACAATTTTTCAACAATTAACAATTTTATAAACAATTCCGCAACGTGCGCTGCACGGAGGAAGGGTCCTCAAATTGTCTTTGAGGTGAATATTGCAAAATAACAATTATGACAAGCGATGCAAAATTATTACTGAACACCTAGTTTAATTATTGCAAAAACCTTAAATTTCGTAAACACTGATATTTGAACACTATTTACTTCGCCAAAACTTCCCACTCCCAATTATTCTTCCGATCCTGCAGCCGCCTTCGCACCTTCGCAGACTTCATTTCTTCGTCTGGGATCCGTAATATTCATTCACGTACGTAAGTTGTTTTGCGTTAAAAGAGGGGATATTCAATTGATTTTTTTTCAAGTAAATCAGAATCCAAATATTTCCAAATTTCCTTTTCAAATCCACTAATTCTATTGCATGTGCTGAACTTTTTATGTCGTATTGTATGATATTATCTTTATTGATATTATCTTATATTTCTTGTAGACGATCGAATGGCTTGCATGACGACGCGATGGAGACTATCCCCGCCCCCTGTGCCTTCTACGCCAATACTCAATCATTCGGATAAACACGCGTATCATAGAGAACGTTCATACTAAGAGATCATGATTGCGGGAAATCTAGCCTATCAGCTTCTCAGTCGTTGGCAGTTTGTTCCGAATGTTCTTTTGTAATAGTTAACTATGAAAGAACCAGAT
The DNA here is from genome assembly GCA_031308135.1 of Acheta domesticus. NCBI lineage: Eukaryota > Metazoa > Arthropoda > Insecta > Orthoptera > Gryllidae > Acheta > Acheta domesticus. Next base: position 111,067,771 of record JAHLJT010008756.1, on the reverse strand, counting down.
GGCGTTATCGTCTGTACAGTGTGCCAAAATGCGCAGAAAGACGGGCACTTCTGAATTTGGCCGTTACCCATTTTATGTGTCGGCAACTGTACATAACTTGCTTTGCGTTAAAAGAGTGGATATTCAATTGATTTTTTTGCAAGTAAATCAGATTTAAAAATCGCCCCGCCCCCAATACTCTCAATCCAATTCTACGCCAATACTCTCAATCATTCGGATAAACACGCGTATCATAGAGAACGTTCATACTAAGAGATCATGATTGCGGAAAATCTAGCCTATCAGCTTCTCAGTCGTTGGCAGTTGGTTCAGAATGTTCTTTTGTAATAGTTAACTATGAAAGAAACAGATGGCGTTATCGTCCGTACAGTGTGCCAGAACGCGCGGAAAGACGGACATCTGAATTTGGCCGTTACCCATTTTGTGTGTCGGCCACTGTACTTGTAAATTTTAAGCAGGTTCCGCCTGCATGAATCGACTATTACTGAATGTTCACGATAGTTCCACCTGATCACACCACTGTACCATTTGCCCTTCTCCCCATCTCCTACGTCAATTTTCCCCCTTCTTTCTCTCTTTAATACAGACTATACTTGGGTTTTTATTTCTTGGCGCGTGAGTGCCTGTCTTCGCGATGGAATATCTCACAGCATTTCGCGTCTTTCTCGGTTGTGCTGCTAGATGTCGCATGATCGCCAGTATTGTGCGATACGGTCGCGATCATGCGACATCTAGACACGACCGCGAGAGAGCTAAATGCCGTGAGATATTCCATCGCGAAGAGTGGCCCTCACGTGCCAAGAAATAAAATCCTAAGTATAGTCTTATCGCTAAAGCTAGGAAAGTGGTCATACAGGGTCGAAACGAAGAGACCTTGGGGTTTGGAAGGCTTAACGTCTTTTTCGCGATCTGACACTGGCTTTTATAAGGTTTAATGTTTTTTGCTTGCTTTTACGCTATATTTGTGAGCATTCGATTCGACAAATTATTTCAGTATAAAGATTATGTAAAATATAGGCTATATATATATATATATATATATATATATATATATATATATATATGTGTGTGTGTGTGTGTGTGTGTGTGTGTATTTTATAATACCATTTAACTGGTATTGATTCTTAATTATAATCGTCCTTAAATAAAATCTTAATTTGGCAATAGAATCAGGAAGGGGCCGCAACTGCTATCTCGTGAATAACACACGGTCGTTCCCCAGACCGACGAAAGCTCACATTTCCTATTTATGGTTAGTTACATTTTTTTAAATATTTTACTTTTCACAAGACGCACAATTTTGTGTGATTTTTCCAATATGTGAACGTAGTTTAGACTAATATATAGCTTTTGTATATTTCTAGAATCTAAGGATGGAGGAAATTGTCATCTCCGAAACGTTATTTTCAGTGTAAGTTTAAAATAAAATAACATTTTAAAAAAGGTATTTTTAATATTTCATTGTATTCAATTTGTTGTCAATTGTTGTAATGTTTCATTGTTGTCAATTTAAACATTCTTTTTTTAATATTATTTATTTCCTGTTCAATTTTTATACAAATTTTTCAGGATGGTTGAAAACATTACAATATCATAATAAAACTTGAAATAAAAACTTGATTTTTAATTCGAATTTAATATTTTTTATTAATATAAATGTTGAGATTTAAGAGAAAAAAATTATTCAGAAAAGATTTAGAAATTTATTTACGGAGGGTGAAATATAACTTTGGGGAAGCGGGAACGAATACGTTTTAAGTTATAATTTTACCCTAAATCAAAATGTTGATGAGCTGGAAATTTTGGTAAAGAGTTGAAGAAGTTTGAAGATTGAGTAATTATAAATGTCTTAATTGATTCTATTTGTAATTCTTTATGTATCTGCCTGTTGGAGATGAACCATTCAGCTTTTAGAATTCTCCTTAAAAATTTGTTTTGAATGGTTTGTATTTTCTTAATGTTTGACGCAGACGCATTACACCAAATTGGGCATGCAAATGTAAGTGAAGGTCTTATTATTGTTTTAAATATTGAAATACCACACTCAATTTGTAATTTTGAAAGTTTATTAGTTAACGGGTATAATTTTGATATTTTTTGGTACGTTTTATTCGCAATATTTTGAATGTGAGATTTCCAGGTTAAACGACGGTCGAAATGTAGTCCTAAATATTTAATTGGAATGTGATTTTCTATCCAAGGTATATTTATATTATTTATTTTGAGACATGGGGGATTAGTAGGTCTGCAAAGTGTGAAAATTTTTGTTTGTGTTTTAGATGGGTTTATTATTATTCTCCATTGTTGGGTCCATTTAATATATATATATATATATATATATATATATATATATATATTTAAAGAATTTTGTAGAGAGTTTCGAGCAGTTTGTATATTTTTGTGAAATGAAAAAAGGGTAGTATCATCGGCATACAGTGCTATGGTGGTAAAAGGAAGGTGTGGAATATCTGACATGTATATGTTAAAAAGTAAAGGTGAAAGTGTCGAACCTTGAGGAATTCCTGAGAAGATATGACGAGAAGTAGAATAAGAAGTATTAATTTTCACACAAAATTTACGATTATGTAGATAGTTTTTTATTATTTCGAATAAATATACAGGAATTCCTATTGAATGTAATTTAAAAAGTAATCCAGAATGCCAAACTTTATCAAAAGCTTGGGCAATATCGAGGAAAATCCCAATTGTATGTTGCTTTTTATGAAAGTTCTGAGCTATTAATTCAGAAACGCGTAGTAATTGGTGAGATGTCGAATAATTAATTCGAAAACCAAATTGGTAATTGGTAATTGCTTGTGTCGAGGTAATATAGGATAATAGTCTAGTATGTAGTAGTTTTTCAAAAATTTTAGACAATGAAGATAAGAGACTAATAGGTCTGTAGTTCAAGGGAAGGTGGGATCCTTGCCTGGTTTACATACGGGTAATAACGTAAGCTAATTTCCATGATTGTGGGAAATAAGAAATACGAAGCATTGAATTGAATATATTTGTTAATTTCGATAAAATTTGTAAATTAAGTTCTTTTATCATTTTGTTTGAAATAGAATCATATCCTGAAGTTTTGTGAATATTTAACTTTTGTGTTATTTTTTGAACTTCTACAGGAGAAATAAACTTAATTTTTGAAGGAACTGAATAATTTGGAGAAGAGATGTAAGACTCAATTTCGCTATTGAAAGTTTGATTTATTATAGGGTTTGGTGTAAAAGACTTTTCTAGTTGATCTGCGATTAAATTTGATTTTTGAAAATCTGTGTAGGCAGATGTAGAACCGTTGTTTAAAATTGGAATAGGGGAAAAAGATTTTGTTAATTTTTTGATTGTTGACCATTGTGGTCTGCTATTGGGATGTATTTGTGCGATATAATTTTGAAATTTGTCAAATTCATATTGGTCTATACGTAATTTGATAATGCGTGATAACTTATTGATTTTTCTTTTAATGTCAGGGCGACGTGTTTGTTGCCAGAATCGTCTTAAGTTATGTTTGGATTTAATAAGATTTAAGATATTTATAGGGAGAGATCGAGTATGAATGTACGGTTTAATGTGTGTACTGGAATATTTATATGCATCTAGAAGTATTTTAGTGAATCTTTCTATTTCTATGTCAATTTTTTGTGTATTATCTAAGTTCTTTGGGAAGTTAAAATTTGAATTTATATATGAACGATATGTATTCCAATTTATTCGAATGTTATGGAGGGGATAGTTAATTTTTAATAGTGAAGAATTAAAACATACTTTAATAGGGAGATGATCGGAATCTAATTTAGGAATTGGGGATTGAAAGAATTGTAAATTAACATTTTTTGTAATTATTATATCTAAAATATCTGGTATTATATTGCTATGATTAGAATAGTATGTTGGTTCGAAGGGTGCATGTATGTCTAAATTATTTTGAATTATATATTGTTGTAGACGTATACCCTGCGGATTGGATGAGTTACAACCCCAAGAAACATTTTTACTGTTAAAATCTCCCATGAGTATAGTTGGATTAGAAGATTGAAAAATGAGGTTGTAAATTTCAGTAGGAAAGGGTTTGTTTGGTGGTTTATAAATAGAATATAGAGAGTAAATCACGTTATTTATTTAATTTCTAATGCTATACATTCTAAAATGTCAGATATAGGAAAAAATGTTTGTTGATGAAATATAGAATTCTTGATTATTATTGCTACTCCACCAGAAGCATGATCAGAGATTCTATCATTTCTATAAATTTTATAACCTTTTAAGTATAGTTTCTCATTAGGGGTCAGATGAGTTTCAGAAATACAGGCTATGTCAATATTGTGATAAGATAAAAGTGATTAAAAATATTTTGTTGTCGCTTTAGCCCATTTGCGTTCCAGTTTAGTAGTGTTATATTTATATCTATATTGTTATTAATGGCCATTAAAAAGTGGAGAAAGAAGGTTTTGTAATAAAGTCTGTATTTGTGGGATAAGTGTAGAAATAATTTGTTGAATTATGTTGGTAATTAAAGATGTGTAATTTGAAGTAGAAGGGTTTTGTTTTAATATATCAGAGTATGAGAATTTAGGTGATGTGTGATTATGTGTTGGAGATATATTATGATTTGTTTTAAAAGGGGGATTTTGAAAAGAATTGTTATGTTGAAAGGTTTGAGATTGGGGAAAATGTGGAAAGTTCTGTGCATTTAATTTTGGAGAAGGAGAACGCAAATTTGTATTTATTAACAAGTGTGAATTTGAATTATTAGAATTATTTGGTTTAAGTAATTCTTTAAATGCAGGGCAACCTTTGGTGTGCATTCCGAGACAATTAACACAAACCGGAGGGGTTGTTTTTGGAAGAGGACAGTTCGAATAATGGTGGTTTTCAGTACATCTTACACAACGTGGGATTAACCTACAATTGGCTTGTGTATGATTGAATTTTTGGCATCTCTTACATTGAATAGGTTGATTATTTGATGTTTTTGCTTGGACCTTTATTACACTATGAAAATTTTTTTCCAATTTGAAGATTTTAGAGGCTTCAGCACTTTTAGTAAGTTCTATTGAACAAATGTCTATAGGTTTACGGTTTTTATTAAATAATCTGTATACTTTTTGAACTGGATAGTTAAGTTTGATTAATTCATTAAATATACTTTCGTTTGAATAGGTAGTAGGTATATTTTTAAATAAAACTGTGAGAGTTTTAATAGTAGGGTCACGGTACGAATAATATTGTATATTATTTGTATCACAAAAATTTTTATATTTTCTAAAATCTTCAATTGATTGAAAGTTAATTTTAACATTATTCTTTACAGTTTTTGTTGTGAAATCATTTTGAATAATATTTTTTACATCTTGAAGAAGATTATTAAAATTATATACATTTGAAACTATTATGGGAGGAATGGAAATTGTTGGAAGTTCTTCATGGGTATCTTGAAGATCTGCTAGTGGTCCGTACTTATTTTGTAGTGGAATTCCATTTGTGGTCATGTTGCAATTGAAAAGTGAAGATCTTTTACCTGGTTGTTGAAGTAATGAAGAGCCTTCTCTTTTTCTGGAGTCACTTTTGGGTTGAGTCGTTGCTGATTGCATAGGAATGTCACTTTGACAATTTGACGAAGTAGTTGCAGGAGGGATGGTGCGAGAGTTGGAGTTAACTGCTTGTAATTCTGTATATTCACTGGTTTGAGATAGAGGAGTCGAAGTACCAGAAAAGTTACTAATTTGTTCTTGAGGTAGTGGGGATGAAGATTCATTTGTTATTGTAGCTGACTGTAGTCCATAGATGTTATTGTAATTTAATCCAGGAAATGCCGAAATGTTATTTGGAGGCTGAATAACTATATTATTACCTTGATGTTGAACAATTTCTTCAGTAGTCATGGTTGAATCTTGCATTTCAGAACTGTTTTGATAGCAAGCACTACCCTGAATAGTGCCGATGGAAGCAAAATTAGAACCATTTGGTGAGCTGGCTGTTTGAAAAGACATATTTTCCAAACCAAAGATGACCGAGGCAGTGATGTTATTTGGTCTGTCTATTTGATTATTACTGGCAGTCCGATTCAGTACAATATTTTTACAGCAGAAGTAAGATAAATCACTTTAAATAACAAAGTTTAGGAGAGCAATTTTATGAAACGTAGTCATACATTCAAGGCCTCCTTAAACATTCTGAAGAAAATGTTATTGTCTAACATCATATAGATCTGCAAAATATAAGTAACCTAATTTTATAATAAGACAATCTATACCGCAGTAGTTTAAATGTCAGTTTTATCGAAGGCAATTTTTTTTGGGGGGGGGAACTGGATCTGCCATTGTTCATGAAAGACAACATAGAATCTGAGGTACTTTTTGTAATGGGAGCTTCTGGACATCTGTACCTTAGATTTGTGTACGAGGAAGTAAAACAAAATCCTCACACATTGGTTATCTTGTTTAGAAATTCCTACTCTATTATGAGACTGACGCATCATGAACATATCATTATCTTGTTCAAGGAAATATTCGAAATAGGAAAAGGTGATATGTTTGAAGTTCGCGGTTAACAAGCAACCGGAGGTCATGCAGAGGCTCCATTTCAAAATGTGGGGAAGAATCGGAAGGCAACCTATCACTCATTTGCCAGTGCTGCCCTCTCTTAGGGCCACCTGCGAACCAGTGTGACTCGGGTCGAGTCTAGTGAAAAGCGAGTGGTAAGTGGGCAATCTGTCCCGAATTCTTGCTTTGAGCAGTTCTGATACAGGGCGCTGGCTATTTTTAGTACCCTGAAATATTTGGGATCACTGTTGATGCTCGACTGAAACAAGCGCTAATCACTTGGATACTGTGCGTTACAAAGACATCTTAAAATTAAATTCGGTTATCCAAATAATTGCACAATTATTATTGGGTGACTACGACATTACATTTTCCACAAGCCCACTGTATTCCCCTTGTTGTTATATTGTTCAATGGTCTACTTATCTTACGTTACTAATATTACGCCCGCGTTGTTGCATCCGACGTGCCTGTGAGGGGTGGACACTTTGTCAAACGAGAATTTTCCTCGCCTCTTAAAGTGATAAGGATATATTTCAATTTTGACTCTTTTCTGCTAAATACAAATTATTAACACCACCACAATGACTTAATGGCAAAATCGCCGGTGCCTCTGTAGCCTCGCTGACCGGAAGATTCTAGGGTTTGAAGCCCGCCACTAGCTAGATAACTAGGTGGAATACAGCCGCTCTCGAGAATTCTAGCGACCGGCTGCTTTGATCGATTGTTTTCCGTGGATTCCACGATGATAATACGAGAATGCCGGAGCAGTGCCCTATCAAACGGGCCATGGACCGCGCGCGATCTTTCTTTCCTCATCGTTGTCCCCTCTCCTCTTACATATACACATACACAAATACATGGACAATGCATGCAATATTTTACCAAAGATCTAGGAAGTCCAGTCGGGAGCTTTCAGCCTGTCGCGGCTGGTGCGGTGCCCGGTTAGGGAGATACCTAACGTGGAAAACACCCACAAGCCGACGCAATGTGTAGGAGGGGCGCCGGAACTTCCGTTCACGGCCACTTGCAGAAAGAAAATACGTTCTGTACTTATGGGACTAACGAATGCCATATATTAGATGACGCGCCTGTAAACTAAATACTGAAACTAATCGTACCACAGCATCTACTTTCTCGCATCATTTGTGACTTTTACAAAGTTTTAAAATCCAGAGAGTTAAATGAAAATGAAACCTGCGTCATTTATAGAGTACTTCGCACTGTCCCCGTGAAGGGGGGGGATCGCGACCACGTAGGTGGTCACGATGTCTGGTAGAGAGTAGTAGACGACCACCCTGACCCTAAGTTTCACGGTGCAACTCACATCGTTAGCTTCAAGGTGGAGGCAGTGAGTGGCGCCAACCCTTACGCTGGATTGGGCTAAGGGATATTCTTATGAACGTTTCGATTCCCGTAAAGTCCAGATGGGGACTAGGGAGCCCCCCGTTGGAAAGCCTAGGTCCTGGCGAAACTCACGCTAATAGCCTCAACGTGGAAGCAGTGAGGAAACACGAAGGGAGCTCCAAGCCGCCCGGACCTTAGTTCGGGTAGTCCCCTCTTGGGCTTTCGACTTCGTTGTGACTGTGGCCCGATACTCGGGGCAAAGAGCTTGTTCCCACCGCTTGTAAATAGCGCATTATTCGGACTTCGGTGCTAGTCTGGATAGCTAGTAGCTCTGAGTTGGCCGGACGGCCCCACCCAAGCATTGAATGGGGAAGTTGCGTGAAGATAAACTTCGTTCCGGCGGGATCAGACGTACTTGTGCGTCAGCTGGGGCTGCGGATAAAGGCGGAAAGCCGTAGGTGCCCACCCCGGGGACTTGTGCCCTTTGGAAGAACATGAGTATTGTGTGGAGTGGTAGCCCACGCAGGGAAAACGCTTTCCGAGAAATCATTCAAAGGAAAATCTGGAGACGTTTTTGAAAATGTTTTTTTAAATTGCATTTATTTCACGCAAAATTACGCAAACTTTATCCAGATTTTCAAAAATAAAATGTATGGTACATGACCTTCTCTAAAATCTAATTTTGAAGTATAGTTTTCTTAAGAAAAATTAAGAATCTTTCTTTAATATTGTTGTTGTTGTTGTGGGAAAAGGCCCAAAAAATACTGTAGACATTTTCGAAAATTCAATGTTAAACGAAAGTTGGACAGACGCCATTTTTATATGCGTTCTTCGCTCTGAGAAAAAAGTAAGAATAAAAATGGAAATATTTTGAGAAAATTTTGAAAATGAACTTGAGGATTAATGCAGTAAAGTACCCCACAAATTAAAATGTCTGTTTCGAAATTAAGGGTCCGCGTCATCGTCCAAATCGATCGAGGAATATCGGTTTTGGTGAAAATTCTGCTTACGTTGTTCACTGACGGACATATAGACGGATGGACAGACGTTTTGTCATAAACCAATTTTTTAATATTTAGGATCCACAAAACAAACTCATTCCTAAAATTAATGGAAAGTGGATAATCATAGATGGGAAATTTTCAATTATGGAATAAACATTAAAATATGTTCCTTTTTGTCAATAACAGTATCATATTTTATAAAAACAATGTGTACAAAATACAACTTCATTCCCTATTTTTCATTCTAATTTGTCCAATGAAATAACTTCTCGACGATCAAAAGTGAAAGAACGCTGAGCACAAGCCATTCTCTTCCATCACTCAATCGCATAATCAGATGTTTTTTTACCAACAGTAATTGGCATTCATGCACTTCACTGATTTGCATTCATGCACTTCTCTTTTACAAAGTACAAATAAAAACACAATTCATTAAATACTGATTATGGCATGCATGGAAATGATTCAACACCACTTTCCCAGGAATCTGAAATGAGATTGGCGGCGACTTTACCAATAGGCATGTTTCAACTAAGTTATATAAGATTGCTCAATCGCAATCCAAGTTTTGCAGTGGCTACCAAAAACACAAGGAGACCAAAATATGCAAAGGAACCCCTCATACGCTTCTCGGGATCTGTGGACAAAAAATTCGAGTTAGAAATTACAAAATTATTAAAATAAAAAGTATGCATTTGGCAAAAGTGTTAAAATGCCAGTGGTTTGTACGAGTGGTGTGAAGCAAAAAAGATATTGAACAAAACTACAAAAAATGAATTTCGAAAAAGTAACAAGCACACTGCTCAATAACAACAAATGAAATACTCTCGTAGTAGGGGAGGGTTAGGTTAACTGGAACAGTTAGGTTAAATGGTCCATGCTTTTAAATGTTGGTGGGAAGTATTTCCTGCCTTTTCCTCTGGATGACATTCGAAGGATGACAGGGCTGATACTCTAAGCTCCAATCATAATCTGTAGACCTTCATGAGTTCAGTACAGTAAGGAATTTTTATTCTGAAAGGCCAGATTTTTTGTACCACTCATTTGCTTTACATCTTTATTGCGACTGAATAACAATTACAAGAAGAATATTCACACCAAATTAAATGTTAGTATTTCTGCTCTATTACAGTGTTTTGTTTTTAATAATACGTTGTGGCTTTTGTGTTTTCAGGCATTTAACGAAAATTTGCGCTGTGGGGTTAACTGGACCGCCGGGAGGTTAGGTTAAGCGGACCGGTCCACTTACCCCCTTTATTTTTTTTTGGAAGTAGTATTTGTAGATTTGCAATTATTAAATCTGGAATGTTACATAATTTATTCACCTTTGACTATTTTATTAACGTTATTTATTACCACTGTTATTTCCAAATTTTAATTTTAGATGGCACGTTTTGGGAAAAGGTCCGTGGCCCGTTTTCTCATTTATATGTGAAAAAGGTTATGGCAATGTGTAGAAGAATGACTTTTTTCATTAAAACAGTCTATTAAACGTCAATGTTATTTTCACAGCTTATTTCAATTTCCGGCCCACTTAACCTTACCGGTTAGGTTAACTGGACCTATTGAAATGTATAAAACATTCCATATTTGACAATAAATGGAAGCACAATTGTCGCGATGCGGCGCCCCGGCTATCGCGACACGCTACCGACGGTAAGTGACCCACTTGTCACTTGCCGACGTCAGCGTTCCATAACTAATAAAAGGCGAGGGCTTCGCACCTCGCCCCCTTCTCTTCTTGCTATGATGCCGCGCTACCACCCTCCACTGGAAGACTCCGCTACCAGCAGGGTAAGTTTCAATAATGATCTTGTTCTTAACATTTGCGCGAGTTGTAGGGTCCTCCCTCTGCCCCGTAACACGCGACACAATGATGTTGATTGTTCCCACGATATTAAGTGAAAGCATCTCTCAAATACCATGCGAAATTTCACGTGTATGAGCCATTCCACGTCAAATCGCACAAAAAAGACCAAAATTTATATGGATCAAATAAGTGAACACGTATATTTTTATTTTTTTCTAACTTTATTATTTACGGAAATATTGTGTAATGAAATTTGCTAAAAATGACGCGCATCATTAACATAAAAATATCATATACTTGAATACACTAACTATAGAAATTTCCTTCAAATTCCATTCGAAACTTAAAAACATGTTTAATTTTTAAGATTTTGCAAAATGTTTAATTTCCTGAATTTTCAATTTAAAAAAATTGAAACTTTGAAAATTAAATATTTTTGTTAACACGATGAGCTAAAAAAAATTAAAAAATATTTATAAACGCATTCGAGTATTGATATCTCCAGGAAAAATCAATGTGGGATCTCAGTAACTTTAAAAGATATTAATATTTTACGAAAGAGGGTATAATAGATTGCTGCAATAGACGCATTTCTTGCGTTACAGGTCGTCGGTTTCTTTGGATGAAGCAGTAATTTAATACTCTTGAGGTGGTAAAACATCACGATTGAATTTATAAATAATAATATTTATGTATATTAATCATATAAGTAATATTAATATATTTATAAATAATTTATAAATTGATAAATAATTAAATGACGGATTCTTGACAACTGTGTTTATTGACATTTTTGAAATTTTTTAGTCCGTCACAACTACATAATACTAGTACTCGCTTACCGTAGAATTCCTGAACTTTCGTCACAATGCACAGTTTTAATGCCTTACCGAATTTACTTCAGGTCTGGACAAAATTCCATTTTCTTCGGCCAATGTTTTAGACACTTTTATCATGCGTTCGGTTGCTGCAAAAAGTCGTTTAATTTTATTGTATATCCAACTTTCAAAAATTGCCAATTTAAATTTTCAACGTGATGTCATCTGTAGAGTGAAAGTAATCGTTAAGTTACTAAATAGTATCTTTGTCTGATTTTTCGATGGACATCGAAGGATCTTCAATGTGAAAAAATGTATCTGTGTTGGCACTTTGTACTTTCTAAAGTTTCACATGGGGATGCAATTTTCTTCCAATTTTCTTTTCGTGGCGGGGGTTTCTCCTATTGCAATTAAACTCATGTTTATCTTCTCTTTATTCATTCCGCAGACACTTGACGAACTATCTGAAGAGCTTAAATTGTCACTTCCTTGATTTCCAGTTTTTCACTGGACGTTCCGTTACTTTCGTTAATGCCACGGGAGCGACTGATCTCGACGCTATCTTCATTAAGAAAAGGCAGTTTTGGAAGCCGATTCCCTTTCTTCCGAAATGAATCACAAATTCGCCAATCTAATGACTCCTGTAAATTCACCAGCAAATCGTGGCTCACGCGTCTTGGAGATTTTCTTTTTTAAAAATCGTGATCAGAAAGTTTAAATGGATTGAAACATCTATCTCATACAGTGATCGCCACTGATGTTGCACAATGTACATACGATTCACAGAACAAATACTAGCACTCTTGTCTTCATAAGTATTGCGTGTTGCGACTAATGTTGAGAAAATGTTACCATGTCCCTTGACAAGTGGTCAATTGTATTTCACGAGGAAGGTCAGGATGGCACCCCGTTCCTAGGACGCAAACTTTTTTCTTGTTATGTTTGGTAGAAAATTGAACAAGAAATATGCCTATTTTTTCAAATTTTAATCAGAGAGAGTTCATAAAGAAATTTTCGTTTTTTAATATAATTACAATTTTTTAATGAAATATTTATTTTTGAGAAAGTAATTTACAGATGAGTAAAATACACATATCAAAAAATTAAACAAAACAAAACAGTAATTTTTATTTTAAGTACATTCAGTGTGTCGATTAATCATATTTTGCAAAGTACGCGTAAATTTCAAAATTTAATATAGACAAAACTACACAAATAAACAATTTTCAGGTAAATAAAGAAACACGTGCCTCTTTTTTTGATGTCCAGAATGAATGCTATATATTCGTGTCATTTTTTAAAAAATAGTCGTGTCAATTCGAGTGCGATTTGACGTGGAATGGCTCATATTTCAATTCGTTTCGCTCTCACCCATAAGAACTTAGATGACCCACAAATCACCCACGATGTTACCCACAAAAATATGTATGACACAGTGTCATACATTCTGGGGGCAGAGTGAACATCTGAAATACTAATAACTCTTGAAATCCTTATCAGGCAGACGGTCATACTTTTTTTAGTTCTTCAGCACGTGCATCAAAGACTGGCCGAACACAATTCGTTAGTGCATGAGTAGGCAGAGCGCGCCCTCACACTTACAATTGATTTTCTTAGAACTGTATGTGTGGAGTGCCCACTTTGTTTCTTGTTGTATTTTATAGAAAATTGAACAAGGAACATGCCTATATTTTTTTCAAATTTTTATCTCATCGAGTTTATATAGAAATTTTACTTTTTTTGAAAAAAATACATTTTTTAAAATAAAAAAAATATTTTTCGAAAAATTTATTGACGGAGGAAAAAAATACACATTTCAAAGTATTAAATGACACAAACCAGAAATTTTTATATTTGGTACATTCGGAGAAATAATTGATCTTATTTTGTGAAGTACCTGTAAATTCCAAAATTTAATATAGCCATAACTACACAAATAATCAGTTTTCAGGCAAATAAAAAAATACGTGTCTCTTTTTTTGATGTCCAGATTTAAGAAAAAAATATCGTGCATTTAAAAAAATGTCGTGTCAACTCTTGTGCGATTTGACGTGGAATGGCTCAAAGGGATGCAGTAAAATTCGTTTCGCTGACACGAGGAAAAGCAGTAATAGAATTCGTTTTGCTGTCACCCATTCCTTCTGGAGAAAGAGGGAACATGTGAGTTACTATTGTTTCTTGAAACCCTAATCAGGCAGACGGCCATTCTTTTTATTTTTCGACGGCAATGGTATCAAAGATTGGTCGAACACAATTTGTCAGTGCTGGGGCAGGAACCATGCGCCCGCATACTTACAATAGATTTGTTTATTTGTACATGTTGAGTGCCCACTTTTTTTCTTGTCGTGTTTTGTAGAAAATTAGACAAGAAATACGCCTATATTTTTTTCAAATTTTTATCTGAGAGAGTTCATATAGAAATATTCATTTTTTTAAAAAAATCCAATTTTTTAATGAAATATTTATTTTTTGAGAAAGTAATTTACGGATGAATAAAATACACATTGAAACAAACCAGGAACTTTTATGTTAAGTATGTATATTATATTGTGTATATTCAGAACATCAATCAATCATATTTTGTAAAGTATGCGTAAATTCCAAAATTTAATATAGGCATATCTACAAAAATAATTATCAGGTAAATAAAAAACCACGTGCCTCTTTTTTTGATGTCCAGAATGAATGCCATATATTCATGTCATTTTTTTAATTGCATACATTTAAAAAATAATCGTGTAAATTCTTGTGCGATTTGATGTGGAATGGCTCGTATTTCAATTCGTTTTGCTCTCACCCATAGTTGACCCGCAATTCACCCACGATGTTACCATAAAAACATGTATGACACAATGTCATACATTTTGGGGGCAGAGTGAACATCCAAAGTACTAATAACTCTTGAAATCCTAATCAGGCAGACTATCATTATTTTTTTAGTTCTTCAGCACTTGCATCAAAGACTGACCGAACACAATTCGTTAGTGGATGGGCAGAGGCAGAGGGCGCCCTCTACTTACAATTGATTTTTTCAGAACTGTATGTGTGGAGTGCCCACTTTTTTTCTTGTTGTATTTCATAGAAAATTGAACAAGGAACACGCCTATATTTTTTTCAAATTTTTATCTTATCGAGTTTATATAGAAATTTTACTTTTTTTTAAAAAATAATTTTTTTAAAATGAAAAAGATATTTTTTGAAAAATGTATTTTAGAGGAATAAAATACACATTTCAAAGTATTAAATGAAATAAACCAGAAATTTTTATAGTCAGTACATTCGGAGCAACAATTGAATTTATTTTTTGAAGTACCTGTAAATTCCAAAATTTAATATAGGCATAATTACACAAATAATCAATTTTCAGGCCAATAAAAAAATACGTGTCTCTTTTTTTGATGTCCAGATTTAAGAAAAAAATATCGTACATTTTAAAAAAAGTCGTGTCAACTCTTGTGCGATTTGACGTGGAATGGCTCGTGTATGTCAAGTAAATAACATTTTAGAACTAGTTAAAAAATGTGGACCAGTTAGTCTAACTCTCCTCTAAATATTTTAACAGAAGCCGTCTTCACATAATCTGAAATAATGTGTATACATGTGGATACACAATAAAACTGTTCTTTACATCCCAAGAATATCAAATAGTTGTAGTTTCACACCATAATATGTAAATAGCAAATATTTAATGGCGGGCAGCCTCCTTTTTGGAGCCTTCTTATTGTATGACGTCAGTGGAGTCATGAGCGGTGACCCACTAAATATGAAAATTCAATTAGTGCGCACAGTATTAGAATAGACCGGAGGCTTAGATTTCTTTTCATTTAAGCGCACTTGGGAAGTTTTTTTTCACATGATAGTAATTAGTCATATGCTCGTACACAGAAAGGTTTACGGAATGATATATTGAATGAGATACGATAACCAAACTAAAAGGTAATATTTGATAATTAAAAATTCGCATAACTTAAGATTAACACAGGAAAATATTGAAAGAAAAATATTCCTGCATCACGTTTTCAAGGATCAAACTTTCAAGTTAATTTGATAGGTAAAACTCAATACATATTATAACAATTGTTACTTTTCTTTCTTGTGCACGGTTCTGGATTCCTTCTCATTTTGATAAAACATTCCAAATTTATTGACCTTCCTTGAGATGAACTTGCAATAATGTTCGCCTAAAAATTCACATTTCTAAAAGGAATAAAATATTACCTTTCCAGGTTTTTGGTTCCTTAATTTTTTTTTCACGAATCGGCCTCTATGGACCACGCGAACGTGCGTAAGACATTGTTTGGGATGATCAGCATTTCGGCTGGGTCCACTTTTACCCCAGGGTTGTTAGCCGTGGGGGTATGGAAGATGATGATTATGATTATGATTATGATAAGGCTGAGAGGACGACACACACACAAACACAAATACACCCATGTCCGAGGCGGGACTCGAACCCATGACCTTGCGGCTCGAGATCCCCATGGCACAACTGCTTTAGCAATCTCGGCCACAGTGCCGACTTGGTTCCGTAATATGAAATCACTCCAATCAATTATTCTCTTTTAGACAAAAAAACGTTTCTGTACCTCCAGTGTAGTATCCTTGGGCATAGATAAAGCGTCCGACCAACCACAACACTCCACCCAAAGCACACGCACGTGGCCACTCCAGGCCTCCCAGCAGCATCAGAGCGATGATCATGGGGTACTGCTCCAGCCTGCAACGGAAACGTGCGGTTATCAGCCAACGGATGCGATCAAAATTTTGCCTTGAATCAAAGAAAACGTTCGATGTACAGGGGCCTTAAATTCCGGAGAAATGAAAGCACTAATTTACTTTATTACGTTTTATTCAAACCGAAAAATATTATGTTTATTCATACTTTCATTAAGTAATTCTCATGATATTTTTGGTTTAGAGTTTATAAATACATTGTCACATAAATTAAAGTGTTGCGAACATCGAACCTTTTAGTATGCTATTATGGGTTTCATTATTAAAGAACGCATATTTTAAAGAATTACGTAAGCTTTTTGGCAAAATCAAAAAAGTAACCAAATAGACAGGGAAAAAAATTATTCTTAAAAATGTTGCTAACTTTTATAATTATATGAAAACTAGCTGGTACCCGGCGCGTTGCTGCCGCATAAGAAATAATTAAGAAAATATTCGCCTCCCACCTCTCTTTTCCCCTCGCTCTTTTTTCTCCCCTCTCCCTCACCCTCTGTCTTTTTCTTCCTCTCTCATTTTCCCCACTCTCTGTTTTCCATCTGTATCTCTTTTCTTCCCCTCTGTGTCTCTTCTTCCGCTCTGTGTCTCTTCTTCCCCACTCTCTCTCTTTTCCCGCTCTGTTTTCCCTCTCTATTTCCTCCTCTCATTTCCCCTCTCTCCATTTCACCTCTCTCTTTATTTTCCTCCTTTTGCACTATTTTCCCTCTTTTCTCGATTTCCCTCTTTTCTCGATTTCCCCTCTTTTCTCGATTTTCCCTCTTTTCTCGATTTTCCCTCTTTTCTCGATTTTCCCTCTTTTCTCGATTTTCCCTCTTTTCTCGATTTTCCCTCTTTTCTCGATTTTCCCTCTTTTCTCGATTTTCCCTCCTCTCGATTTTCCTTCTTTCGATTTTCCCTCTTTCGATTTTCCCTCTTTCGATTTTCCCTCTCTCGATTTTCCCTCGGACGGACGGACGTTTTGCTTTCAATTGGTTTTTCGTATCAAGGACAAAACAGGGATTCTGCCTACTCCACGTGGGGGATTTTGGTTACTTAATTTAGCAACTGGCTTTATTCACTTTTTCGTTATCAGGGCCCGGCAATTAATTTTTTTCTGCCGAAAATTCTCCGTTTTTTCGCGCAGCATTACATAACTTTCACTATACTACGTATTTTATTCCGTATATACGTGTGTATACAGGAAAGTAACGAAAACACAAAATGTGTATTTCCGTTGATTTCTCGAAATTGATTTTCCGCTTATTTTATTGCATATATTTTTTCTAAGTATCTATGTTTTTCTACGAGCATATCTAATACGTACGTACACGACAAAAGTTGGTAGATTTTGGATTTATTTTTTGGATCTATGAAACGAATATATGGATATTAAAGTTGTCATTGCCGCCAGTCTCGATTTTGTTTGTATAGTCTCTACATTATAATAAATATCTGGCGACTCTACGTGACTGTGGCGGGATGTTCGTTTGTCACTATTTTCTGCTTGTATTTTGGATATGCTTTGCTGCGTTTTAGTATCAAGTAAATAATAAATAATATTGATATTTTCTCATTAGAGATTAACTTAAAATTCCAAAGTTTAGCTTCACTACCATTGTTTACAAAGGTTTACAATGCTTGGGAAACAGCATGCTTTCCGAGATGTTAAATTATCTCCGGAAACAAGACACTAACATCAGATAAGGCGTCGGAGTGCGAATAGCTTCATCGTTGACTTGTTTCTACTCACATAACAATTCGCACAATTATCGTTCTTCTCGCAAAGAGCCTAAAAGTTTTCCTGTCGGAAAAAAATACGAAAATGTGCGCAGTATCTGTTTAAAAAATACCTAATTTTATCGAAAAATGATTTCATAACCTCCAAAATTGTTGAAAAAAACTTTTATCAATCCTACTAAATATTACTAACAAATACTTTTTGTGAAAAATGTTTCTAACATTTTTCTTGTAGGTAATTGAATAAAAATTGAATGTCCTTTTTTTTAACGCGATACCCAAAGTTTAAAGTCCCCGCCTTTTCTCTTAAAAGTGGCTATCCTAATAAAATCCCCATAGAAGTCTAGCTATGATCAGTTAAAGAATAATTCGGTTGGTGGATATAATTTTTAAACTGATCTAGTATGATTGCTAGACGATTACCATGGGAAAAAACAATAATTTAGTAGTGTTTTGAATAAATAAATTGCATGTGTGTTTCATAATATTCAAACAAATACCGATTACGGATTCAAATTAATTATTACATATTCAATCATTGAAAGTGTACAAATACGTTGGGATCTGAGGAAGGCTGTGACAAGTAAAGAAAGAAATAGAATGCTAATATCTGTTAGGTCACTAACTGCCTCAATTGCTTGAAATGCCAACCTTTCTTGTGAACCCAATGTTGATATCGCAGTGATTTGTTGTCTCACTGCCTTCTCAAACCCAATATGAAAATGAACTCTATCTACGAACTATTCTTACATAATAACCATTTTATCAGAGTTGTGAGATACAGTTATCAAACACGCCAGCGATTACGTGGTCGGATAAACTCAATAGCCATGCTATTGTAAAGAAGCAATTACGAAAAAGTATTTAAAATAATGTAGTAATATGAACATTTCGTTCATAAACACAAATAAAATTTATACCAGTACAATGTCATAGTGGCTTTGTTAGTGAAATTACGAGATCGTCGTCTAATTGTTTGTATGAAAGATAGTCAATACGTCCATGTTATTACAGTAGTAGTTATTTTAGTTTATAATATAATAAATAATGCATGAATGCTTTTTTAGGCCAGTTTGACTCATGAACCACAGTTTTCCTTCCCTGTGGGTAAGTATTCCGTCAGGGAGTTATTCCGTAGACGGAATAACGCACTCAAAAAATCAAACATCCTTCAAGCATTTAAAGGTTTCGTAATATTAATACTCACGTGTTTTGGTGAGCTCTCTGTATGCAGTTGAACTGCTTGTTGTCTGGACTGTACATTGTTGGATATTGGATCTTGTACTTCTTACGAGCCAGTCCAACCTAAAAGTAGTACAAGCATTAATGATAATTAAGAAGTGGATTTCTGTGATTTTGCATATTTTTGTCAGTTGCTTCACGGCATAGCTAAGTGAAATTTGGTTAGAATTGGATGCTATTCAGATTAATATGTTGTACATATTTGGACGATTTTTCCTGTTGCTGCATATTCCTGTAATTATAAGTGCATATTCTGCATATTTCGTTAAAATATAGACGTATCTTTAATAATAAATAGAGAATCTTCTTTTCATAGAATATTTTTATTTGTGAGCATTCATTAATTCGAAAGAGTTTGTCACAGTTTGTGTGTTTTTCTTCTCATCGATAGATAAAATACTTATGCAAATGTAGGTTCTTGATATGTTTTTTAAACCAGGCAGAAGAAATGCAACAAGACGTACTAGGTCAATATTCACTATATTTACTACAATCATTTCTCCCGCGAAGTAATATAGATTACGTTACGTGTGTGTGTATGTTTATATTCTTTTCCTGAATTTTATAAAGAATGATTTACATCGGAAATTAATATGCAATTAAAATTAATAATATTTCAAGTGCATATTTAAGAATTTAGATCATAAATGCATATTTTTAAAAGCATATTTCAAGATTTTTAGGGCATAAAATCCTCTCCCTGATGATGATGATGATATAATAATAATAATAATAATAATAATAATAATAATAATAATAATAATAATAATAATAATATTTAAATAACTCATTCTGCACAAGCAAATGTCGAAAAACACGAACCTTCACAGATTTCCACATGAGCAAAAACACCGAAGCAACAACTACTAGAACGCAGTAGCCGTATTCCGGATACACTGTAATAGTTCTGAAACAAAAACGCAACAGTTCTCAAACTCATTATTAATTTATTCTTACTACAAAGACGTTACCATAATGACATGTTTTCTTTTTACACTGCACATTAACTTAAATATACACTGCTGTTGAACGCAGAATATGGTTAAAATATACCGATGACTTACGCCATGTTGTAGAGGAATTAGAGGAAATTGATTCAGTCAAGAGGCAGAACGAAACAACGCGTTTCCTCCTAGCTTCTGCTGCGCGTCTTGCGTGTATCACAGAGCCCGGCCGGGAGAGACCGCCCAACGTCGGTCAGGAGTGGGAGCACGCTAAGCCAACCACAACCACAGCCGACTGAAACGCAAGTCACGGCATCCCGCTTATATAGGCGGCCTTGGAAGCAGGCGGGCGAACGCCGTTGGCTAGCAGCGAGAGAAGGGAACCAAGGGACCGGTTGCCTGTGCTACCTAGCGGTCCAGATAATCGCAGAAATGACTCAGCATTCTTTTGAATGATAATGCTGATATGGCATTTTATGCTGCGTTATTTCTCGAAAGTCCACGAGATCGCGATGTTATTGCATCGCGACCTTCAATATTTTCCAAGCCGTTTCATTCACAATATTGATTTACTTGAGAAACTATTGATCCCTATGAATATGGTGGGTTGGTAGGTTCATACGCCAGGCCTTTAAACATTGCTGCATTTTGTGTTCCTCAGTGTAAAATACTCTACAAAGTTGTGATGACTTTTAAGTACGGTATCTGACTTTTAAGTACGGTGTGTCACTTCTTTTTATCATCACGTTGTCAGAACTAAAAAAAACATCACAGAAAAAAATATCTGTTGCAGGGCAGTTGAAAAATTGATTACACTAAATCTGATGTACATTCACAAATTATGCTAAGCAATCAGCCTTATATTAAACAATATATTAACAAAATGTTAATCGTTCTCAATGATAGCTATAAAGTGTTATACTTTTGGATATTCAATCCATGGACGGATCCAGAAAATGTTGAAGAGGATGTCAATTTCTTCTTTTTCAAAGAAATTAGTAAATAGGAAGTGACCTACAGTAGCAAAAATGCTGCTGAACAAAACCACATGGAATGGTTTTCCAAAAAGTAGAATGCACACAACTCAAGAACCACAAATAAAAAAATCCATGTATAACACTAACATAAAATTAATATTTTAACAAAATCAGGCTCCACGAAACAGAGGCGTAGCAAGGGGGGGCGAGGGGGACATTTGTCCCCGGGCGCAAGTTCTGGGAGGGCGCAAAATTTCGGAATGTAAAAGATAAAATTAATTCAATTTGTGTAAATTTTAAAAATTGTTGGGTCTAAAAATAATCATTAAACACTACAGGATTAATATATCGTTTAAATTTGGCGCCTTGTAAAAGTTAAAATAGAGTTTTTTGTCTGAATATTTGCATGTACAGTCATCCACATTAATGCCTGGTTTTACGTGTTATGAAAAGTAAAACTTAAGACATTTACGCATTGGCGCAGTTACGAGTTGACCTGTCTTAAGATTTAATTTGCCGTAGCACGTAAAACTAAACATTTCGCGTGGAGTCGGTAATATAGAATGTACGTTACCAACAGTTCCTAATGTGTAACTGTCAATGTATTTCATTTTGTTGCCGCGAAAGTCATCTGGTTAAGTTATCATTTATTCTTTGTATTTATAAATATGAGCACAAAAAAACTCAGTGGCGCTCAGAACCGAAAAAAAAGGAAACTTTCGGAACTGGAAAATGAAAAATCCAGCAAGGCGATGGAAAACTTTTTAAAAATAATGAAAAAATCCGATACTGCTTCGACTGACCATGAAGAAAATTTTTCGTCAAACATTGAAGTATGTTCAAAATGCGAAAAAGGAGGTCCATCATTGGAGCTCGAAGATGACGGTTGTAGTGAATCTAATCGAGACAGTCAAGGTACATATTTATTCATAGTAAATAGTTTGTCATCCAAAGTAATAGACCAAGTTCATTGGTTTATTATGGTCGAAACAAATTGTAAAATACATCATTTACATGATACCTTGTAGCGTTGAGTTTAAAATATATTTTGAACAATACTAATGCGTGATGTATTTTCAGAGTTTGAAATTTATTATGAAATTATAAGTATTTAATTTAATTTGTATAAAATAAAATATTTAATTAAACGTGATTACTGATATTTGATAATTATTGATGTATAAAATACATCTAAGAAGATAAGTTTTTTAATTCTGATATACAATTTTGGCATATAAAAGTACTCTATTAGTTAACTAAAATTTGTATTTATCCGTAAACTTGTTTGATATGTCAATTTGATTAACTATATCACCAAAATTGATTTCCATGAAAAGCATGAAATAAAAATTAATTTATTAAAGATTATCTTTTTGCTGTTTAATGATATTAATGTGAGAAAATGTTGATTTACATACATATGTTGAAGCAAACATTGAATGCAATTTAATACCAAAATCAAATAAATTGGGATAATCTTTTTGTAATAAATTTGTATATATATCTAATTCTCGAAAATATTTTTAAAACATATCTGCTTTTAATTTACGTAATTATAAATAGGATTTACTACAATCCAATCAAAATTCATTGGATCTTCGAATAATGTAATATTATTGAATACTTTGTCAGAATCATTCAATCATTGAATGGTTTGGAATTCTAATTCAACTGTTTTCGAAATTTTTATATGTGCATATATAAGTCAGTAATATTTTGGTGTTTTTCTTGAAGTCTTAAATTTAACGTATTCAAATGGCCGGTTAGATCAGAACAGAACGTTTATCTGCTCAAACATTTAACTGCACTTATTCACTGAACATACTGAAATAATGGTTGATTTATCAAATCATACAGAATAGTATTTACAGTTCTTAATAAATTTTGTTAACTTATCTTCTAAATAGTTGTTTATAGTTCACTATATGACAAACAATTGATCGCCCAAATAATGTTATTTTATTAAATTTATTTGCTTCGTCTGGATAATTCATGACTTTTAACATGTTATTAAAACAATTTTTCAAAAATTCTTAACCGAGGCAGAAATATTAATTTTAAAAAGTTCTTGTTCAGACCCGACGTTCGTTACAATGGACAAATTCCAATGTAATGTCCATTGTAAAAAAATCAGGTCTGAAATGGTTAAGTGAAATGATTTAAAAACAGTAATAATAATAACAAAAATAAACTGTTAGAGCTATTTTTTACAAGATTAAGTAACAACGTTTACATTTTAAATTTTTTAAATAAAATACCCGTTCCAAGATAGTATCATATTGCTGTATTTTCAATATGACTTCGACCATAATATACCAATCAAAATGAAGGGCACCAGCGAACTGCAATGTGGAAGGGAAGCGTCTCGGGGACGCGTGCCCACCTGTGCTTTCAATTATAATTCTTTTTTGTTTAAAATCATTGATTAAAAGACAAAACAATGTTTTTAATCAGTTGATTTATATCATAAATCTGATTAGAAATATTTTTATACTTCAAAATAATGTACAATTAAATGTTTTTCTTTACTTGGGATATTTTCAGAGGAAACGATAAACACTGCTAACATAGAAGAACATGACCGCATTTTTGAGGTACCGGAGGATTCTACTGTCTGTAGCAATGAAATTATATTACACAGCAAGTATGACAAGATTTGGAAACAGAATGATATTGCATACTTGGAGTTTGACGAGATATCGAAGTTGCCGAAAATTACACACGATCTTCAAGAAAAATTGTTGATGTACGGTACTTCCAATCTTCAAAACAAGAATGGCCCCTTTGCATCATCGAATGGACGGGCTATGACATCGTCTTGGTTTTCGAAGCGACTTGCACAGGGTTTTGGCGAAGAAATCAACAGATCTTGGCTGTTGTATTCTCCATCGAAAGCAGCAGCATACTGTTTTTGTTGTCTACTTTTCAGTTCATCAAACGTGCAAAATCGATCGAACTTAGCAACAGCCCAAGGATTCAACCATTGGAAAAAACCAGAAAAATTACGAATGCACGAAAATAGTCCTTCTCACCGCCAATGCTTTACCGCTTGGAAAGAAGCTGAGCTGAGATTGACGAAGAAGGAACGTGTAGATTCTGCGTTGGAGAAGGCCATACAGTCGGAAAAAGAGCGCTGGCGTGAAGTTTTGCAGAGAATTCTCTCTTGCATTCAATTTCTTGTCAAACAGAATTTACCTCTCCGTGGACACCATGAAAAACTAGATTCTTCAGACTTTTTGAACAAAGGCAATTTTTTGGAACTGCTGAAACTTCTTTCGCAATATGATCCCGTACTGAAGAACCATTTGAAGTATGCGGAAGAAAATCCACGATCAACATCGTATTTATCACCACAAATTCAAAATGAGTTCATTAGTCTGTTGGCCTCTTCTGTACGCAATCAGTTGATCAGTGATATTTTGCGTAATAAATATTACGGGATCTTGTTCGACTCGACCGCGGACATAGCACACAGAGAGCAGTTTTCCGAGGTCGTCAGACACGTAGATATTGATTTTGATAAAAAGACTGTTCAAATCAAGGAATCATTTTTGGGTTTTATCGAACTTCATTCCAAAGATGCAGTTTCACTCGAAAAAGTCATTTTACAGCGATTGGAGGAAGACAACATACCGTTGTCTGATTGCAGATCTCAATGTTACGATAACGCAGCAGTGATGTCCGGTGCTATATCTGGAGTTCAACAAAGAATATGCAATAAAAATAGTCGCGCATTGTTTTTGAATTGCGACAATCACTCGCTGAATCTGGCAGGACTTCACGCAGCTAATCAAGAGGCAGTTGTCGTTACTTTCTTCGGCACCATAGAAGCTCTTTATGTGTTCTTTTCGCAGTCTACTATACGGTGGGACTTGTTGAAAAGTACAGTGAAGAAAACGTTGAAACGAGAGTCTCAAACCAGATGGAGTGCCAGATATGATGCTGTTAGTGTCGTCTTTGAGCATCTAGATAATATATTGGACCTGCTTGAAAAAATGAGAGAGAAAACAGACTTGTCTGTGGAAACTAAATGCGAAGCTGAAACTATTGTACATCGAATGCTGTCCTTCGACTTTCTAAGCCTCCTGTACTTTTGGAACCAAATTTTGCGGAGAATTGAACGTGTTCAAAAACGACTGCAAGATACATCAATAAATTTTGCAGATGCTGCGAAGGATATAAACTCACTCCAGAGCGAATTAAAAGAGATAAGACATGAATTGTGCATTAAAGCGATTGCAGACGCGAAAATAAAATGTGACCAATGGGGAATCAACGTCGAACGAAGAAGAAGAAGACGTCGTCGAATGCCTGGAGAGTTAGCTGAAGACGCAGGTCTTTCAGCAGAGGAGGAACAACGTCGTGTTTTGGCTAGCATCGTGGACCGACTCCAATGTGAATTCGACAACCGGTTTCAGCGTCTTAGAGATCTGCACGAGAAGTTTGGCTTTCTTTTAGATGTTTCATCATTGATAAATAACTACGATTTAGATTATTTGGAAAAACAGTGTAATATTTTCGGAGAATTTTATGCGACGGATGTTGAGAGTACTGGCTTGTACAATGACATTGTTGATTGCAGAATGTTATTACGTTCGCGGGATAATGTGATCAACACCCCCATCAAATTGCTCCGTATTGTGATTCAGTACGGTAAAGATGTCTTTCCAAACTTGAGAATTGCTTTACAGATTCTGCTAACTGTTTCGGTATCGATAGCAAGTTGTGAAAGATCATTCAGCAAATTAAAGCTAATTTTAACATATTTGCGAGCATCAATGGAACAACAGCGATTGTCTAATTTAGCTCTTTTGAACATAGAGAAAGAGACCCTTGAAAAGATTAATGCATCAGATATTATAAACAAGTTTGCATCCATTAAATCGCGTAAAATACATATCTAGATCTGTTTTTCAAACATTGTACGTATTTATTAATAAAAACAAATATAATTATTTGAATTAAATTCTTATTTTCTATCCTCCCGCGTAGAAAAGAGGATCTGGCATGAGTGTGGCAGTATGCGGCAGTATGGCATAATTGTGAACCATACTGTTACCATACGTCTGCCATACTAGTGTCATATTTTTATCATTCTTTGCCAGACTAAAGTATGGCATCAATATGGCACAGTATGGCACAAGTATGGCAACCGTATGGCTCGCGATTATGAGCCAGCCTTTCGCCATTCTTATGCCAGATTCTCTTTTCCATGCGGGCTCTTAACAATGCAACTTTTTCCTATTTATGTGTGTGTGTGGGGGGGGCGAAATTTCGATAACTGCCCCCGGGCGCTCACTATCCTCGCTACGCCTCTGATCAAACCATTCACATGACGAACATTTAGAACCATCTAATATCCCTGAAAACGATGATCCCCTTCAAGGTTCATCTCTTCCAAATGAAACATTCGTCAGTTGTGAAAATTCATCTGGCCATGAGTCACACGATAAGGACATGATGCGGGACCTCCTCCGACGCGAGATAGAACGAGTTCGTCTACTTCCATTCGAATCTCGTGCACAGTTGAGGAGAATGTACGAAAATGCTAAAGCTAAGAGAGTGATAGAAACTGCGAATTCTGTCTTAAATGAGGTTGTACAGGCCTCAATTAGAGATCTAGATATTACTGAAATCAATCACATCGTGTATGCAACTGGATATCTAGTATCTCAGATAATCTTGGGGCCAGCCAAGAACACCGATGGCCGACAGCCAGACAGAGTAAAAAGCTCCGTACCTCCATGGATGAAAAGAATTATGAAACGGATAGCCGACACACGGCGTGAAATATCACTCCTAGCCGTGGCATCTTCTAAGTCAAACCACACGTATAAAGTTCAACAAAAAATACTCCAAGTTGAACAAAAATACCTAATTGACAATGACACAACAAGGCTAATGGTAGCTGAAAAGCTAAAAGAGAATATTCAAGCATGGGCTCAACGAATAAGACGATACAAACGTAGAGAAGATTTCCGTGTACACAACCGGTTGTTTGAAAGAGACGCGAAGAGATTCTATCGCAGTCTGACTGAAAAACCGAATGGCAATGCTGCCCCTCCTTCAAAAGATGACGTCGAAACATTTTGGTCAGGAATCTGGGAGGAAACCAAATTCTACAACAAAGACGCATCGTGGCTCCAATCTGAAGTTGATGCGCCAATGGACTCGTGGAAACAGTGGAACATGTTCAAGGATTCTCGAAAGAGGACCTATGCCAAACAATTAAGAATATGGGAAACTGGAAATCCCCTGGGGTTGATAAGATCCAGATTTATTGGATTAAGAAATTAACAGCACTCCAATCTCATTTAGCAAAGGCTGTTAATAAAATTTTAGAAAACCCTAACGAACTTCCCGAATGGCTCACTCGCGGCATTACGTATTTGCTACCCAAAGGAGGAGACAGCTCTTTGGCGAAGAACTACAGGCCAATTACTTGCTTGCCAGTAATGTACAAACTTATAAGTGCAGCCATTGCTGACAAAATGTATAGGCACCTAGAGAAGAACCATCTGTTGCCAGTTGAACAGAAAGGATGTCGGAAAGGTTCCTATGGCTGTAAGGAAATCTTGCTTCTCAATAAAATAATTTTGAATGATTTAAAGAAACGAAAACGTAATTTAAGCCTGGCTTGGATTGGCTACCAGAAGACCTTTGACAGTGTACCACATGATTGGATTTTGAAGACCCTGGAGATCTATCGATTTCATCCTAGACTTGGTGAGTTTTGCAAGGCTAGTATGAAGTCGTGGAGCACCAGGTTACTAATCCACAGCGGAAAGGGAGTAGTAGAAACAAGTAGTATTCAGATTAACAGGGGAATTTTTCAAGGAGATTCACTATCCCCTCTGCTGTTTTGCATTAGTTTGATTCCTCTATCAAGACTGCTGTCGCACACTGACTTTGGTTACAAGCTCCATGGTGATGAAATGCCTGTATCACATTTATTTTACATGGATGATCTTAAAGTTTTTGCTAAGAATGAAGCGATTCTCTCCCAAATGCTGTCATCAATGATTTTAGCAATGACATCTGCATGAAGTTTGGTCTTGACAAGTGTGCAAAAGCCAACTTAAAAAGAGGCAAAATGACCACGTCCGAGAACATTGAAGTTGATAGACACACTATGATTCAAGATCTTGAGACAGGTAAGACTAACAAATATCTGGGCATTGATGAATGTGAGAGCATCTCGAACGACACAATGAAAGAGAGAATTCGCAGGGAGTATTATAGACGAGTGAGACTTGTCCTGCAGTCCGCTCTGAACTCAAGGAATAAAATATCAGCAACAGGAAATTCGCATCATGGATCGAAAAACCAGAAAACTGCTTACAATGCATCACGTTGCCCACCCCCGAGCTAATGTACATAGACATAATGTGTCACGTAAAGAAGGAGGAAGAGGCCTGCGACAAATTGAAGCCTCCTGGCACAATGCAATATCCGGGATGGGAAAGTATGTAGTCAGCCATCAAGATGACCCACTGATGAGGCAGGTCATGAAATCTGACCGAAGAATGGGAAACAGAGGCATTGTAAGTGTAGCAAGAAGCATTGCGAACAAGACTATGCAAGACACCCAAAATGACAGAGACACTGAACTTCTGATGCTACTTAACATGAAATTTGAGACACAGAAAATGTTATAGAAATCGTGGAGAGACTAACCACTCCACGGACAGTATCTAAAAAGAATGGACAAGGTGCAGATCAATAAAGATCAATCATTTATGTGGCTTAAAAGGGGGAGAATGAAGCCAGAATCGGAAGCACTTGTAATAGCTGCCCAAGATCAGGCCTTGAGAACACGACATTATGATAAAGCGGTTCTCAAAATTTCCCAAGATGATAAATGCCGCATTTGCCAGGAACACGTAGAAACCATTGATCATATTGTCTCAGCTTGTCCAATCCTAACAAAGACAGAATACTTGAAAAGACACGACAGGGTATGTAGCTACCTCCACTGGCAGATCTGTACCGCCCTCGAAGTTCCGAACACATGCCCCAAGTGGTACGAACACTCACCGAAACCGGTGACGTCTGTTGGATTGTGTACCATATTGTACGACCAACACATTCAAACTGATCGCACGATAGCAGCAAACAAACCGGATATTGTTATCCGGGATTTGGAGAACAAATCGTGTTTACTTGTCGATGTTGCTGTACCTTGCGATCAAAACGTCGTTACCCCTTGGTAACGACGTTTCTGTATACAGAGAAACGTCTTAAATACAAGAGTTTGGAAATCGAGATCAGCCGATTGTGGGGCGTAAAAGCACAGGTCGTACCGATTATCGGAGCTCTGGGTCGTACCGATTATCGGAGTTATCGGAGCTCTGGGATTCGTTCCGCAAAATTTGTGAAGAACTTGTCTAAACTCCCCGGTAATTCAAAAGACTGGAACTTGGAACAGCCCACATTTTGCGCAAAGTATTGTAGAGGCACCGACAGTCCCTAGATCGACTCCTTAGGTAGCTGGTTGCAACCTGGAGTAGATTTTATATTCAGCCGACACATAACATCTTTAGTCGTGATTTAGAGGAATAATAATAATAATAATAATATAATATTAATAATAATAATAATAATAATAATAATAATAATAATAATAATAATAATAATAATAATAATAGTTTTATTATTTATTTCAGAAAATACTTTTTATAGTGTACATTGTACGTGCCGTCACCATCAAGACCTCTGTTACAAACATGAAAAATACCACTATTACAAACATGAGAAGCTCAAACTAAAATGTAATAACCAAGTTATACAATGGAAATTAAATTGAAATTGAACTTATTTACATACAATCGAAGTACAAGATAATACTAAATCCAAGTACAGGATGTTTTCTTAATAGTACACTATCTTCCCTTTCTAAGTGCTTTTTGCACTTGTCAGAGAGGAATGAGTTTACTATTTATTTCGTACTGTTACTGGTCCCCGAGTATACAGAACAAGACATTAACTAGATTCATTTTCTGTATTGTTATTAGTATTTCCCTTATAAGTTAAAACTTAATTACTTGAAATGAATAGAAAATAATAATTAACATAAAATAAACAAAATAAAATGAAATGAGCTGGCTATTTGAAATGAGTGCTTTACATTAATTGATTAGAGTTAGAATCTACTTAAAAAAATTAGTTCCATAACATACAATTAAATAAAGTAAAATGTGAGTACAATTGATGAAAAAGAAATTATGTTATTCATTATAAACAAATCAAAACCTTTTTTACATTTATAATATCTTAAACTTCATTCACATCATCAACAGTACAATAAAATAAATAAATAAATAAATAAAAATAGAAAAATACAAATAACAAATTAAATTGTACATTATTACCAATATTGAATAAATGAAATTAGATAAAATGGCTGTAGTTAATGGTCTGAAATGGATTGTTTACATTAGTTGATTCGAAAAATCTACTGAAAGAAATTGATTTATACATTGTTGACAACATGGAATAAATAAAATAAGATAGGATTTCTGTAGTTAATAGTCTGAAACGGATGGTTTGCATTACTCGATTGGTAAATCTACTTAAAGATTGTTTTATGCATAAATAATAGATTTTTTCCCTTGAACTCTCTTTTGAAATATTTTGTTTAGTGTACCATTCCTTTAATATTTTCTTCAAGACCCTTTTGGATGTTATTTCTAATATTTCTTTTGGCTGAGAGTTGAGTAGTTTTGGAATGAACGTACTAAGCATTCTTTCTCCAAATTTGTTGAAAGTCTCTGGCAATATGAAATTGTATTTCCTTCTGGTTTCATAATTGTGCCCACTGGTGTTTCTGTATTCTTCTTTGAAGAAATTTTTTTGTAGGAGTTGAAATTCATATAGTTTTTGAACACTCATGATTCCGAGTACCACTGAACTTTCTTCAAGTGTTTGGTTTGTTTTGTTTATTTTTTCGTTAAGACTTTTAATACATCTATTATCTATACATTATAATAATAATAATAATAATAATAATAATAATAATAATAATAATTTATTAAGTCACATATACAATTACAATCGTGTATGACGGGTCAAAGTGATGTTTTGGGTGGAGAGAGTGAAGTTACATTACTGTCCAGAAGCAAAACAAAGGGCCATCTCAGCATTTGCTCAAAGGACTAGGGAAACTGGACAAAAACCTGATCGAGATGGGGTCATTAGCCTAGGAATTATCCTACTATAATAGGTCAATAGTCTACTACAATACTTTTTGGAGCTACATTAAGATATTAAACAGTATTTAATTATTTTTAATAGCAAAAGAATTTAACATTTCCAGATTGTAATGTTTAATGTAAAAGTGAAATTCACTTGTTTATGTAATTTTACTGCTACTGCTTATAATAACAATTATAATAATAATACTAGCACTAATAATAATAACATATATCGAGTCACTTATACAATTTTAATTGTGTATGATGAGTCAGATATGATATATGCAGGTGCACATGTGAATAATATTAATGATAATAACAATATAATAATAATAGTAGTCGTTGAGAAATGATTAAATAACATTATTGTTAACAGAGCCTAATGTATCTGTCAAATTAAGGGTGAAGGAATAGAATTTTGATCAGGCATTCTCCTTCTACATCAATCCACCAGCAATTTAATACAACAGGAGGCAGGACAGGATAAGCCAGTACTTTTTTCTTTGCTTCAGCTTGAACAGTCAACATGAAACAGAAAGTCAAATGGGATAAGAATTTTTGTTTATTTATATGTTGTTAAGGGAAGTAGAGTTGTGATTTGTGTATTCCTTCACACTGTAGAACATGTTGTTAAGCAGAAAAGCTTTCAATTTACTTTCAAACATACGTATTGTGTTTATGTCTTTAATATCATGGCCTATATTGTTGTAAAGTGTAATGCCCTCTATTAGGGTACTTTTTTGATAAAGTGTTGTTTCAGAGTGGGGAACATGTAGGTTATCCTTTTGATGAGTGTTGTAGTTGTGTTCATCAGAATTTAGAGTAAAAGTGTCTTCGTTTGCCATGAAAATCTTCTTTGTGAATACCAGTATTTCAAATGTGTACATGCATGGTAGAGGAAGAATCCTTAGTTTATTGAACAGGGGTTTGCAAGACTCCAGCTTATGAGTGAAGGCCATTGTTCGCAGTATTCTTTTTTGCATAATAAATGTGCGAGCGCTTTCAGGAGCATTTACTCAGAAAATTATTCCATATTTTAGGTGTGAGTGCACATTTGCAAAATACATTGTCCGAAGTGTCTCAATGTTTGAGTTTGACCTGAGGGTGTAGAGTGCACTAGTGCATAGCAAGATTTGGTGAGCTTCTTGTTAAGATTTGAGATGTGAGCATTCCATTTTAGGTTTTCATGGATTGTTAGACCAAGGAAGGTGGTTTCATGAGTTATCGTTTCAGGGTTATTATTTATGAACAACTGCTGTGGGAATTTTTCTTTGGGTCGGGGATTCATAAAATTTAGAGAGACTGTTTTGTTGTTTTTTATGATGAGATTGTTGTCTTGAAACCATTTTACTAGTGCATGCAGAGTTTTCTGAGTTTCTTTTTCTAATGATGGTTGTGTTTTTGCTTTGATGATTATGTTTGTGTCATCTGCAAACAAAATTATATTTTCTTAAAGCCAAAGGCATGCCATTTATATATATAAGGAATAGAATTGGCCCAAGGATGGATCCTTGCAGGACTCCACAATTTATCATCTGAGGGCAGGAGTAGTATGAAGAGATTTTGTTTTCTTTAATGTGCTGGAGGGTAACTACTTGGCTACAGTTTGATAAATATGATTTGATCCACTGGCCTGCAATGCTTCGAATCCCTAGCATTTCTAGTTTTGTTAAAAGTATATGATGGTCAATAATGTCAAAGGCTTTTGACAAATCTAAGAAAAGGCCAATGGGAATTTCCTTCTGATTGAGTATAGTAATTTCTCTATAATATAATAATTTCTCTATAATAATGTATCAGCGATCATTTCGAATGGCAATATTCAAGCATTTGAGACTACTATCTTTGAAATTCGCGGGCGATGAAATGATAAATTGCCAAGTGTACCAATAGTATCATTTGCATGGTTATTCATGCGGAAATATTGTGACTACGAGTAATAAGAAAAGAACTGAAAATAAAGGTAATATTTCAATAATGGCAGAATAGTCAACCTATCAATGTTACAAAATATCAATAGTCAACTCATCAATGTTACGAAAAAAAGTAACTGAACACGAAACAATCACTTCAGACACCAATTGAAAGCAATTTTGAAATTCCTCAAAGCATTATTGCTGCGTTGCAGCAACAGCAAATATATTATTTTTTATAATTATTTTTTCTTTAGGCATTTCGTGTTTAGGCAAACGAGATGTCTGGTAATTTTCGTGGGCCGATGGTTTTCTATACGCGTGCAGCCTTGTTTTCACAGGTGTCATACATCACAGTTTAATATAAACTATAATAACTATAATATAATATAATATAATAAACTATAATATAAATTATATTAAACTGTGCATACATCATGGCTATTCCACTACACTTCAAAGTCAACACATCAGTGTCCACGACTTTTGGTCATGTGACACAAGACTACGCGCATGCCAACGACGTTGACCACGCTACGCGCCAGTTTCAAGAGAATCACTTCTTTTTAAGGGTTGTTTTAGGGTTGTTAAGGGGTCTTTTGTTGTTTGAAACATCAGGAAAGATTCCTTATCACAATGAACAGTTGCTTTTATAAATAAGAGTTTCATTAAATGGGGGGCAATTTTTTGAAGCATAAAAACTGAACATCATTTGTTCCTGCTGAAGATGTATTTTATAGCTTATTTATTAATCGGAGAATGTCATCTGGTGTAGTGTGTCATGTGGAAAATGTTCTGAAACTCAAAGAAATCGATGTCTTCACCAGAGACTGACTTTCCTCACCAGATGTGTGTATGCACCAAACAATTATGTTTGTAAAGGCAATCAGTTACAAATGCATTACAAGTATGCATCAGCATAAAACACAACAATTACATCATCTATACTGCTTCTGTTCATCTACTACAGTGTTAGTGTTACTACATACTACTTAGGTGAACGTCTTTATAAGCTTCCAGAAAAGCTAAAGAATATTAACAAAATTTAAAAAATTAATAAGTAAACTAAGAAGATTCCTTAATCACCCATTTCTCTTTAATTGTGGAAACTATAAATTATTAAATTTCCACACTACAAAGAGCTAATACATTTTAATTTCAGAGGAATGTTTTTTCTGTTTTACTCTATTACCTCTAACTTATTCTCCACATGATGAATATCGAAAGTGTAATAAACGCAATTATTTTTTAAGTTATTTTCATATTATAGCTTATTTATTAATCGGAGAATGAAGCATTATTTTTGCATATTTTATGTTAGACATCATAAAAATGATGTCTTAACATTAAAATATGCAAAATGAAACTAAGCAGAAAAGTTCTAAATTGGCTTTATTATAAATAGCAAGCGGATTTCTACGATTATGCATATTTTTGTTCGTTGCTTTAGGGTATAGCAAGTGAATTTCTTGACATTTGGTTAGAATTGGATGCTATGGAGATTAATATGTTAGTGCATATTTGGCCAATTTTTTCTGATGGTGCTTATTTGTGTAATTGTAGGAGCATATTTTGCGTATTTCATTGAAATAAGAGACTTATCTGTAAAATGTTTCATGTTTTCATAGAATCCTTTTACTTTATTTGATTGTTTTGTGATTAGAAAGAGCTTGTCATAGTTTGAGTTTTCTTTTGCTTTCAATAGATGATGAAATATTTATATGCAGGATATAAGTAAAATAGTGTATGATAATTCTTGATATATTTTTTAAACCAGACAAAAAAATGAAACAAGACAGTACAATGTACTCCACCGAGATGCATATTTTCTTCAATTCTCCCGTGAAATAAGCTAGGTTACATTATTTTTGCACAAAATTATATCTTTTCATTCCAAGCATCATCTGCTGAATTTTAACGAGAAAGATTAATTAAGGAAATGAAATATTTTTCATTTTAATTACATATTAAAGTGCATATTTTATAATTTTTAAGTCATAATTGCATATTTTTAAAAGCATATTTCCAGATTTTTAGGGCAAAAAATGATTTTAAAGAATATGAGAATGGACGTTTGTAAATTCACGACAGTGAATCATTAATTAATTTGAGGTAGGAAGCAGCAAGCATTACTGATTGGAGAATTAATTCAAACTTATAATACAAAATACTATATACTAAATTTTACTAAAAATTTAACAATTACGTCCATAATATGGTCAATGCAGAGCTGTTGTTTTTATTTATTTTCCACCATCTTTACATTTCAATTGGATTTTGAAATATTTCACCAGCTATTCGATCTTCAAACAACTTTTCTTCTACACAAAAATTACGCCCATTAAGGTTACGAAAGTAAACATTATATTAATTTCGCCTGAAAATTTGCAAAAATATTTTAATTTTAAAGTTAAGTAACACTGCGCACATTTCAAGATAAAAATTCAACCAAGATTTTCACACAATCGAAGACGCTAAGAACAAATCAGAATTAATGCGCAAGCCACTGATTCACGCCAACAAAATGTAGATAGAAAATTTTCTCTATTCATCCATATGCTAATGGATGGTCTGTGAGGACTGTGGCGTTATTATTAAAATTGTGGAATACGTTTCCTCCAAGGCAAGTAGTTATTAACATTACTCACAACTTCTATTCAAGCAAAGGCATAGGCATAGGTTAGGCCAGACCAAAGAGTATATGGGCCAGACACATGAAATCTATAGAAAGCCGCATTCCGCCCAAAATTGGCCCCGAGCACAGAGCACCAAAGGATCTTAGCTCTTTGGATCTTAGGGACCTTATTTTGTGCTATGAACCCGAGTCTCGCACCCTGCTCGCACCGGGCCTGGAGCTCAAAACCAGAGTATTTGCTCAAAACAAGTTCGTCGTGCACGCCAGCAGACCGATTTGCTTACAAATTCTACCGCAAGGTGTCTCTGCAATTGCAAAAGACACTCAAGAAATCAGAAAGGTCACGATCGTGCCGCCACCTAGCGGGATAACCGACCAACATTTCTGATGCCACCGTGAAAAGAGGGGGAACGAACACCGCGATATCCCACTGTCTGTTATAACTTAAAATTTCCCCAGTAGATGGCAGAAACCTGCACATTTACCACTTGACAAGCTCTACGTTGACGGGTGCCGCTGACTGGGTTGGACGGTGTTCTGTCATGTGAAGAGATACTAGTAAAGTGGTAAGGTGGCGCAGGGGAGTGAATACCGTGGTTGGAATTAGTTTTGTAACAGTGTTATTTTTCTCGATAGTGTGTCCGACAATTCGTGTATGAATCAAATTATTTCTTTCGAAAGTAGTTTTCGCGCTTCTCCGATACCTCTCCCAAACCATGATGGTAAGTCGTACTGGGTAGAAATTAGAAGAATGCAGGTTAACAGTGTTGATGCAGTACTTATTTCAATGTATATTTTCAGGATGGTCTAGATGATACTGCTGATATTCTTAACGACGATGTTCGAAAGGTATGTCAACTTCGGAAAAGGTACCGGAAAACAAGTTTATCGACTGCAATACATTTCCTTATAGAGATAATTCGCTGATTAGCTTGACAGATACGTAGCCCCAATAGCTCTGCTAATAATTGAATAATGTTTGAAATTTCCAGCCAGGACGATCGGAGACTGTTGATTTGACTGATAACTCTCTTATGGTGGATATATCAGATGCTCTTAGTGAGAAGGATAAAGTAAAATTTACTGTCCATACCAAGGTAAAGTTTCTCAGAAAATATTATTAGAATAAAACTTGTAAATATAATAAATAAGTGAAATGTGTAATTGGGTATTGCACTTCTTAATTTGTAGACTACTCTCCCAGAATTCCAAAAACCTGAGTTCTTAGTAGTGAGACAGCATGAAGAATTTGTTTGGTTACATGACAGGTTTGAAGAAAATGAAGATTATGCAGGTTATATTGTAAGTAATAATTTTACTCCCAGAAATTACTTTATAACCTCCAAAATGAAGTGTTAAATTGAGCCTTTCATTTTGCAAGATTCCACCTGCTCCCCCAAGACCTGACTTTGATGCGTCTAGAGAGAAATTGCAAAAGTTGGGTGAAGGAGAGGGGACAATGACAAAGGAAGAATTCAATAAAATGAAACAGGAGTTGGAAGCGTAAGTAAACCAACTTCCTTTTTTTTATTCTGTGAGATCATTTTACCTTACATTATTCAACTACCATATACTATTTATGGTTTTAAGCCAGTGTCAATTTCTTTTCCATTTGGAAGGATAGCAATTTTGGCAAAATATTGTCTGTAGATAACTGAGAAATATAATGATTATTGAACAGTGTAGGCAGATATGTTGAAATTGAATTTGTGAATAATTTTTTGATAAATT
This sequence comes from Acheta domesticus, assembly GCA_031308135.1. NCBI lineage: Eukaryota > Metazoa > Arthropoda > Insecta > Orthoptera > Gryllidae > Acheta > Acheta domesticus. The sequence goes on along the minus strand of JAHLJT010008756.1, from coordinate 111,030,165 downwards.
GAAAATGTAATGAATGGTTCAGTTGAGTTGTTACTTTAAAGTGTATTAATATGAAGAAATGTCTACCAATAATGAGATTTGGGAATTTTTAGATTATTACTCTCTCAAATTATTTGTAAAATATTAATGGATTAAATGTTGATTTGTAGATTATTCACTTGTTGATGAAGAACAGTGGCTAAATGTAAATGTGCTCTGAATGTAAATAATTTTTTGGATCATATAACTGTATTTCCTCTACTTCAAACCACATTCCATTTCATTATTCTACTTCATTGCTTTTTAATTTTGTAGTTTAGACACAAGGACATTTTATGTGCATGAGGATTTTGTCCCGATCTGAAAAACGGATGGCATTGTTTATTTGTTCCAGGGAATACCTGGCAACTTTCAAGAAAACTGTAGCAATGCATGAAGTTTTCTTATGCAGACTAGCTAATCATCCTGTCTTTCGTAATGACCACAACTTTAGAGTTTTCCTGGAATATGACCAAGATTTGTGTGTGCGTGGTAAAAATAAAATGGAAGTTATTGGTGGTTTAATGAAATCTCTTACTAAAACCACTGATGAATTTCTGTTGTCTGCTACTGTGAAAGATGTAAATGATTTTTTTGAACAAGAAAAGAACTTCCTTATTGACTACCACAATCATTTAAAAGATGCTACTGCAAAAGCTGATAGAATGACTAAGCGTCATAAAGGTAATTTGATGACTGCTTTAAGAATGTGTGCCAATTTGGAATAATTATTGAACATATATGAATACAACACTTCATTTAGATGTTGCAGATTGTTATATTAAGATCTCTACTGGTCTTGTTCAGTTGTCCACTATAGACAATAGTGACTTGGAAAAATTTTTAACAAAAGTTGCTGAAACTTTCGAGAAAGCTAGAGTAAGTTTTGGACACAATATTTGCATTTTAGAGATGTAGATTGTTTCTGAATTTATTATTAAGCTATTATAAGGCATATGAATTAATCAATTTAATGCTTATCTTGTTTTGTAGAAGATAGAAGGCCGAGTTGCATCAGATGAGGATCTTAAGCTCTCAGACACCTTAAGATATTACATGAGGGACTCATTTGCTGCAAAGAGGCTTTTGTACCGGAGATTGCGTTGTCTGGTCAATTATGAAAACGCCAACAGAAATCTGGAAAAAGCTCGAGCTAAAAATAAGGATGTTCATGCAGTATGTATTTTTAATATTTTCTTCCTTGCTGGTCAATTTCTCAAAAAATTTCTTTTCCCAATAATTTGCATGCATTTTCAGGTAGCTTAATACAATTTCATTTGCAAATTTTGTCATCTTGTGTTGTGTTGGTTTGAGCAAAATGTTATTGCTGTAGTATCACTTCAATTCTGATGATGAAAAATTTCAGGATGTCTGATTTATGATACACATTTGCTTCAAAGTTGTTCTGCACAGTGATTACTCTTATTGATGTTCATTTTTGGAGCTTCGAGTTGTTTTTAACTTTTTGATGAAAACTCACAGTGGAGTATGTCTGGTAATTTTGATTACAAAAGTTATCATGATTGCTTAGTATAAATGTATAAGGAATAGCGTATGACAAAACTTTCAATTAAAAACTACTTATGTAATTCATCTGCAATGAAGAAATTACACAATCTGGTGAACACTTGAAATTGAGTATGTAAAACTTCTAGCATACTTTAGGGGAAAAGTAGGCACGCATGTAACCTTCAGCACACGTTGACCCTTTCAATCCCACATGTCTCATATGGGTACATCACTTCCTTTTTCTGATTATACCATTTGAAAATCATTTTAATTAATAACCACAATTTCTATTCATTCTGTAACTTATTTGAATCATTTCATGTATTCTATGATATACGTTTGTTCTGTGGATTTTGGGAGTTTTTTCTCTTTGGTGTGTGTTAACATGTTATGGGTCTAATTTTTTGTTGAATTTCTCAGCGATGGTGAAATTCTGAGATAAATTTATCTTCTGTTTTGAAGAAAAGGGTTGGTTTACAGTACAGATTATTACAACGTGAATATATATAAATACTTGGGAGATATTTCAATGAGAAAAGTGTTGTTGCAATGTGGCTACAATGGGCACATAGAGCATACATAACCTACAAATGAAGGTTCATTCATATCTATTGTAACTGCCTTTAGGTAATAATATAAACCTAAACTGAAGCAAAGACATTCTTTATTATAATAGAATCTTGAATAAAATGTATAAACGGCATGAACTTGGCCTCTTCTTTGATTCAATGAGTATGACATTAGTGATATGTTTTTCGATCAAGATATGACCGTTGTTTCTAGAAAAATACTGTGCAAATGTCTAATGAAAATCATGAAATTCTCGAAATGCACAATAACAAACTACATAATCAAGGGAAACATTGGGTTCAAAAAATTAGGGAAGGTACATTATGTTTCAGATCACAACTAATATAAATAAATTTAAATATTGCTCATTTGTTTCCATCTATTTTTGACCTAGCATATAAGAAAGTTAAAAGGAATGTAAAAATACTGAAATGGAATTATGTCTGAAAGAAATAAATATTTGTTGATAGAGATTGTTATACATATGTTACTGTAAAAATTAGCAAAATGTGAAAGTAAACATTGTTTAGTGGCTTTTAAGAATTAAATATATAAAATGTTGTGTGAGGGTATGTGTCACAAATCCAAAGAACTGCTTTTGTAATGGACTTAGCAAATAAGGCTGGTTTTTCTGTATTTATTTCTGAAACTGTACATGAAGTTCCCTGTGTTCCCGCAGTAGCCTTATGGCAATATTTCGTAAAAAATAAACTAATGTGTGGAAAACGTTAAAAACTATTTTTTAAGTCTTTTGCTTCTTTCCCTTTTTCAATTTTATGCCTTAAATATTTTGTTTCTTCATAATAAATAATTTGGGATTGAAAGGGTGTACCAAACTTTTCCATCAAGCATCACTTGGGACTGATGAGTCCTAGACCCTTACAACTTTCAAGTCCATGAAGGATCAAGTTAGGTTACTTGTGCTGTAATTTACAAAATGAAATCTTTTTGTATGGTCTATTACATTTTTGGGAAGTACTCTTTTTGGATATCTCTGTTGGGGTTGAACATTCAAAATGAAGTTCCATTGTGAATGTATTTTCATTTTTAAAATAACGATTTCTGAAGTGTTATATATTTGCACAGGTCAAACTAGCATTTTCTCTTTTGAAAATCTTTTCTGTTTTCCATGGGCTTCTAGCAAGGGTTTTGTGTTTTAATAGAAATGGCTAGTCGAGAAAAGGCGTGTTGGGAATTGTCATATTATTTATCTTGTTGAACTTTTCTTGTTCTTCTGATCAAAAATTTGTTTAAAACCAATGATGTTTGTATTGAATCTTCTTCTTCTTAGTGAGGCTCAACAACATTATTTGCTAATTGTTTTGACGTTTTCAACTATGGCCTTCCATTCTTTCCCGAGACCGTTCGTTGAACTTTTTAGCAGTGTATGATGTTTTCCAGGAGATAGGGAGCTGGCCTAACGTCTAAACCCCCAACTTGGAGGACAAGGATTTGTATAGGGTTTACTCCCCTAGAGAGGTTGGCCTTTCAGAGCCCTCTCTGCCCATGGTTTTCTCTTAGGGTTTTCCTTCCCTTAGCCTTTGGGTCCATCCCTTCCTGCAAGGCAGTGGGGGCAGCACCTATTTACTGGCGGTGCTTACTGGCCAGGACACAGAATAAGCATTGAGCACACGTGATTTTTAATGAGTGATGCTCCGCCACAAGTGACCCTCTCACGCTCCCTTATTCTGCCGCCTCGGTCCGGGAGGGCTCTGGTCTTGCCTTCATTGCCCCTAATCTTCATGTCTATAGATCGATCCACTATTTGCCACCCGTGGACCCGCCCAGTAGCTGAGGCTCGCCCTGGGTTGTATTGAATATAAATGTAAAACTTATTGATGAAATCGATATATGCGAGAGAAAAAAACAACAAACTTCTTTGTTTAGTATTGTCCATGATTCTTTGTTTCCTTTCATAGAAGGAAAAATTTAATGAACTTTTTGTATAGAAAACATTGCAGGGTTTAATGCCAATACTAAAATAACAAATGAAAAAATAAGTATTCTTAATTTTTAAAAGTCTAAATTGAATAATTGTGCTCATTACAGAGGAAGGGATTATGAAGTATTTTTAATATATTCAGTATTTTCATACCTATGTTTAGTTGTCAGTTGCCACATCAGATATGCCTTTTTTTATGAGCATAAAAAAAGCAATGAATTGAAAAGTTTTGAAATTGTAAAAATTATACTAACGTTGTTTGTTTTCTTGCTTCTTGCTTACTAAGGCCCTGGAAGTAGCTGATGTGAGTATATACTAATATTAAGTTTCCTGTAAAATTAGTCGTCATTGCAATTGTAATGCTCATTGAATGGTCTTCTTATAGTTTAAAGGTATAGTTGGTAGTGTGTGCTCTTATGTTGATCAAGTAAAAGTAATATATGGAATAGTTTAATATGCCAAAAATTAAATGTTGAAAAAGTGAAAACAAAAAAATTCTATATTTATTTAATGGGATAAAACTTTCAGAGAAGACTTGTACATGAAGCCTCTGGAACATTTTCAAAATTTTCAAAAATATGCCACCAACAATTTTGATTAAAGTTTGTTGTTGGATAGTCTGAAGGTCAATTAAGATAATGGCGTAGGACTCGTGTTGATAAAAAATTTGAAAAAATTCAACATTTGTTTTTGGCATCTTCCTACAACTACAATTATGAAGATACATTTTTTTCTTTAATGAAGTGTGTTCATAAAAAAATAGGTCTTCAAATAAGGTCATGTTCAATTTTTCAAAAACAAGAATTTTTGTGTCAAACATAGACAATTTTTTATTTTCTTTAAACCATTTTTTTCTTAAAAGCCGCACCACCTTTTTTGATTCAATTGGGACCTGAGATAGCATAAAGGAAGCTTAAGAGAATGGTGCAAGTTTCATGTTCATTAAAATGCCTGATTTTGCAACAATTTTAAAAAATTATTAAAAAATTCAGCGCCTTTCTGCAACTACAATTGTAAAAATACAATTGTTAATGAAATATGCTAATCAAAAACAGATTTTCAAATAAGGTCATGTTGAATTTTTTGAAAATATGAGTAGTTTTTCTATAATTTCGTGACAAACATAATAGCCCGCTGCAGATTTACTGCGCGTCAGGCAGCTGGATGCCTTGTAAATTAGAAGTTGCAATTTTGTATATTATTTCTTTGTTCGTTTCTTACATTCGACCTTTTGTTATAATTTATTAAGAGGTCTGCATTCTCTGCGATTTTTACCGACCAGCGCACGCTCCGTTTGGGGACTCCCGGTCGCCAGTGACCAACCGAGACTCGGCCGATTGTTGATAACCTGCGAACTCCGTTCAGGCGAACTGCGCCTCGCAATAATCGGCCGCCACGTCGGAGTAAATATCGTATGCAAAGTTTTAAGAAAAGGAAGGAGTATTGAATGGTTTTTAAATTAAACGACCAATAATTTCCGTGTTTCAAAATTTAATAAATAAACGAACTTGTAAATGTAATTTGAACTTGAAAGTGTAATTTAAAAAACTTCAAAATCCGACTTCCCGACGCTCTGGAGAGCCTGAAGTGGATCTACTGCAGTTCTACTTGTGAATTCACAGAAAGAGTTTTCGTTTTCGAGATAAATTTCTTTCTATGTAATGACTAGACATCGTTTAGGAAGTATCCCGTTTTATTCTAATGAATGAAGTAAATGCTTTTTGTATTCATGCAAGAATTATGAAAAATTAACAATTCTGACGAATATTTAATTCGCTTATTTTCACGTAAATGTATTTTAAGGCATGTTTCATTTTCTAAGCTTTTTTTAACTAATTTCTATTTTCTTTTAGTCTTAGTTAAAATTTGTATTTAGGTCATTTTGATTGATTGGCAATTTTTAAAAAATTGTAGCTTTTTTTAAAGAAAATGGCGTTTAAGCGCTACTAAAACTGCGAAATTTGAAGTTCTTTTTCACAGAAAATTTTTGAGTTTTCAAAAAAGTTCATTTGAAGCACTTACATTCACAAATATAATAATGTTTACAAATTGCTGGTAATTTGCATATTAAAGATTTGAGAGACCTACAGAAAAATTACATTTGTGTAATTTTTGAAAAACAAAAAAAAAAATCCCAAAATGACCTTTAGGTTATATTAATCATTGCAATTAGCACCATCTGTTCGGAAAGTTTAAAGAAAAAATTGGAGCCATTTATGAGAAAATGGCGTTTGAGCGGTTCTGAAAATGCGGAATTTTGAGCTAGTTTTCAGAGAAAACACTTGAGTTCTCGAGAAACTTTGTAGAAAAATATTTAAAGTCCATGCACTCGTAAATATAGTAATGTAAAAAATTGCCGCTAATGTAAATATTAACGACGTGAGATACAAGTCGAAAAAATTCCATTTTAATTTTTGAAAAAACAAAAGAATACAGCAATGTGGCGTTTATGTAATCTCATAGAGTATATTTATTACTATCCCTACCAAAAGTTAAAGAAAAAAAGTTTTTGCCGTTTTTTAGAAAATCTTGTTTTTGTGTTTTTTTAAAATTGCACATACTGCACGCAATATTGTGCAAATACTAGTAAAATTTTCAAAATGAAAGAACTCACTTTGGAGATGAAATTTTATATGGAGGAAATATCTCTATCTGCAATTTCATAGTTGGAGGAAGACGCCAACAAAAATTCAAACTTTAGCAATTTTCGAAAATTCAGAGTTTTTAACCCACATGGGACCTACACCATTCTCTTAAACGATCTTCAGACCATCCGACAACAAAATTTAGTCAAAATTGTTGGCGTAATTTTTTTGAAAATTTTGAAAATGTGCCAAGGGCTTCATATAAAGTACCTTCCAAAATTAAAATATTGGTTTCAAATTCAAGGAGCCGCGAGATCATTCAGATCGATCGGGGAGTATCAATTTTGGCGATAATCGGCTGAATGATTTAGTCTCTAGCGTTGTTCACAGACGGACGAACAGATGTTTTGCTTTCAATTGCTTTTTCGGTATCCCACAAAATAGGGATTCTGGCAGCACCACGTGTTAGATTTTTTTCCTTAATTTAGCAACTGGATTTATCCACTTTTCCGTTACCAGTGCCCTGTAATAAGAGTTTTTCTGCTGAAAATCCGCCGTTTTTTCGCGCAGCATTACATAACTTTCCGTATAAAATACGGGAAAGTAAAAATTCAAATACAACACAGCTCTCTCTCTTACAAATAACCGCACGCTGCTTTGATTGTTTAGAGGAAGAAAGGACTCGTTCAAGATTCCGGTGACGCAACAATGTGGATGATAAGAGAACCAAACTACTAAAAACTAGTGGTGTAACAGAATGGCACAGACTTTCCCGTATTAGTTTTCTATTTTCTTGGATCTTCGCTAGCTATTCGGAATTACCACATACTCTGTCTTGCCATCTATAACCGCCAAAAGTACATTTTTTTGGTCATTTTCTTAATTTTTCTGTTTCCTATTGGTAGAACGAAAATATTAATTTTAGAATATTAAAGAAAACAAAAACCTAGCCGTAAATGGCGATTTTCTTTTAAAAATTATGTGCCGTTTAAGAGAAAATGGGGTTTTAGCACTACTGAAAATGCGAAATTTGAAACTCATTTTCACAGAAAATTTTTGAGTTTTCAAAGTACTTTATTTGAAGTTATTTGAAGCACTTACACTCACAAATATAATAATCTTTACAAATTGTGGATAATGTGCATATTAAAGATGTGAGAGATCTTTCAAAAAATTTACATTTACATAATTTAAAAAAAAACAAACTCAACTTACGCCATATTAAAGAGTGTAATTATCACTATCTGTTACAAAAGTTTCAAGAAAAAATTTGCAGCTTATATGAGAAAATGGCATTTGAGCATTTCTGAAAATGCCGAAATTTGAGCTACTTTTCACAGAAAACGGTAGTGTTTTCGAGAAACTTTACTTGACGTTATTTAAAGCATATATACTTGTAAATATAATAATGTGAAAAACTCGCCGATAATGTAAATATTAACGACGTGAGAGACAAAAAATTTACTTTTTGTAATTTTTGAAAAAGCCAATCGATAGACCAATATAGCTTTTCTGTCATCTGATAGAGTAAATTTACCATTATCCCTACCAAAAATTTAATGAAAAAATTTGGAGCCGTCGTTGAGAAAATCTTGTTTTTGTAATTTTTTAATGTGGCACATATTGCACGCAATATTGCACGAAAACTGCTAAAATTTTGAGAAACATTTACATGGCCTTTATGAAAGAACTCAATATGCAGAACAAATTTTATTTGAAGAAAAAATCTCTATCTTCAATTTTGTAGCTAGAGAAAGACGCCAAAAAACATTCAGACTTTCAAAATTTTCGAGAATTTTAAAAAATTCAGAATTATCCGTGAAAATCGGACCTATGCCATGTTAATAAGTGTATTTTACTCTATTCAAACTAGAAATTTAAAGAAAAAATTTGGAGCCATTTTTTGAGAAAATTTTGAAAATCCCCGGGGGGCTTCATATAAAGTACCTCTAAATTTTGAAGAATCTTTTTCAAAATCTCAAAGCTTCGACTAGAATCAGATCGACCAGGGAATATCCGTTTTGGAAGAGATCGTACGCATGGTTTAGGCGCTAGCAGTGTTCACAGACGGACAGACTGACGTTTTCCTTTCAATTGGTTTCTCGGTATCAAGGATCTAGAAAACTGGGTTTCTGGCTACACCACGTGTTAGGGGATTTTTTTCCTTAATTTAGCAACTGGTTTTATCCACTTTTTCGTTTTCACGGCCCGGCAATTATTTTTTTCCGCCGAAAATTGGCCATTTTTTCGCGCAGCATTACATAACTTTCCCTATACTACGTATATCACTCCGTGTATACGTACGTATACAGGAAAGTAAAAATGCATCATGACGAAAAAGATGTATGTCATCTACCTTCCGTAAAATATTTATACAAATTGCTGGCCTCTATAGAGGCCATGGCGACTGAAAGGGCAAAAGTAGAAAGTACCAACGTGCAAGGTCTCAAGGGTCACAACGAAAACATTTAATTTTTGCGGGCCAAATTTTCCCTGCTCGGGCGATCCACAAGTGACACTGTATAATTGATCTCAGCAGTTTGACCGACTGCTCTGAAAAGGGGGGAAGGGGCATGCATGATTCCAGATTACAGAGTGTGACGACGCAGTGAAACGTATTGGGATTGATTTTGAATTTCTGAATTTACTACACAAAAAATTCTTGAATATAAACTTTACTTATTTTTTCGTTAAGGGGGTATTGACCCCTATAGGGCGCGTACACTAGGCGCAATATTCTCAACCGACATGGATGCGAGCAAGGCTATTTAGAAGAGTATATTAGGCCTGAGCCAATGTGAATGTCACGTGATTTGACGTCACAATCGGTGGCTGAACATTGCCCTTTTCAACGAGCTAGAATATTCTAGCTGATTAGCCCTTGTAGAATAAGTTTAGATACGAACAGGTGTTTTAATAATTCAGTACTAGCGTACCCGTGCGAGAACACTCGCTTGTTAAAGACCACCCTTTCCCTATTCTTCCATTTCCATATTAAGAAGGAAAGTTGTTAATGAAACGTGTTTATTTGTTTAAAGTATGTATCAGTATAACTAGTAATGTGCTTTTACAGAATATCAGACAAAAGTAAAAGCAATGCAATTGATGTTCGAAACAAGTTTTCAGTTTATTTTCTATGTTCTTACGTACCTCAAGAAAAGCAATTGAGCCAGAAATTATAAAAATAAAATTTCCACCCTTGAGTAATAAATATCATTATTTACCTTTAGAAATAATTCAGTAGGCTCAGACTTCACTTCGGTACATGGGAATGCTGATCAAGCGATGTTTTACGTATTGAATATCTTAGCGAATCGACACCTTAAGTCTAATATCAAAAGGTGTATTATTTACAATATGAGTTTACAGCTGGTCATTGATGTACAGATCTCCAAATACCATCATTTTATTCATACGCCTGGATTGTGAACGTTGCCAGTTATCGAGTGACTTGCGCTATTCTTTATATAATTCTAAATTTGGTTGATTTTAAAATTAATTCATGTAGCATTGTAGGTTAGCTCCTTTTGATTTTTGTTATTCATTTATTTCAAACTATTTTACTTTAGCTAATTTTAAAAAATTGTTCTTTGCGTTGTGCCATTGCACAAGTTTTTCCCTACTACTTCCGCGTATCAGTGCGACATCTCTGGCATGTTAAACCCCACACACTCTTCTATTTCCTTTCTAAGATGGAAAGTTGTTGACGATACGTGTTTATTTGGTTAAAAATGTATAAATATAACTTCCTATGTACAGATAAATGACCAACCAAACCTTACAAGACACAGTTTTTACTCTTCACTGTACACCCACATCCCTCGGCAATTATGTGCACAGCACTTGTAGACCACGGCAAAACGTTAAGTGAATGTTTTCACTACACGCATGAGAACAATCTTCATCGGTATCAAACAACTTATTAATAGTACTTCTAGTTGTTGCTGCGAGGCCGAATCGTGAATTAATGATAATGCAAATAAACCTAACAAACCACGGCGTATACTAAAGCGTAATGTAAGATGGAGGAGCCTTCTAAGCGTGTCGTCTCGAAGGCCACCAGCATCAAAGGCTGAAATATAGTTGGCACTGGATAGTATCGATAAGCGCGAACCAGCAAAAATTTATTTGAATGTCCACAAATACCTTATCCTGTAAATTACGGTATGAGGAACGTTGCTTTGAGGCCTTTGGCCTCAAAAGTTTAGTTTTTAAGTCCCTAAAACGCTTCATTTAGAAGTTATTTAACGATATAGATACAAGAATCCTGACATGCGTTGCGGGTTGCATTTTACATAAATATTTAGATGCGTGTTTTTAAACAAATCCTTCACATTTGTAAAGTCAAAGTGCAATTAGTCACTTCTCCGTGAAATTCTCTTTCTTTAGAGACATCATTTATAAAGATTGGTTGCGTGTGAGACCCGCAGTGGAAAGGTTTACTACTGAAAGAATATAGGAGACGTTTTATTGTGTGCACGGTTTCCTGCATAAAAAGAATTCCTTCGTCCACTATCTTCAAGTAAGCAAGGTACGTCTAGTATTGAGTGATTTAAGTATGTGGTGCAATTATCAAATATTTTTTCGGCATCCACACAATCCAAACTCCGTTCATAGAAATAATGTAATGTTTAAATTTTATTGTCTGGTAGGGATATCTTGTGTATGAATATTTAATGGTAAAATTGGATGAATATGATTTGAAATACAAGGATTCGTTTTTGTAATGTGTTGTAATATGTTTTGTTGCTTGCACTTGATGTTTGGTTATAGTATTATACCCTGCATCTTTTTCAACGAATACTTGCAAACTATCCATAAAGGAAGGTATTTTGAAAATTATGCAGGAGAGATATGTGACAAAATGTTAAACTAGTGAATTGTACCATGCTATAGATCGAATTATGATGGATCGACGGAATGCGTTTCAACTTTGAAATTTCCAAGCAATCCTGCTGTGTCAGAAGTGGGTGAAAACAAAAATAGGAAAGATTTTGTCCCTACAAAGTACTTGTGTGTGTGTGTGTGTGTGTGTGTGTGTGTGTGTGTGTGTTTGTAACACACAACTTATTTTCAAAACAAAATTTATTCTCTTCCAGAGCAAGGCAGTAAACCGAGATAGTGTCGAGATATTTACTAAACGAACGTATCCGACTGTAGTGAAATATGTATACCCTTTTACTTTAGAGAACAGCCTCACTGCTTGATGAACACACACCAAGTGTTTCAGATATAGATATCAGAAAATTTTCCAATTGAGTTCCTGATGCATGAAAATAAAATAACTTTATTGAAAGTCTTTGTGCTATATATATATATATATATATATATATATATATATATATATATATACACACACACACACACACACACACACACACACACACACACACACACACACACACACACATATACACGTACACACTAGCGTACCCGTGCGAGGACTCTCGCATGTTAAACCCCATCCTTTCCCTATTCATTTGTCTATCCTTTCCATAAAGAAAGAGAGAGAAGGAGAGGAACTACTATTGGACACAGAATATATAAAAAAAATAACAATGCAATTGATGGTGGAAACAAATTTTTATTAAACGTTTACTCAGCATTATAGAGTGATGTTCTTGGAACAATTCATGGTTATTTAAAAACAACATTTGAAGAAATTATTCAATCTTCCTTGAGAGTTAGCTTTTCGCTTTCCTTGATAGACACAAAAATAACAGAAAAGGTTTTTACTCTTGAGAAACCCAAGTAAAGTAGTGCGAAAATACCGGATCGGGCAAGTACAGACCTACTCTTTGCAATATTATTTAACTTTCCTTGATTTGTTATGAGGAACCGAGGGGGTTTTGGAAAGTCAGGGTGCCAGCTTTCTTGGGTGCGTAAATTGAAAAATTATTTGTATACTAAAAAGTATTGGATTATTTTCTGCGTTCTTACGTACCTCGAGAAAAGCAATTCCGAGCCAAAAAATAATCAAACTAATATTTTCTCCTTTTAGTACTAAATACCATTTGTTGCCATTAGAAAAAATGTAGTAGGCTTAGACTTCACTTTGGTACATGGGAATGTCGCTCAAACGATGTTTGCATATTGAATATCTTAATGAACCGACACCTTGAGTTTAATATCAAACGCTGTATTATTTACAATATGAGTTTGCAGCTGGGCATTACTGTACATACTTCTAGATACCGCCAACATTTAAATCGTGCGTTTGGACTGCGATCGTTGGCAGTTGACGAGTGACTTGCGCTATTCTTTCTATAATTTTAAATTTAGTTGTTTTTTAAATTCACGTAGTATTGTAGGCTAGCGCGTTTTGATTTTTATTTTCCATACCTTAATAATTTTACTAATGATCACTGTTTTAGTTGCATATATTATTTCAAGCTATTTTACTTTAGCTACTTTAAAAAGTTTGTTCTTTGTGTTGTGCCATAGCACACGTTTTCCCCCACTATCTCTGCGTACCCGTGCGAGAACTTTCGCATGTTAGACCTCACACTCGTCCCTATCCTATTTTCATTCTTAGCGGGAAACTAGATTACGAAACGTTTATTTGTTTAAAAATCTGTAAAGGTAACTTGCGATGTACTAACACAATAACAAATAAAAATAAAGAACAATGCAATTAATGTGTAAAAGAAATTTTCAATAAATATTTATTCAATATCGTGAAACATTTTCTTGGAACAGTTACCAACACTCGCTTAAAGACATTTTAAGTAATTATTCAATATTCTTTGTTATTTAGGTTTTAGCTTTTTGTGATAGTCACAAAAATATTAGCTTTTTACTTTTGAGAAAGCTACATGTCTGAACTCGCTGACATGAAAATTTCGTCGAATGATAACGAAAATATTGGTACAGGTAAAACACAAACAGCCTTCACTCTTCACTGAACACCCACATCCCTCCACAATCGAGTACACAGCACTAACAGACCATGGCAAAACGTTAATTGAATAGTTTCACTACACGCATCAGAAACAATCTCCGTAGATAACAAGCAACTATAATAGTACTTCTAGTTCTTGCTGGAGAGCAAATCTTGCATTAATGATTGTGCAAATAAACCTAATCAGACTGCACAAACCACGGTATGTACAGAAAGCGTAAATATAAGATTTGAGTAATCTAAGCCTTCTAAGCGTGTCGTCACAAAATGGCTATCAGCATCAAGGGCTGAAATATTGAAATGGCCTTGATAGTATAGATGCACAGATCTGAAAATTTAATTGAATGCCGAAGAATGTCTCATCTAATAGATTATGGTTTGAAAAACGTTTCTTTGAGGCCTTCGGTCTCAAAATTGTAGTTTTTAAAATCCTAAAACGCTTAGTTTAGGAGTTATTTGACGAAATCTGTGGCAAGTGTTGCTGGTTGCATTTGATTGGAATATTTTGATGCGTTTTTTAAAACAAATCCCTCATATTTTTAAAGTCAGTGTGCAATTCGTCACGTCTGTGAAATTCTCTTTAATTAGAGACCTTATTTATAAAAAATGGTTGCGTGTGAGAACTCCAACGGAAAGGTATACTACTGAAATAATACAGGACACACACACACACACACACACACACACACACACACACACACACATATATATATATATATATATATATATATATATATATATATTGAAACAATCAATTTTAAAATGTCCTGTCCTTGCACACAAACTGCTTATGTAAACATTATTGGGCGATTGTTTCTACGTAACCCGTTCCGAATGTATGTTAAATATGGGCGCCAGGAAAAGGTTAAGTTTATTATTATTGAAATTAACGCTTTAACTGCTATCTAAAATAGAATAAATATCCGGCTAGCTGGGCCGATGGGTTTCGTAAGAAATAATCGCTGTTACCTACTGATAGCCGATTATCAGATGTGCCATCTATACAGAGTGGCGAGGAATCTTAAAAATTTTGTTTAGCTACTTATTAACAAGAATTGGCCAAATGAAAATCATCTTTTCTATTTCAAAAGAAACTTAACCGTTTATTCACTTTGCCAGGCAAAAATTATTACTTAAAAGATAATAACAATACAGAATGTTCTTTTGGTCATGACCTTTCTGAACCTCGTACTGCAGTACCCGTCTTCGCGCGCGCTTGTTCGATGACGCCCGCAGAACCAGTTTCTCTTCATCAGGTGACGAGAATTCCAAGTCCAAATACCAGCTTCTTTTCTTCTGCTCTTCACAACTGCGGTCGAGTCACCAAACCTCACCGCCTCAAATATCTGACCGTTCTAATTCAATTTACTGCGAAAGTTCCCAGTTCTTCCCGAGTACGTGACGCAAAATATTAAAGTTCAACAAACTATTGCTTATTAACAAATATTCCGAGTCCTGTTGCAAACGAATTCATACGAGTTCAAAGTTTAAGTTCCATTCGTCGCACTCAAGAATTTTCAGAGTCTTACAAGTTCTAATTTCCACACATCACAAAAATTCAGATTCCGAGAACTATTCACTCTAAAGAGAAATTTACAAGTCCCAATCTCATAACATTAATTATCCGCGAGCGACCCGCACAGCACCACGGCATGTGTCCGAATGTAAAAAAAATCTTTCTCTTCAGCCCTTCAAAACTCGTCCTATCTCCTCGACCAGCAAAAAAACAAAAAACGACGCACTTCCGTCATGAATAGACTGTCACTCTCCCCCTGGCCAATCCCTCAATTGATTATCAAATCGACTAGCTACGCCCTAGACTGTCATTGCTTTTTCAACCAATCTCTTCACCGCTTACACTATCAGGTAGCCGCACCCCTCAGGTTCAAGGCCCGAATGAAGTTTATTGACCTTGACAACCACTCGACTGCCGTTGCTAGGACGCCATATTCGTATTTGTTTACCCTTGTAATTCACCCCATTTACGACGGATATTAGTGCATAAAAATATGTGACATGTTGGTATGTCACTATATATATATATATATATATATATATATATATATATATGTATATACGAGTATGTATATATATTCTGACGCAAACCCGCCCCGAACACCCAAATTTATTTAAATTTGCTACTTCTCTCAACAATGGTTGAGTGTCTGGGCGGGTGCGCAGATATCTGCTCTTTCGAGCTTACTTATATCTCAGGGCAGCGGGATCTTTGGGGTGTAGAGAGCAATCCAAAACACAGGAACACAAATAAGTTTAATGATTTCAAAAATAATAACTAATTCTACTACACACGTAACTTCATCATTCTCTTTCAACTTTCCAAATAAAATCGTCAACTCACACTGTATCCTCTTTAAATCAAATAACCAAAACTCTTCAAATTCTAAACACAATTACTGTTCATGGAAAAATTAAGAATTCTTTAAAAATAAAATTGACTAAATTCTGCTTGCACCTTTGACTCGATCACTGCGTGCGCTTTACTAATCTCATTTCACATTCATTTTAATTCTAACACCTCTGAACAAAAAAAACGTGCTCTGCAGCACAACTTCCTCCACACTTTAATACAATTATTACCACATCAATCTACTTTAACTCATGTACAAAACCAACAGGTAACCAGGCGTCAAAATGGCTATTGCTTTTATAACTGCAACATGAAAGTTATTTCGCCTTCACAGTCTAGAACCTCCTCGTATAACTCCTAACATTTTCTTTACCTCGCCCTTCCTGGTGAGTTGGCCTTGTCTTTGGTCGCTCGCTGTCGCGTTTGCGGCCGGCGCTTGCGCTCCGAGCCGCGGCCTCGTGCCTAGCGACCCGCCGCCTTCGTGCCTCCGTCTTCGGTCTTCAGCTCCCGTCGCCCTCCTTCCGTCTTCCTCTCCTGGTCCCGTTCTTCTTCTATCTTCCGCTCCCAGCTCCGTCGTCCACTTCTGTCTCCCGTCCCGGTTCCGTCTCCTTCGTCCGATCACGACCGGTACTCGCCCGTCTCCAGATTTCGTTCGGCGCGTTCTTTTGCTCGCGCCCAGTGTTATTCGTACGCCGGTGTGAGGTTTGGTTCTCACCGCGTACTAGATCTCTCCCCCCGTTCCAACTGCAGATTTTATGGTTTAATCTGAGCGTCAACTTGTCGCAAATTTCACAGGCGACCTCTTTCACGGTGCCGTAATCGCCAAAATCTTTCTTGAATATTTTAACAAATTCGCGGACGATAACTAGACGCCTTTCTGACGTCGGACACTCCTAACTAAAATGACGTTCTTTCGCATAATCTTTCAACATCGGCTACAGTTACTTCGGAGGGAAACTGCCGCCTGTACCGACGAAAAACTTGAGAGAAGCTACCGCTTCTACTGACGAAAAACTAAAGAGATGCTGCCTGCTCCTCGGACGAGAACTTAAGAGGCCCCTTCCGCTTGCGGACTAGCGTTTTATGCCCTCGGTTTGTAGGGGTAACGCGGCGCCTCCTCCTCCCCTCCAGTTAATGCACGTCATTTTCTCGCGACTTGCGATGAACGTTGCAGGCGACAATTTCCTCGTCTGCGGGCGCGCCCCTTTTGAACTGCGCCGCGCTCTCTTCCCCGTTCTTTTTTTGTGTTTTATGGGGCTCTGGCACCTGTGACGAACCTCTAAATTCACGTTCGTCACTAATATATATATATATATATATATATATATATATACACACATATATATATAAATATATATATATATATATATAAATATAAAGTGGATGTTGGTATGTATATAAGAGCTAAACTCCGACAGCGTGAGACCAATATCCATAAAAGTTGGTACATCTACATGTTTTTTCACTGAGAAGGTTTATGTGCTGTTAAATCTGTTATAACCCTAGTACATGGAGCTGTAGAAGAAAACTAAATATTCACGTCAAATGCAACCGGCAATACATTCCGTAGGATTTTGAATACACATCGTGAAATAACTTCTAAACAAGGCGTTCGAGGGCCTTAAAACCTAAAGAAATGTTTCTTACAGCGTTTTCTACAGGATGAGATCTACTTGAACATTGTATTACATTTTTACTGGTCCGTCGGTTCACGATATTATCTCACATGCTCAGAGATGTGCAGGATCTGCTATTAAATGTGAATGAGGACAGAAAGCAGCAGAGACAGAGTGAAGGAGGGAGAGACAGTGAGAGGGTGATGGGAGGTGAAGGGCAGAACGACGTCTGCCTGGTTTTCCTAGTAGAATATAGTACTTTGTGTATGTCAAACATTTTATTAAATAAACACTGTATATTAGGAATGTTCAGTGATAAGTATAATGGTTTCCAGAATATAAGACGCAAGGTCACAAAACTGAGTGCAAAACAGCAAGACATTAAAGTCAATTTAAAGTGTCCAAAAATTATGTTTATGTATTTCCAATATGTTGACATTACATACCAATGCCATAAATATTACATAATCTACTGGAGTACTTTCTGAATAAAATATTGCTTTCCATCCTTCCTTTTCTTATTTTTGAGCAGCTTGAATTTTATTAACTTACCTATGAATATTTTACTGTTCCTTACAATAATAAAAATATTATTAATAATTTCTAATACGGGCGTCATCTGATAGATGCATTACTATTAGCTGTACTACTAACTTCCGTTTTAAATTGAAGTAGACAACTTGAAAGAAATAGAGCAGGAAAAATATAAATAGGATTTTTATCATGAAGGTACTTAATTTCTTATGAGTATCAATGATAGCAAGCGTAACAAAGTAGCAATGATAGCAAACTTATGAGTAGCAATGGTAGCAAAATTGTTTTATGAATTCTACAAAATTTTATATTATAATGTATGTACACACATTCAGACTTCTAAATATTACATAAATTTACGTGTATGAAGATTGTGCAATATCGGAATGCCTTAATACAAATAACTCCAAAATAAATTCCTAAAGCGTCAAGAAGGCTTAATGTTTCCTCGCATTATGGGTTTCCATGCTATTTTAAGAACTACACTGCTTTTCACGTTGTGAAGGCACAATGGGGCTTATGGAGAAACCGCGCGTGGTTGCCGCCGCGACACGTTCGCTTGCCCGCTCGCTCGTTTATTCGCACACATTATTATTATTATTATTATTATTATTATTATTATTATTATTATTATTATTTTGTTAGTATAGTTATAGTTATAGTTAATGCCTTATTTTACGTGGCGAGACTCGGGCCATCAGGCCCGCTCTTCCGTCTGACCACGCAAATGGTCATACTATTTTTATTAACGTAAATATCTTATACAAAGCGACCCTTTATATGTATTGTTTTAAATGAAATAATCGTAAATTGTTGATTCTACCGTCATATTGATTAATTAGTTTACCCAATACTATAACATTTCATCGTGGTACATTATTTACGTACGTGGTATTTCTTTCATCGTGGTACATTATGTTCCTTCTCTCTTCTAAACTGTCGCATTTCTCGTAATTATGAGTATACGCACATTATTGTGTGCTTTCCATCGTTTCTGCCTTTTTCCTCGCTTTTCACATTCAAATCTCATTACTATCAATAAGCAATAAAATGTAGAATATTTGAAATTTGGTAAATGTTTATTATTAATCTCTTTCATTATACACACGATTGTTGCAGTAACATTTTATTAAAATATTCTCATCGTCATAAAGAAAGCTGCACCCCGAAGGGCCCTACTGATCCGCTTCAAACTCGGTGGGTATTTTGCACACCATTCGCCAAGCCAATGATTTAGTTTTCACGGTCGACCGCGCACTAGGGGGTCGGGGATAGGGGCGTGACGTCGCGCTCACTGGCCGAGATACGAGTGTCGCCTCGCCCGCTATTGTGACATCCGACGGCCTCCCCCGCTATTGTGACATCGGGTAAAGTCGCCAGAATGTTACCTGAACGTACATTATGCCTAGGCGAACGCGTTCGATAGCCAGTTGTCCAGTTGGACGCGTTCGAGAGGGGCCGCATTGTGAGTCTGCGGGAGGCTGGTTGGCCCTTTCGCCGTATTGCTCGCCACACCGGTCATACGGACACTACCATCGCCCGCTGTTGGCGGCAATGGATTGAGGAAAGCACCCACACACGACATGCGGGATCTGGACGCCCTCCAGGCACCACTATGAAGGAGGACCGATGGATTGTCCGCCACGCGAGAACAGATCCAACGGCAACGATAGGTGCTATTCAGCGGACTGTGCAGCCTGCACTGTCGCATGCAGTAAGTGACAGTACTATTGGCAGGCGGTTGCACAACGCAGGGCTCTCCGCACGCCGACCGTTACAACGCTACCTTTCACACCCCAGCAACGTCGCTACAGACTCGCCTGGCGTCAGGAACGACGGACCTGGGCAATAAATGTATATGTATAGTACCCTCTTCCTGCCTGCCAAAAATGATCGCAATTCGTCTTGTCCTGGGTGCAGCTGTTTTCTTTTTTTTGGACGATGACTGTAGATGTGCATGGAAATTGAGAAGTACCATATGTGCAAAATCGTCTAACTTCATTTTGCTACTGATTTTATACTTCGTTAACGTTATTTTTCTCGGAGTCGGTATTTCTTCATTCTCATTTTCCATTGCTCTCATTCAAACCATTGACTTCAGTTTTGGACGTTTTTCTTGTAAGTTTATTCTGCGAATATTTTGAAAATGTTTTTACTACTTAATTATTTCACCTCTTTCCTGCAATCTATTTAAATATCTTGAAATTAATCCACTACACGATTCACTAAATAACGTACCTACTTTTTTTATCACTGCACGTCCACCATCTTCATTCACATTCAGCAGCAAAAATTGACTGACCAGAATATCCAGCAATATGAAATTCTCGAAAAGGCTTCTGGTGATCATTCAAGTATTGATTTGGACAGTCCCTTCCGCTGATGTCATATGAGCCATTCCACGTCAAATCGCCCAAAAAAGACCAAAATTTGACCTTCATATTTTTAATTATTTTCTAATTTTTTCTATTTGTTATATGGATCAAACAAGTGAACACGTGTATTTTTATTTTTTTCTAACTTTATTATTTTCGGAAATATTGTATAATGAAATTTGCTAAAAATGACGCGCATCACTAACTTAAAAATATCATATATTTGAATACATCAATTATAGAAATTCCGTTCAAATTCCATTCGAAACTTAAAAACATGTTTAATTTTTCAGATTTTTCAAAATATTAAATTTTTTGAATTTTCAATTTTTTTTAAACTGAAATATTGAAAATTGAATATTGTTGTAAACTCGACGAGCTAAAAATTTAAAGAAAATATTTATAAACGCACTAGAGTATTGATAATAAGTCCAGAAAAAATCAAAGTGGGATCTCAGTATCTTTAAAAGATATTAATATTTTACGAACTAGTGTGTAATGGATTGCTGCAATAGACACGCTTTTTGCGTTACTGGTCGTCGGTTTCTTTGGATGAAGCAGTAATTTAAGAACTTCTTGAGGTGGTGAAACTTCATAATTGAATTTATAATTAATAATATTTGTGTATTAATATACATATAAATAATATTAATATATTTATAAATAATTTATAAATAACTAAATGACGGATTTTTTACTCAGGTTTTGACTGACATTTTGAAATTTTCTGGTCCCTCACAACTCACTTTAAATACAAGTACTCGCGTACCATAGAATTTCTGAGCTTTCGTCACAATGCACAGTTTTAATGCCTTACCGAATTTACTTCAGTTCTGGACAAAATTCCATTTTCTTCAGCCAACGTTTTAGACACTTTTATCATGCATTCGGTTGCTGCAAAAAGTCGTTTAATTTTATTGTATGTCCAACTTTCAAAAATTGTCAAAATTTAAATTTTCAGCGTCATGTCATCTGTTGAGTGAAAGTAATCGATAAGTTACTAAATAGTATCTTTGTCTGATTTTTCGATGGACGTCGAAGAATCTTCAATGTGAAAAAATGTATCTGTGTTGGTACTTTGTACTTTCTAAAATTTCTCATGGGGATGCCATTTTGTTCCTATTTTCTTTTCTTGACGGGGGTTTCTCCTATTGCAATTAAACCCATGTTTATCTTCTCTTTATTCATTTCGCAGACATTTGAACTATCTGAAGAGCTTAAATTCTCACTTCCTTAATTTCCACTTTTTTCACTGGACATTTCGCTACTTCCGTTAATGCCACGGGATCCACTGATCTCGACGTTATCTTCATTAAGAAAAGGCCGTTTTGGAAGCCGATTCCCTTTCTTCCGAAATGAATCACAAATTCGCCAATCTAATGACTCCTGTAAATTCACCAGCAAATCGTGGTTTACGCGTCTTGGAGATTTTCTTTTTTAAAAATCGTGATCAGAAAGTTTACATGGATTGATTCATCTATTTCATACGCTGACCGCCACTCATGTTGCACAGTGTACACACGATTCACAGAACAAATCCTAGCACTCTTGTCTTCATAAGTATTGCATATTGCGATTAATGTTGAGAAAATGTTACCATGTCCCTTGACAAGTGGTCTATTGTATTTCACGAGCAAGGTTAGGAGGGCACCCCGTCCCTAGGACGCAAAGGGACTCTGCAGTAAAATTCGTTTTGCTGACACGAGGAAAAGCGTTCGTTTTGCTGTCACCCATCCCTTCTGGGGAAAGAGTGAACATACGATTTACCTGTGTTTCTTGAAACCCAAATCAGGTAGAGGGCCATTCGTTTTATTTTTCGTCGACATTAGTATCCAAGACTGATCGAACACAATTCGTTAGTGCAGGAGCAGAAACCACGCGCCCGAATATTATACTTACAATAGATTTTTTTTTATCTGAACGTGTTGAGTGCCCACTTTTTTCTTGTTATGTTTTGTAGAAAATTGAACAAGAAATATGCCTATTTTTTCAAATTTTAATCTGAGAGAGTTCATGAAGAAATTTTCGTTTTTTTAAAAATAATTACAATTTTTTAATGAAATATTTATTTTTTGAGGAAGTAATTTACAGATGAATAAAATACACATATCAAAAATTTAAACGAAACAAACCAGTATTTTTTATGTTAAGTACATTCAGAGCGTCAATTAATCATATTTTGCAAAGTACGCGTAAATTTCAAAATTTAATATAGGCGAAACAACAATTTTCAGGTAAATAAAGAAACACGTGCCTCTTTTTTTGATGTCCAGAATGAATGCCATATATTCGAGCCATTTATTGTTTTTAAATAGTCGTGTCAACTCGAGTGCGATTTGACGTGAAATGGCTCGTATTTCAATTCGTTCTCACCCATAAGAAGATAGATGACCCACAAGTCACCCACAATGTTACCCACAAAAATATGTATGACACAATGTCATACATTCAGAGTGAACATCTGAAATACTAATAACTCTTGAAGTCCTTATCACGCAAACGGTCATTCTTTTTGTAGTTCTTCAGCACTTGCATCAAAGACTGGCAGAACACAATACGTTAGTGCATGAGTAGGCAGAGCGCGCCCTCATACTTACAATTGATTTTCTTGGAACTGTATGTGTGGAATGCTCACTTTTTTTCTTGTTGTATTTAATGGAAAATTAAACAAGGAACACGCCTATATTTTTTTCAAATTTTTATCTCATCGAGTTTATATAGAAATGTTACTTTTTTGAAAAAAATACATTTTTTAAAATGAAAAAAATATTTTTTGAAAAAATTATTTACAGAGGAATAAAATACACATTTCAAAGTATTAAATGACACAAACCAGAAATTTTTATATTTTGTACATTCCGAGAGATAATTGATCTTATTTTGTGAAGTACCTGTAAATTCCAAAATTTAATATAGCCATAACTACACAAATAATCAATTTTCAGGCAAATAAAAAAATACGTGTCTCTTTTTTTGATGTCCAGATTTAAGAAAAAAAAATCGTACATTTAAAAAAATGTCGTGTCAACTCTTGTGCGATTTGACGTGGAATGGCTCATATGCTTCCTTTCAGCCCTACGGACACATCCTGCATCTCTGCCTTTTCTTTCCGTCGAGCCTCCCGTCGTCGTCCAACGTCGAGCGTAGCTCAACTTCAAAACAAACATTAAATACACAGAAGTAATGCAACACAATGATGATAGAAAATAATTTCATCATTTTACCCAAAACTTTGTCGCTGGAAGTTTTTAATTTAACTTCAAGAATGAAATTTTCAAGCGACGATATATTTTAAAGCACAAATTAACTAGTGGTGCTACAGATTGGCACAGACTTTTCCGTATGAGTTTTCTACTTCCATTGGTCTCAGTTAGCTCTTCGGACTTGCCAGCTGCCATGTGTCGCCGCCCACACTACATTTTTTTGACATTTTATTAATTTTTCGGTTTCTCAGTATTTTATCGGAATTAATATTATTAAAATAATAAAGAGCAGTAAAACCTCTTCCTAAATGACATTTTTCCTTCAGAGACCTGGAGCCGTTATTAAGAAAATGGCGTTTAAGCGCTACTAAAAATGCGAAATTTGAAGCTCATTTTCACAGAATATTTTTGAGTTTTCTAAAAACTTGAAGCACACAAACTCATTTGAAGCACATTAACTCACAAATACAGTAGTGTTTATCAATTGCTGGTAATGTGAATACTAAGGTTTTGAAAGATTTTTCATAAAAAAAAATTGTGTAAATTTTGAAAAAACAAAAAATACCCCCAAATGAACTGTACGTCATATTAAAGAGTGCAATTAGCACTATCTGTTCCAAAACTTTGAAGAAAAAATGTGGAGCCATTTATGAGAAAATGGATATTGCGCGTTTTTGAAAATGCGGAATTTTGAGCTAGTTTTCACAGAAAACTGTTGAGTTTTCGAGAAATTTTACTTGACATTATTTGAATCACATGTACTCATCAATATAATAATGTGAACAAATCGCCGCTAGTGTAAATATTAACGACATGAGAGATAAGTAAAAAAATATATTTTCATAATTTTGAAAAAACAACAAAAGAGTAGATCAGTATGGCGTTTATGTCATCTCATAGAGTACATTAGGCTCTATCCTCATCAAAAGTTTAAAGAAAAAATTTGGAGCCGCTTTTGTGAAAATCTTGTTTTGGTATTTTTTTTTCTGAAATTGTACATAAGCTACGCAAGATTGCGCGAAAACTACTAAACGTTTCAAAAAATGTACTTGACCTTAATGAAAGATGTTACTACGGAGAAGAAATTTTATTTTAACAAAAAATATCTATCTTCAGTTTTGTAGTGTATGAAGACGCCGAAAGAAATTCAGACTTTTGCAATTTTCGTAAAATCAGAGTTAAACCGTGAAATTCAGATCTATGCTACTTTTATAAGTGTATTTTACTCTAATCCTACAATAAATTTATAGGAATAATTTGGAGTTGTTTGTGAGAAAATTTTGAAGATGTCCGGGGGGCTTCATGTAAAGTACCCCGAAGTTATTTAGAATATTTTTCAAAATCTCAAAGCTTCTACTCTATCCAGATCGACACGGGTTTCTTCAATTTGAAAAATTCCTACGTATGGTTTAGGCGCTATTCGTGTTCATGGACGGACAGACAGACGGACGTTTTGCTTTCAATTGGTTTTTCGGTATCAAGGGCTTACAAAACAGGGATTCTGGCTACACCACGTGTTAGGGGATTTTTTCTTAATTTTATCCTTGATTTATCCACTTTTTCGTTATCAGGGCCCGGCAATTAATTTTTTTGCCGAAAATTCTCCTTTTTTTGCGCAGCATTACATAACTTTCCCCATACTAAGTTTATTGCTCCGTATATACACGTACGTAAATGGGAAAGTAAAAATTCACAGTTTTGTTGTGCGACTACCCTTCGTCTTCGGTTGGGCGCCTCGGACGGGTAGCCGGCTCGCTCAGTCGATAGACAGTCTGGCCTGAAATGGCGATGATGGAGGAAGCTGGCTGTCGGGGTCAAATGAGAAGCATTGCATTCATATAACAACATGGGGGATTTATTCAGTAATAAATCACGAATGAACTGGTACCAATCATGTCGGCGAGCATGCTCCCCTTTACCCAAATTAAAAAAACATGTCATGCACACACACAAGTTAAAATTAAGAAATACAAATTAATACAATTACAATGACAAAGATTTTCTCCTTGCGCAAATTCCCTCTTGGCGGCCAAGCGCGGCCGGGGAATCTCTCTTCGTCGCCCGGTCAAAAGGTAATTAGCAAAAATTGTTCGCCACACAGTTTATGTCTTTCGACCACGGGCGCACCACAAAAGCAAAATAAATACTGCCTCCGCAAGGCGGCTTGCACAACCCACCAAAGTTGAATAACCTCGGGCCGTCAGCTGGCTGCGAGGGTCGTCACGGGCGATAAGGCGCCGCCCCGGGTGGGGTGCGCAGGACTGAACCAGGTATACAGCGAGGGGGGTTGCTGGGGCTGGCCCAACACACAGCGCCGTCCGCTCACTGTTGTGAATGATTAGGTAATGTTTGCTCGAACGAATGATCTCCTCACTCTCGATCTATCACACGGTATTTTGGAGATCGAAGCGAGTTCGTGAATCATCTGATAATCTCACGAAAAAGTCCCGAATTCGAGCACAAGTCGGATATTAACACAGCACAATTCACTGTCAATTGTCCGTCACACAGCCCCGCGGTCTACAATTGTTAAAGGGGACTTGCACAAATTCTCCCAAGAAAACTCAATGTTTTTTATAAGTCCATCCAACACGAACCGAACTCTGTCTCCGGCACCTAGTGCCACCACAAAGGCAACTTGCCCCCCCCTTGACCGCTACTCGCGTCCTACCCCGAACGCAACTCGTTCGCTTCTCTCTTCGCGTCGCCTGCTCGAAGTCCCTCGAAGCTTCTTTCCCCCACCAAAATTATCCCCAAGATTCTGGAACCTTCCAGAACATTGCTTAATTCCGACGGCTATTGGCGCAAGGGTAGTGCGTCTCAAACTATTTCTGCCCAATCGTCGGGTGTTTTTGAGGCCGAGAAATGAGAGAGAAGCTGGCTATCGCTCCCTCTCGCTTCAATTTTGCGTCAAATAGGGGCAGTTATTAATGACTGGGGGTGTGAGGGGCTGGAAATCTCAAGGGAGGCTGGGGGGGCTCTGAGCGTCGCGGAAAAATACCGGGGGGTGCCGTGCGCACGAAACGACCACCCAAGCTCCGGGACACGTGGCCGTGACAAATTCAAAAGGGTAAGGGGGCGGCGAGTGGCCGCCGCCCTGGCGCCGTCGGCTGACCCTCGCTGTCGTGCGACGCGAAGTAATTCTTAGGCGCGCAATTAACTGTAATATATTCGGTATCACTACAGTTGACAATTCATTTTTTGAAAGAGACACATTTTAACATTGATAAAATGAAAGCATCTCCACCAGCGGAAGTAACTGAAATATTGTATCTATTATTCCAAAATAATTCCACCAATTTTTTTTGTGTGTTTAACAGGTTGACTGCCATGAGTACCACATCTGTGTACCACTCACAGTGTGTTTGCCGGTGGTCACGATTACCATATGTGGTACTCGGTGGTAAAAACGTGCATGTATTTTTAGTTAATAATTACGAAATGGAATAAAATTTATGAAATGTAATGATTAACAAACGTAAAAAAATATGTAATCAC
Organism: Acheta domesticus; assembly: GCA_031308135.1. Classification (NCBI taxonomy): domain Eukaryota; kingdom Metazoa; phylum Arthropoda; class Insecta; order Orthoptera; family Gryllidae; genus Acheta; species Acheta domesticus. The sequence continues at coordinate 111,003,046 of JAHLJT010008756.1, read as the reverse complement.
ATTGTTACTGTGCTTAGCGCAGATGTTTTCCATTGTTGGTAGTTGTTTTGTTTCACGACAATATAATCGATGTATATTGGACATTGATTATTTCACGCCTGTGTCAGTCCATTACATCTATTCTTTGTTGAAGTGAGAAGCAATTTTTTATTGTGTATTAAGTTGTGAACATGGGAAACGAAAACAAGTACATTTTGGAATGGTTAAGCGAGAGTATGCCGAGCTCGGAATTAGGCAATGACAGTGATAATATTGCGGAAATTTTTAGTGATGATTCGGGTAAAGATTCAGATTTTTCCATTGCAAATGAAAGTCTTGACGAGATTGATGAAGAGCAAGACCCTCTCTCATCTAAGATAAGAATAATAATTACCAGAACACCGAAAAAAGCACCTGAAGTTATGTGCAAGCAACCTGGAATATCTGGTGGGTCCCAAGATCTCTCAGATGTGGATGATGTTGATAATGATAATGATGCCATAAGTCCTCAAATCAGTACTAGCAACACTTGGAATTAAATTGATATTACTTGTACATTTAATAATTACATTTTCAATCCGAATGATGAAGTTCGGATTAATCCTGATATTATTCAGACAACGATTGATGCATCACCCATTGATTTTTATACTCTACTTTTAGACGATGATGTTATACAACTTCTTGTAAGGGAAACTAATACATACACCCATCAATGTCTAAATATTAATTTAACTCCACAATCCAGAGTATTATAATGGATTGATTGCACTCCTACAGAAATAAAAAAGTTTACCTTTGCTCTTCCTGTTAATTCACAATGCAAATGCGCGATTCAGTTAAACGGTCCAATTAGCCTCTTATGATTGATTGTAATCTTTTTGTAGTTTTTATAACATTTTTTTAGTTTTCCAATGCTATTTAGATGTTAACAGTCTGATAAACATGCTTTGATTGACAATTTATTTTCCCAAATTCAGTTTGCCTATTTTCCCAAATATTGTAAAGTATGTAAAAAGATGTAAAATACGGTGTATAAGTGTAAATAGAAAGATTGTGTTAATATTTGAAAACGAATACGAAGATAACATCATAAGTAAAGTTTGAAGTCTGGAGCCATGAGTACCAAAAATGGTTCTCACACTTCACCTGAGGCCATGAGTACCATATGTGGTACTCACATATTTTTTTACTTTTCGTAAAATATAAAGTGTTTGTAACAAATTAGTGTTGATAATACCGTGGTTCGCCGGTAAGAATTTATTCCCTGATTTTTTGAATTTTTTTTTCCGCGAAATGCGCTTTTGTTGCAAAAGATGGGCCCATCTTAGAGCACTTAAGGCATAGCAATTAATTTAAACAAATTGTTATTGATTCAATCGATATCTGCTGATGAGCGGTGTGCAAATATTTTTATATTGCGCCGAATAGTTTTTTTCTGTCAATATTTGTTGAAAGGAGAATGTCCTTGTGATGCTTGAGGGCTAATTATAAACAATTGAATGCAGTAATTAATTCGTAAGACATTTAGTTAATAAATATGAAGTATATTATACAAATTAGTGTTAATAAATCTGTGGTCCGCCGGTAAGATTACATTTTATGATTTTTTGAACTTGGTGACGGTAAGCGACATTTTTTGGAGCAAAGGTCTGTGCGATTTTTAAACAACTGTCCGGAGTAATTAATTTAAACCAATTATTTTTAAAACAAATGATATCTAGTGATGGTGTCAGTAATAACATTCGAGTATTCCGCCTATTAGTTTTTTTCTGCGATTTTTTTGTCTGGTACGTAGTAGTAAGTTAATGTGTCTGAAGTTTGGATGCTCGTTATAAACAAATACAAGGGGTAATTAATTCTGGAGTAATTTCATCGTAAAATAAAGTATTTGTAGCAAATTAGTGTTGGTAATACCGTGGTTCGCCGGTGAGAATTTATTCTCTGATTTTTGAAAAAAAAATTTCTAAGAAATGCGATTTTGGTGCAAAAATTAGGCCCATTGTAGAGCAGTTTAGGCATAGTAATTAATTTAAACAAATTGTTATTATATCAATAGATATCTTCTAATGAGCGCTGGGCAAATATTTCTGTATTCCTCCGAATAGTTTTTTCTGCGAATATTTGTTTAAAAGATGAAAGAGAGAATGTCCTGGTGATGCTTCAGGGCTCATTATAAACAATCGAAGTCGGTAATTAATTCGCTAACCATTTAATTAATAGATATGAAGTATATTAAACAATTTAGTGCTAATAAATCTGTGGTCTGTCGGTAAGATTAGATTTTATGATTTTTTGAACTTTGTGACGGTAAGAAGCATTTTTGGTGCATAGCTCAGTGCGATATTAAAACAACTGTCGGAGTAATTAATTTAAACAACGTGTGTTAAAAACAAATGATGTTTTGTGAAGGAATCAGTAGAAACAATTTATTATTTCGCCGGTAAGGAAAACTTACGATTTTGTTCATTTTTTTATGTTTTGGTTCATATTTTCAAATTGTTTAAACAATTTGTTGCAATGATGTTAAAATGGAGTAATTAAATAGTAATTAATACTTTATTGTTAGTTTTTCTAGTTTTTTTTGCTCTATTTTGTTGCGTGGCTAGCTAGCTTCAGTCTGAAGCTTTTTCCGCCCTTTTCTCTTACTGTGTGTAGTATATACATTCCTCCTGGCCAAGTCATGTCACAAGAGGAACTCAAAGATGTGTTTTCTCAGTTGCCCGCCCCCTTTTCTTATTGTGGGTGACTTTAATGCCCACAATCCCGTCTGGGGTAGCACGAGGACCTGCCCGAGAGGTTCTGTCCTCAAAAATTATTTGACCAGCAAAACTTAATTCTTAATTCCGGGAATCATACTTATTTCTCTACGGCTTCAAACACCTCGTCAATCGATCTGGCACTCTGCAGTCCATCCCTATCTACCATCGTAGAGTGGACTGTTCTCGATGTCGTGCATGGGAGTGACCATTTCCCTACTCTGGTCCACTTTAATATCCCTAATTTAGACGTCATCCATCCACCTCGCTGGTTAATCCATCGAGCCGACTGGGATACATTCAGCGAGAAAATTATATTGCCAGGTAATTTTTCAAATAATATCGATGCCTTTGTGGCCCAATTCACCGACGCCCTTCTTCGCGCAGCCACCATTGCAATCCGGACGTCTAGGTGTCGGCCACGAGGCGTCCCTGTGCCTTGGTGGAATGCTTACTGTGCCACCGCGGTGCGTGACCGAAAGCGAGCACCCCCGAGGCTCAGTAGGTTCGTCACCGCACCAAACCTGATCGATTACAAAAGAATGCTAGATTAGTAATACGGGAAAGTAAGACCGCTTCCTGGAGAGCCTTAATTTCTTCTCTTTCTTGCCATACCCCTCCTAAAGTAGTATGGTGAAAGATCCGACAGATCGGAGGAAGATTTTTCCCCACCATCTGTCCCAGGACTAATCAAGGAAATCTCATTACTTCTCCAGAAGTAGTTAGGAATTGGCCTATCATGATGAAAATACCTCCAGTTCCTTACACAGTAGTGTACATATTTACAATATACATTTTGTATATTTACAATATACAAAAATTACCTGGCAATATTACCTCTAGCTTCTTGAAAACGAAGAGTAGAATGGAGAAATGCAGATTGGGCTTTTCAACTTGCCTGAAGGTTATGACGCCCCTTTCTCCATTGATGAATTTTCCTGTGCTCTCGCCCGTGGGAAAAATTCTGCTCCAGGGCCAGACCAGATCCACAACCAAATGTTAAAACACCTACCGGCAGAGGCACGTATTTTTCTCCGTATCTTCAACAAGGTTTGGATGGAACATACCTTTCGGCCGGGGAATATACATTTTGGAAGAAATCGTACGTATGGTTTAGGCGCTAGCAGTGTTCACAGACGGGCGGACAGACGGACGTTTTCCTTTCAATTGGTCTTTCGTATCAAGGACCCACAAAATAGGGTTTTCGGCTAAACACGTGTTAGGGGATTTTTCCCCCTTAATTTAGCAACTGGTTTTATCCACTTATTCGTTTTCATGGCCCGGCAATTAATTTTTTTCCGCCGAAAATTGGCCATTTTTTTCACGCAGCTTTACATAACTTTCCCTGTACTACGCATATCACTCCGTGTATACGTACGTATACGGAAAAGTAAAAATAGCAGTGTAGTGTAAAGTTATGTAATGAGTATAATGTTAATGGGAAGAAGTTGATGTATGAAGGAAACTAAAGACTATTTTTCACTTAGACCCAGAAAAGTGAGATAGAGACATTCAAAAAATTATTAGTTCGAAATTGAAGAATATTGTAATCGGTCCCTCCCTATCGCAACGTCATGCGTGTGCGTACGCGCGCAAGTTACAGTTCGTACGTTCCCCCTTTGCACCGGCTAGCTTACTTATTTATTCACTAATCAACTCCTAAACACAACAAATGAACGCACGGTTGCCCAACATCTATTCTGGCACACAAACACACATAACGCATTTACTTTACTGTCGTAAATTTATGCCCGATTTTCTCAAAAAATACTCGGAATTACAGAAATTTGTTTCCAAGGTGAGTAGTGACCGGTTCCTAATGGATTAGACCATAAACTGTGGCTCAATTTTGCAGTGAAACCAGGTTCCTAACTACTGAAATAATAACACGTTCTTGTGAGAGAGCAAAACTCGGTCGGCAGTCTTGCCTTCCGACATTTCATTTATTAACTGAACAAATATTTTCTTTCGAATCCACTTATTTGGATCTGCGTCCAAACCAGCCCATCACTTAATACACAGTACACATATATAGATCCTGAAATACATACACGTAACACTGACAAAAATAAAACATACACCAAGCATCAAAATATATACAACAACAATAACCATTTCTCTTTGGAAATCCTTTCTCTTTGTTTCGCACGTGCTTTCTTTTTAAAATTGAAATAATACTTCAAATAATCTCAATTACCCGTTCTTCCAAATTAAACTGTTTCTCCTTGAATAATTGAACAAATTGTATAAAAAAATCTGTATTATTCCGTTAATTCAATGGGTTTTATTACACCGAATGCTAATCTGCACATTATTTTAAAATTCTGAATGATACTTTGAATATTATTGAAATTTCTGCAATCTTGAATGTTTTTGCATGGCCATTCGTTTACCTAAAAGACAATCGTGGTCTTGGATGATTTATTAAGTTTCGCCAAAAAATTCTCTATGACGAAAAACCGGTGCACTTCCTGTTTTGCTGTCGTCTGCTTGATGTTCAGGCGCCACATCACAGATCCTGGACCCCGAACCAGTTCTATGATACGTTAATTTGTCAAGCCGTCTCGTGGCTCAGAGCAAAGTCGCTCGCCTTTCACCACTGAGGTTCGGGTTCGATTCCCGTCGATTCCCTCATGTGAAATTTGTTCCGACAAAACGAGTTCGGCTGCTTCACAAGGGCTAGTCCAACCTTTGTGAAGTGTCCTAAACCTTACCCCATTCCTTATTCCTTCCCAATTCTGGCCGCTGGGTAGTGACGCGGGGGCGCGCGGTGTGAGGCGCGTACGCGGAGATGCTACATGGCGGTCCTCTAGACGACACAGACTATGACGCTAGTAACGGAGGATTACTCCAACAAAATTATAAATAATTAATATAAGGGAGCATTACTCCATGCGCTCATGCAACGCAACTCCATGCGCAAGGGGCTAGGAGACGCGTCGTGAGAAACACGCGACAAATGTAAAAAAAAAGTAGCACATAATGAAAATGGTGTGACATAGAAAATATTTCATTTTAATAAAATCATCACATTTATCAAAATCATATTTTTTTTCTTTTTTATATTAATTAATCAATCGAAAGTTAATATTAATATAAAAATGTATTTATGGGAAGTGTTGTAAAAAATGTTTTTATGTGCAAAGGTTTGTACTGGTTGACTATTACCACCTTCGTTAAAAACGGTGGTACGTTGGCTGCTCACCTCCGGGTGTACAGTACCACTTAACTCCAAAGTGAGCATACGCGAACACTGCATCGCCGTACACGTCACCACATGTCTCCCGTCGTCGCGGGTTTCCAGTCACAGACAATTCTCTAATATACGTCGCGCTCCGTCCGCGGCGAATCGACTCAGTTTTTATACTTGAACTACCGTTTACGCGACTTTTCTCTTTTATCACAAAATCTAAACTTCAAAACTTGCGTACTGCCACACTTTCAAAATATCAAAAAAAGGTCCGAATTTATGCTAACTTGCTACTAAAAACTTGTCAAACATAGTCTTAAACTTCCAACCTTGACAAAATCTAACGCGATACGTTCTGACATAGTTTCTGCCTGCAGCTCCATGCTCACAACTCAGCTTCCGCCTGCATTGTTGGGTCCGTAGGTTATATAATTTCAGTGAAAACAACTGCCATTCTTGTTATTTTCATAAGTAATATCACGAGAAGTGCTGTGCTAGCCGGTAAATTCACGACTCGCGTATTTCACGAATAAATACATTACATGATTTGAAAGGACAATTTAGATCACAGGAATTACGAAAAAGGGCAATATTACTCAAAATTACAACCGAAAAATGAAAACCTTTCATTCAGTTCCGACTTATCACTGCCTCCTGGAATAACTTATAATCAAGTAACATTTGAATAACAGTTTAATGCAGAAAATGATTTCAAATACGTTTCAATTTTATGGTAATAAAACTTTCGGAAAACAATTACAAGGCTACTGACAAGAACATTTATTAAAAGCACAATCATTAAAGTTGTAGGAAGTTGGTTTCCAAGTCTTGGCCTTCCATAGAAGTATTTGAAATGGAAGATGAACAAGATGAATTAGCAGCGGAATTCGTCAATTTCGAATGGATTGAACACACGTTCAATTACACGTTCACATTAAAATATTTTCCTGAATAATTTTGGTTGTAACGTTCCACATAGTTTTGATGTCATATTCTTAGTACTCTTCACAATCTAATCTTTGTATATTAATTGCCTAAAACATGTATAATTTCTTCATCTGTAGTTTGTGCTGTCCATTTGTATTTTCTGTCTTGACAAAATTCTTGAAATTTCTTTTACACACTTTTTCTGTTCCTTTTGCTGTTTTTCGGCACTGAATCTTTAATAATAGATTCTATTTCAGAGTTTTAAACGTTACCAAAACCACACATTTTGATATTATATTGATGCACAAGAGCTATTTTGGAGGTGAAACAATTGCTATCGTTATCTTAAAAAGGTAAACAAAGGTTTTACAGCGATAAAAAAGGTAAACAAGCTGATGGCGATAAACATCTGGGATTGGTTTAATTTGAATATATCCAGGCTTACCATTGGCTACTTACGACGCGGGCAGACATGAGTGAAATAGTCATAAGTAATATCACGAGAAGTGCTGTGCTAGCCGGTAAATTCACGACTCGCGTTGCGAGGAGTGAATTTACCGGCTAGCACAGCACTTCGAGTGATATTTAGTGTGACTATTTCACGAATAAACACATTACATGATTTGAAAGGATAATTTAAATCACAGGAATTACGAAAAAGGGAAATATTACTCAAAATTACAATCAAAAAAGGAAAAACTTTCATTCAGTTCCGACTTATCACTGCCTCCTGGAATAACGTATAATCAAGTAACATTTGAATAACAGTTTAATGCAGAAAATGATTTCAAATATGTTTCAATTTTATGGTAATAAAAGATTCGGAAAACAATTATAACAAGGCTATTGACAAGAGCATTTATTAAAAGCACAATCATTAAAGTTGTAGGAAGTTGGTTTCCAAGTCTTGGTCTTCCATAGAAGTATTTGAAATGGAAGATGTACAAGATGAATTAGCAGCGGAATTTGTCATTTTCGAATGGATTGAACACACGTGTGTACTCATTAAAATATTTTCCTGAAAAATTTTGGTTGTAACGTTCCACGTAGTTTTGATGGCATATTCTTTGTACTCTTCACAATCTTATCTTCGAATATTAATTGCCTAAAACATGTGTAATTTCTTCATTTGTAGTTTGTGCTGTCCATTTGTATTTTCTATCTTGACAAAATCTTGAAATTTCTTCCACACACTTTTTCTGTTCCTTTCGCTGTTTTTCGGCACTGAATCTTTAATAATAGATTCTATTTCAGAGTTTTAAACATTACCAAAACTACACATTTTAATATTATATTGATGCACAAGAGCTATTTTGAAGGTGAAACAATTGCTATCGTTATCTTAAAAAAGGTAAACAAAGGTTTTACAGCGATAAAAAAAAGGTAAACAAGCTGATGGCGATAAACATCTGGGATTGGTTTAATTTGAATATATCCAGGCTTACCATTGGCTATTTATGACGCGGACAGACATGAGTGAAATAGTCATAAGTAATATCACGAGAAGTGCTGTGCTAGCCGGTAAATTCACGACTCGCGTAGCGAGGAGTGAATATACCGGCTAGCACAGCACTTCGAGTGATATTTAGTGTGACTATTTCACGAATAAACACATTACATGATTTGAAAGGATAATTTAAATCACAGGAATTATGAAAAAGGGAAATATTACTCAAAATTACAATCGAAAAATGAAAAATTTTCATTCAGTTCCGACTTATCACTGCCTCCTGGAATAACTTATAATCAAGTAACATTTGAATAACAGTTTAATGCAGAAAATGATTTCAAATATGTTTCAGTTTTATGGTAATAAAAGATTCGGAAAACAATTATAACAAGGCTACTGACAAGAACATTTATTAAAAGCACAATCATTAAAGTTGTAGGAAGTTGGTTTCCAAGTCTTGGTCTTCCATAGAAGTATTTGAAATGGAAGATGTACAAGATGAATTAGCAGCGGAATTTGTCATTTTCGAATGGATTGAACACACGTGTGTACTCATTAAAATATTTTCCTGAATAATTTTGGTTGTAACGTTCCACGTAGTTTTGATGGCATATTCTTTGTACTCTTCACAATCTTATCTTCGAATATTAATTGCCTAAAACATGTGTAATTTCTTCATTTGTAGTTTGTGCTGTCCATTTGTATTTTCTATCTTGACAAAATTCTTGAAATTTCTTCCACACACTTTTTCTGTTCCTTTCGCTGTTTTTCGGCACTGAATCTTTAATAACAGATTCTATTTCAGAGTTTTAAACATTACCAAAACCACACATTTTAATATTATATTGATGCACAAGAGCTATTTTGGAGGTGAAACAATTGCTATCGTTATCTTAAAAAGGTAAACAAAGGTTTTACAGCGATAAAAAAAGGTAAACAAGCTGATGGCGATAAACATCTGGGATTGGTTTAATTTGAATATATCCAGGCTTACCATTGGCTACTTACGACGCGGACAGACATGAGTGAAATAGTCACCGTAATAAGAAAAAATCTTGTTTTCCGCAATTTTCACTTTCTAGCTACGCCACATTGTTAAAAAATTGCTATCCGAGTCCAATGTCTCACTTCAGTTTCCAAAATGCGAGTTTTCGGCCCCAGTACGCCGAAAAACATCCATTTCTTTATCACGTAATTGTACATTCCAATGTCATTTGTTCTCCATTGTCGCTTCGTAACATGAAAATTATGAAAAATAAACTTTTCTGGTATCCTACAAGTCTTTTACCACATTCATAAATTTGCCGCAATTCAGACACCGTCTAGTAATTACCATTACGGCACAATTTACTAATTTCGCATAAAATTCTTGAAAATGTTTATTTTCCCCGTCGAAGCTTACTCATGCATTTTATTGAAATTGTAACGTAACCCGTGGTTCGATTTCAACGAAATAAACACTGGAATTCTTCTTAATTCAGTGGCCATCTAATTATCATATTCAATTACGTTTTTATTTATGCGTTTTAATAAACAAAAACGCCCTATGCAATACGGCTATCTTTTGTTTATTCTATACCATGTTCACAACACATGGTTCTAGTTTTGCTATAGTCCGTTCCGTTTAAGCTGATGTTTCTTTATGAAATAAACTTAAAATTGGTGCAATTCACTGTAAATTAACTCTAAATTATCCTGAATCTTTACAATATTGTTAATTCTTGAAAAGAGAAGGAGGTCCTTGTTATCCGTGGCATTCTTCCAAAAGAGAGAATTATAAAAATGGGATTACATTTGCTATTTATGTAATTGACCTATTTGTTTTTCCCCATTTGATTGTCATGCTCCTCAACAAATTCAAATGTGTTTTTCAAATATATCTTCTATCGAAATATTTCACTATTCCCATTACATCTGCATATCTTTGTACATTTTATAAGTGTATGTGCCTTTAATTTTTAACAATTATTATTGTTAATTTAGGCTGAACTTGCTCAACAACAAGCCTGTGAAAAGTTTGAGCAGATGTCTGATAAAGGGAAAGAAGGTAAGAATATTTTCTGTTGTTTACAAGTAATGCTTTTCTTTCTAAGTGTACTGTTACTTTGTATTGGAAATTAGTAAGGATATCTAAAGAATGTCTTTTCTTTAATTGTGTAAATGTTTTTGTTAGTAGTAAAATTGAAATTTCTTAGAATTTTGATAAAAATAGTAATAATAATAATAATAATAATAATAATAATAACTGCCGGTGTACTCGTGGAAACAGTGGTACATATTCACGAATTCTTGGAAGAGAACGTCTGCCAAGCAATTAAGAACATGGGAAACTGGAACTCCGCCGGGGTTGATAAGATCCAGATTTATCGGATTAAGAAATTAACAGCATTACATTCCCATCTAGCAAAGCCTGTTTATAAAATTGTTGAAACTCCAAAGGAACCCCGGAATGAATCACTCGCGGCATCACGTATTTCCTGCCCAAAGCAGGAGACAGCTCATTGGCGAAGAACTACAGGCCAATCACTTATCTGCCAGTAATGTACCAAGTTATAACTGCAGCCATTGCTGACAAAATGTATAGACACGTAGAGAAGAATAATCTGTTGTCAGTTGAACCGAAAGGATGTCGCAAAGGTTCCTGTGGCTGTAAGGAAATCTTGCTACTGAATAAAATCATCCTGAATGATGTAAAGAAACGAAAACGTTTCTTGGCATAGCTTGGATTGACTACCAGAAGGCCATTGACCATGTACCTCATGATTGGATTTTGAAGATCCTGGAGATCTATCGATTTCATCCTAGACTTGCCTGCGGCCACTGCCCGCATCCATGCCCCGAGGCCACTATGGGTCGCAGTAACGGATGGCAGGAAACAACCCAACGGTTAAGTGTAATCTGTGAACTCGAATTTGCTACCTGCTAATCTTCATTTGAAACCAATGAGCAAAATGGATAGAACAAGCAATGTAATGAACCTTAACGTGCCTTGTTCTACCAATGTCCCACACTTGCTCGGAAACCGAGCTAAAGTCACCTTGTCGACATCTGGCCATCCCACGGATGTTAGTCCCAGGGACCCAGAGCCGGCAGTAGCTCGAAGCCATCGTCAGAGATGGACACGGGATGAATTAAAGGAGGTGATATGGTGCTTTTACTATGCAAAAGCGAAAAATGGGGGCTCAGAAATAGAAGTCTAAGATTTGGAGAGAGCGGAACCCAAATATGAGACCTACCCTAGACTCCAAGAAGCTTGCCAGTCAACGACGATACATACTCAGCAGTGGAAAATTCACAGCAGAAAAACTTGCAGACATCCAGAGAAACGCGGAGTATGTTCTTCGATCAAACTATCCACATGACGAACATTTAGAACCATCTAATATCCCTGAAAACGATGGTCCCCTTGAAGGTTCATCTCTTCCAAATGAAACATCCGTCAGTGGTGAAAATTTATCTGGCCATGAGTCACACGATAAGGACATGATGCGGGACCTCCTCCGACGCGAGATAGAACGAGTTCGTCTACTTCCATTGGAATCTCGTGCACCGTTGAGGAGAATTTACGAAAATGCTAAAGCTAAGAGAGTGATAGAAACAGCGAATTCTGTCTTAAATGAGGTTGTACAGACCTCAAGTAGAGATCTAGATATTACTGAAATCAATCACGTCGTGTATGCAACTGTGTATGCAACTGGGGCCAGCCAAGAACACCGATGGCCGACAGCCAGACAGAGTAAAAAGCTCCGTACCTCCATGGATCAAAAGAATTATGAAACGGATAGCCGACACACGGCGTGAAATATCAATCCTAGCCGAGGCATCTTCTAAGTCAAACCACACGTATAAAGTTCAACAAAAAATACTCCATGTTCTACAAAAATATTTAATTGACAATGACAAAACAAGGCTAATGGTAGCTGAAAACTAAAAGAGAAAATCCAAGCATGGGCTCAACGAATAAGACGGTACAAACGTAGAGAAGATTTCCGTGTACAGAACCGGTTGTTTGAAACAGACGCGAAGAGATTCTATCGCAGTCTCACTCAAAAATCGAATGGCAAAGCTGCCTCTCCTTCAAAAGATGACGTCGAAACATTTTGGTCAGGAATCTGGGAGGAAACCAGATCCTACAAAAAAGACGCATCGTGGCTCCAATCAGAAGTTGATGCTGCCAATGGACTCGTGGAAACGGGAACATGTTCAAGGATTCTCGAAAGAGGACCTATGCCAAACAATTAAGAACATGGGAAACTGGAAATCCTCTGGGGTTGATAAGATCCAGATTTATTGGATTAAGAAATTAACAGCATTACATTCTCATCTAGCAAAGGCTGTTAATAAAATTTTAGAAAACCCTATGGAACTCCCCGAATGGCTCACTCGCGGCATCACGTATTTGCTACCCAAAGAAGGAGACAGCTCTTTGGCAAAGAACTACAGGCCAATTACTTGCCTGCCAGTAATGTACAAACTTATAAGTGCAGCCATTGCTGACAAAATGTATAGGCACCTAGAGAAGAACCATCTGTTGCCAGGTGAACAGAAAGGACGTCTTAAAGGTTCCTATGGCTGTAAGGAAATCTTGTTTCTGAATAAAATAATTTTGAATGATGTAAAGAAACGAAAACGTAATTTGAGCATGGCTTGGATTGACTACCAGAAGGGCATTGACAGTGTACCACACGATTGGATTTTGAAGACCCTCCAGGGATGATCTATCGATTTCATCCTAGACTTGTTGAGTTTTGCAAGGCTAGTATGAAGTCGTGGAGCACCAGGTTACTAATCCACAGCGGAAAGGGAGTAGTAGAAACAAGAAGTATTCAGATTAACAGGGGAATTTTTCAAGGAGATTCACTATCTCCTCTGCTGTTTTGCATTAGTTTGATCCCTCTATCGAGACAACTGTCGCACACTGACTTTGGTTACAAGCTCCATGGTGATGAAAGGCCTGTATCACATTTATTTTACATGGATGATCTTAAAGTGTTTGCTAAGAATAAAGCTATTCTCTCCCAAATGCTGTCTGTCTCCAATGATTTTAGCAATGACATCTGCATGAAGTTTGGTCTTGACAAGTGTGCAAAAGTCAACTTAAAAAGAGGCAAAATGACCACGTGAGAGAACATTGAAGTTGATAGACACACTGTGATTCAAGATCTTGAGCCAGGTAAAACTTACAAATATCTGGGCATTGAAGAATGTGAGAGCATCTCGAAGGACACAATGAAAGAGAAAATTCGCAAGGAGTTTTATAGAAGAGTGAGACTTGTCCTGCAGTCCGCTCTGAACTCGAGGAATAAAATATCAGCAATAGGTAGTTTGGCGGTGCCCATAGCCGAATAGTTTTGGACTAGTAGACTGGACTGAACAGGAAATTCGCATCATGGATCGAAAAACGAGAAAACTGCTTACAATGCATCATGTTGCCCACCCCCGGGCTGATGTACATAGACTTTGTGTCACGTAAGGAAGGAGGAAGATGCCTCAGACAAATTGAAGCCTCCTGGCACAATGCAATAACCGGGATGGGAAAATATGTAGTCAGCCATCAAGATGACCCTCTAATGAAGCAGGTCATGAAATCTGACCGAAGAATGGCAACCAGAGGCATTGTAAGTGTAGCAAGAAGCATTGCGAACAAGACTATGCAAGACACCGAGAATGACAGAGACACTGAACTTCTGATGCTACTTAACATGAAATGTGAGACACAGAAAATGTTATAGAAATCGTGGAGAGACAAACTACTCCGCGGACAATATCAAAAAAGAATGGACAAGGTGCAGATCAATAAAGAATAATCACTTATGTGGCTTAAAAGGGGAGGAATGAAGCCAGAATCGGAAGCACTTGTAATTGCCCAAGATCAGGCCTTGAGAACACGACATTATGATAAAGCGGTTCTCAAAGTTTCCCAAGAAGATAAATGCCGCCTTTGTCAGGAACACGTAGAAACCATTGATCTTATTGTCTTAGCTTGTCCAATCCTAGCAAAGACTGAATACTTGAAAAGACGACAGGGTGTGTAGTTACCTCCACTGGCAGATCTGTACCGCCCTTGAAGTTCCGAACACATGCCCCAAGTGTCACGAACACTCACCGAAACCGGTGACGTCTGTTGGATTTTGTATGATATTGTACGACCAACAAATTCAAACTGATCGCACGATAGCTGCGAACAAACCGGATATAATTATCCGGAATTTGGAGAAAAATCGTTTACTTGTCGATGTTGCTGTACCTTGCGATCAAAACGTAGTTACCAAGGAGGCAGAGAAACGTCTTAAATGCAAGAGTTTGGAAATCGAGATCAGCCTTATGTGGGGCGTAAAGCAGAGTTCGTCCCGTTAGTTATCTGAGTTCTGCAAAATTTGTTCCGCAAAATTTGTGTAAGAACTTGGCTAACTAGGTAATTCAGAAGACTGGGAAGGGCAAGAAATCGCTTTATTTGGAACAACCCACATTTTGCGCAAAGTATTGTAGAGACACCGATAGTCCCTGGATCTGCTTCTTATATAGCTTGTTGCAACCTTGAGAAATTTTCTATTCAGCCGACACATAACATCGTTCGTCTTGATATAGAGGAATAATAAAAATAATAATTATACAGGAATAATAGTAACAAATAAAACAACTCTAATAATATTAAAAATAAAAAATATGGAATTTTATTCCTTAGCGATCTTACGACTTTGTTGGAAATGTATAACATTTTGTGAAAAGGGGAAATAAAAGTGTTAAAAGGAATTGGATTTTATTGTTGAAAGTTTTACCATCTTTTAATGTGCATAGTGTCTCATTTGCATTGTTCTTTGATTTCCAGTATAAACATGTTCATGCTGGTGTCCAGAATTCTTTTTAGATTCAATTAAATTTTAATTATTTAACCATTAAAATCTAATTCTTTAAATGAAGAAATTGTATGTGGATCATAAAATGATTCAGAATTGTTTTTTTGGTTTTAGTCTTCCTGTTAATGTGGTCTATATTGAAGATAAGAGCCAACAGTCTTGACAAATGTTAAAGAAAAGGTTTTTTGAAATATTTTGATCTTATTGTTGAAATTTACCATCTATATTGATTAATATTAGCGTCTCCTTTTGTTTGTCTGACATTTTAGACCAACAGGTAGTTCCTAATTAGAATATTAAATTTTATATATCTTTCTAGAAACTTAATAAAATGAAATAGTGATACATTAAAGAAAAAAATACCAATTTAATTCTGGAAAATATGTGACATCAACTGATTCAATTATTTTATGCTCTGTAATGAAATGTAAGAATTATTCACATCTGAAAGGTTTTTGTTCTGTGTTTTAATTACAGAACTAATGGATTTCAAGACTAGACGTGTTGCTGCGTTCAGAAAGAACTTAGTAGATCTAGCAGAGCTGGAATTGAAACATGCAAAGGTGAGCTAATTTTAATTCTTCAAATGCGTTTTTCATTAATTTTCTAGTAAACATTACTTTCTCCGTAGCTTTTTGTAAATGAATATGACTCGAAAGGAATTACTTCTTCGGTGATTCACTGGTGTGAGCTGGTTTGACGCGACGCTAGCACACACATAAGTGAAATTCAGGTCGATGGAAACCCTGAGATAATTTATTGCACGGTATGCATGGTTGCATTTATTGCATAATATATTGTATGGTATCAGGCTTGTTTTTACAATAAAAATTTACAAAACTTGTATTATATTTTTATGCAATTGTAGAATTCGCATAGTTTTGACAATACTGCGATGGAAACGGTGAGTTCTCGTCTTGTATGAATTGGACGTCTTTAAATAATAGCCGTGATGTTAGTTGGGCAGAAAGGGCAATATTTCAATCTTCTGTAGCTGTTTCCAATAATGCGGGAAAGTATGTGCTGTTGTGGCACCACTAGTTTCTTTAAATTTCTTTAAGTTTCTTTAAAAACTGACAGCTGTTATGTTAATAGATTGATTGTCATTCCGGGCACGTCAAAAGCTAAGGTCATTAGACCCGTAAGTGCAGTACATGTTTTTCAGGGGAGGTAGGTGTTCTGCCCCCCTCCGGATGGCTGAAATCCGGCGTCGACTAGCGGGGTTTTCGCCATCCAGGTACTTCCCATCAGTTGGGCGTCACCCCAGCCGGGACAATATGAGCTCCCGACCGGTCCCCTCCACGTATAAGGTCCGATTAAATTAAGAAGGTGATTGACAGTTCTGTGTGACGTCAGGACGCCTCTCCCGTTTCCATGGCAGCTGCCAACCAGAGAGACAAAACGTGACGTGTCAGGTCGCTCAGTTGCCACTGCCGAACGCGGGGAACATTTGAGCATCGCACAGCGACTTCCCTGCCGCCGCGCCGCCCGCGTTTCTGCCTGTGCTGCGCGCGCAATGTGTACTGTGTTGTGATGAGTTGCGTTGAGGTTAGGCTTTTGTCGTGCGAGTTTTGTGAGTGCGTTTTTTCGTAGAGCTTTTTTATCATCAGTTATTACTTACTTTTCTGTTTGTTTATTTAGTTTATTTATTTCATATCTTTTTATTACGTTCGTTTTTATTAGTTTTAATGTATATTATCATTATGTCCGAATCACAACGAGGACGAAGAGGTCGCCCCAGAACACGTCCTGAAATACCCAGGAAATCATCTGGAAAGGGTGTAGTTTTACACAGGCAAGCTCGAGAGAATTGTGAAAATGTTCGGGAATATTTTGAAAGAGAGAGAGACAATGAAGGCCCATTGATTCCCGTTGCAAAAGTGATTGATCGAACTGCTGCTGCTCTGAAAATCAACTAGAACACTGTCGTCAGAATTGGCAAGCAAAAGTATGCAGCAGACGAGGCAGGACCATCTCAGCTTGAAACACCTGGCAAAAAGCGAAATACCACGAAGCGTGTCACGAATTTGGATTCTTTCGAGAGTGACGCCACGTATACGACTACTATAGGAGAAAAGATCATCCCACTCTCGACAAGCTAAGTAAAACTTTACAGGAGGCAGATTTATTTTCTGGCAGGAAGTCGTCTCTGCGAACTGTTCTTACTGATATGGGATTTCGGTACAAAAAAATTTACGGCTGCCGTGTACTTATGGAAAGGACGGACATTGTTGCGTGGCGTTGTCGTTTTCTGAGCGAAATCATTAAAGTTAATTTTGATGACATCGTTTGGCTGGACGAGACGTGGCTCAACGCGGGACATACTATCAGTAAAGGGTGGACAGATGATACTGTTGAAGCAACATTATTATTGTACACGCCGGAACAACGGAGGGTTTCGTGGAAAATAGTCTTCTCTGTTTCCGTTCTAGGAAAACAGGTACTTCCCATCAGTTGGGCGTCACCCCAGCCGGGACAATATGAGCTCCCGACCGGTCCCGACCCACCAGACTACCATGAAGAAATGAACCACGAAACCTTCCGTAGTTGGTTTGAAGAAACTCTTCTCACCAATCTGAAGAAACCTTCAGTTATAGTACTGGACAATGCTCCGTATTCTGGACAAGGCGCGTACTTCGGCATCCAGGAAACAAGACATCATTGACTGGTTGACAAGACACAACGTGACATTTTCCGACGACCTACTGAAGTCAAAATTGCTGCAGGTAGTGAACAGATCCAAACCTGAATTTCCGACTTATGTAATTGACACTATTGCAACTCGGAAAGGCCATAGAGTTATTCGATTGCCTCCCTACCACTGCCATTATAACACCATTGAGTTAATTTGGGCTCAAGTAAAAGGTTATGTGGCACGAAACAATAAGTCATTTACTTTGACTGAAGTGGAAAGGCTTTTGAATGAAGCTGTAAGTAATGTAACCGCGGCAGAATGGCGAAATGTGGAACATACCAAGAAAGTGATAGTGGATTCTTGGGAGAAAGAAGCCGTTATAGAAAATGACGTCGAAGAATTAATTATTACTTTAGGGAGTTCAAGTAGCTTGAGTGGTAGTCCTACAGACATAGCATGTGACAGTGAAAGTGATAGTGATTCAGACATGAGTGGTATATTTCCTATCTCCATCTAAATTACTGGAATTAAGTGTAAATACATGTTTTAATGTAGATTAGGTCGTAATAATTATTTCATTGCAGTGAAAGTGACAGTGACTCAAGACATGAGCGGTCTTTCCCATCTCCGTTTAAATCACTGAAATTAAGTGTAAATAAGTGTTATAAAGTAGTGTAGGTCGTATTATTTATTTAATTTAGTGAAGAACATAATGTGTGGTCCTTCCAGAAAAAGCCGCTGCTTCATACAATGTGAGTAAATGATTTGGTTACTTCTACGCGTATTTTTGAAGTGTTTGTTTTCGTGTCCCGGTACCACGTGCTCAGTAGTTTGCGACCTGGCAACGTCGCTCCCCTCCACTCACAAATGTCAATCACCTTCTTAATTTAATCGGACCTTAGTAGTGAAGTGCGTGTGTGTGTAAGAAAAGGCAAGTATAGGACATGAATGAAAAGATCTCGCGCGGTCCGTGGCCCCTTTGGTAGTACTGTCCTGGCATTCGCCTGGTGTTGATCAGAAAAAACTCGAAAAGCTACCTATGAAACCAGCCGGCCGCACAGTGGGAAGAAATTCCTAGTTTTTACCTTGCAGGATCGTATTGTAGAGCGAGGGAATCAAATAACGGATGCTTACGGAGGTTCGTTTATTTACTTAAGAAATGATATTGATTCTATCTTCTTGTCAGAATTCAATTTCTACGCAGTTGAAAAAGTTTTTGAAACAACAGTAGTACATCTTACTACGCTCAAAATTATCTTACGTTGCATTTACAGACCTCCAACAAAGCGAGCTTTAGATTATTTCACTTTCTTGGAAAATGTAGAGATAATTCTGAACAAAATTAGGAATCTCTCTTTTATATCCATTGTTGCATGTAGAGATTTCAATGTTGATTTTCTGAGAGAAACCCACGAAAAAGAGCAGTTTCTCAATGTACTTCCGTTGCACATCCAATAGACCCTATTATTAAAGAAAAGTCACTACACTTTCTGGAATCACAAGCGCCACCCCGGGATGATAGCTTCTATTTCAACAATGTTGATTGCCAAGAAGTCGAAAAAATAGTGAAGGCACTCAAGTCAAATTCAAAAGGCTCTGACGATATAACGGCCAAGCAATTAAAATTAGTTTTAAAAGACGCTCTTCCAGCACTTACACACATAATAAACTCTTCTTTAACAACCGGATACTTTCCCCAATTGTGGAAACTAGCTTACATACGTCCCCTTCCCAAATGTATAAATTCGTTAAATCCTTTTGATTACCGACCAATCAGTATATTACCAACATTATCCAAAGTCCTAGAAAAAATTGTACGTCAACAAATAGACAAGTATCTCGCCATAAATGATGTTCTCAATAGTTTGCAATCCTGGTTTTAGGAAAGGTAGAAGTACGCAAACGGCCTTGTTACGAGTCACCGAAGACATTCGTCAATCTCTGGATCAAGGCAATATAACAACATTAACGCTTTTAGATTTTAGCAAGGCCTTCGATTCAGTAGACCATGACGTGCTTCTGGCAAAATGTAAATGCCTCGGTTTTTCTGATTCTACCTTATCGTGGATTTCAAGTTATTTTAGTAATAGACAACAGGCTGTAGTTGTTGAGAATACTTTTTCGTCCCCTAAGTCAGTTTTACGCGGAGTACCACAGGGTTCCGTACTAGGTCCACTTTTCTTCTTGATCTATGTTAATGATATCCCCTCTGTGCTATCAATGTGCAGTCATCATATGTATGCAGACGACTTACAGATCTATGTCAGTGGGAAACCTTCGGAAGTGGCTCATTTAGTTAGTAAAACAAATCACGATTTGGCGTCTTTACTTGAATGGTCAGTGAGAAACGGCCTTAAGCTAAACCCATTAAAATCTCAATCAATTATAATTGGGTCCTGCCGGTCCCATAAAACACTTCAAAATCTAAAAATTCCTGATATCATTTTGGACAACACTACTGTTCCTTTCTGCTCTCAAGTTAAAAATCTTGGTCTGACCATCGATAAATTTCTAAACTGGGAACCTCATGCTCGGGACACTTGCCGCAAAGTGTATGCCTCAATGTACTCACTCAAATGTGCTTACAAATGCCTTCCGCCCAAAACTAAAGAACTTCTAGTAAAATCACTCCTGCTCCCCCTGCTTGATTACGGTGATATCGTGTACGGTAACATAAATAAATCAACCGCTGATGCTCTTCAAAGAGTTCAAAATGCATGTGTTAGGTTTCAATACAATATCAGAAAGTATGATCACATATCGGGGTACTATAAAGCAAATCATTTATTAAACTTGCAAGGTCGACGCATGTTTCATAGTTTGTGCCTTTTCTACAAAATATTAAATACGGGTGTACCTGCTTACCTCTCTTATAAAATGTCTTATCTCAAAACCAAAAGATTCCAGAAATCCTTGCTATGCAATATTCCTAAAAGCAACACCAATTTTTATAATAAATCTTACTTAGTAGCAACGACCCGAGAGTGGAATAACCTTCCAGAAAATGTTAGGAAATGTAAAACATTGCGATCATTCAAAAAACATTTAAATACTCTTCTACTGAGCTGATAATGTACGATGTGAAAGTGTGTACTCAATATATTATTATTATTTTAATTTTTATTTATTATTATTATTATTATTATTATTATTATTATTATTCAAAATTGTACGCTAAATGTAACATTTTATATGACATTTTTAACTTTTTTATTTTGTATTTTCTTATACTTCTTAGGTTAATTTTTAATTTAATAAACAACAGTATAATTAGTTTCAATTAAGTTTAATATAAGATTAGAAAGTTGGTTTTTTTTTTTCAAATTCATTCCAGCTAAACTTGTCATGGCTCTGACTGAATGCGTCTTTTCCCTTGGTACATGTTGATGTAATTAAAATCGGCCCTAAGCCGTCGTCCTGGCCGGGTGGTTGTGTGCATTCTCATTTATTATTTTTTTAATGAGTTCTTTAATGGATTGAGATTTTCTTGCTAACATTTTGACGCGTATGGGTTAATATTTTCTTTTCTCTCTTTCATAATTTATTTTCGGGCATCTCTTTAATGTTCTCTTGTGTCAGTAAATGCTTTATAAATTATTTTAAATATTTTATTTTGTTGCTCAACGTTGAAGAGCATGCACACTTCCTTTGTTTTCCCTGGTTTTCCCCGGCCGTTTAAGGTAAATGCTGGGACGTTGTGTTTTTTACTTTCATTTTGTGAGCCCAGGGGCAAGACATATCTAAGTTGTATTTTATTTAATTTACCAAATGTACTGTTTCAATTTTTATCTATATATGTATTATTACGTGGTTAGGCGGAAGAGCGGGCCTGATGGCCCGAGTCTCGCCACATAAATAAAGTCACTATTATTTTATTATTATTATTATTATTATTATTATTATTATTATTACTTCTTTCAATTTAGATATAGTGAATGTACCTTTACGGAATACATTTAAATCACAAAAAGCATTAGATCAAATTATAATTAACAAAACCACAACTACATATGAAATAACGAATAGTCTATAGGTGTCCGCGATGCACAAATTCTTACAATTACTAAGAACACAAATACTGACACAAGAAATAATACATGCATGTGCACAGCATTCACTAAATTTAATATAAAATCGTTTACGACTACTTGGTGAAGGAATCATGGGACGTAGTTTATAACACTGTTGACACAAATGAAAAATATAATTTATTTTTCTCCAAGCTTTCAATTCATTTTAACGCATACTTTCCTCTTAAAAAGAGAAAATTAATTATTTCAAGCAAAACTGATACTTGGATCACACAAGGAATTACAACATCGTGAAAAAACAAACGTACGCTCTACTTTATTTCTAATCATCATAACGTATCACCCGGTTTCCATGTATACTTCCGAGAACACAAAAGGACTTTAAGGAAAGTATTAGTTCGGGCAAAAATAATGAAAAATAGTCAGGACATTGTGAACGTTCGTAACAAAACTAAAGGGTCAATCCATTTTAAGTGGTCCAAAATTTAATAAATTGGTCACTAGACCATCTCGAAAAAAATTCATATTTTTTACATAAATTTCCTTATGTTTTGGCTGTTCAAAAAACATCTTTAACTTTTTTTATTGTACCTGATTTATAAATGGCGGCCATTTTTGTTCCGCGCCGTACGCCATTTTTCGCGTTTGCAGACATTTACTCTTTTCTAAATTACTCAGCTCCAGGTTGTTCTAACATTCTAGAATAAAAAGCATTCTATTCAGCATACTCTCGCCTGCAAATCGAATTATTTTCTATGTGTGTATTTGAGAAATATTTGCAACCAAATCTGTGGAACGCGAATGAACGAAATTCGATTTTCAGAGAGTAATTTTTCAAATAAGATATAGAATCTCAGCCTTAATTTTTTTCTGGGCTTTTACACACAACAGTATAGTTCCTTTTTGTAACACACACATCACACCTTGACGGACACGAGGACTAACTGTAACACCACTCTCTCGTCACTACTCATTGTCTAAGGAAAGAGACTCCACTAGCTCTACGGCAAGTAGTTTCATTGTAAAGTAATATAACTTCGCTTTATCCGACACTCTTTACTGGTTTTGGACCAAATAAATAAATAAATTCCTGAAACGTAGATAAAATTCAATATCTCTTGCAAAATGCAAAATAATGGCTATATTGGGGATTATATTGGGATTTTCGACCTCACTAAATACGAATATATCAAAAATAAAAAATTCAAAATGGCGTATTCAGTATGGCGGATGGCGTCCTGTTCAATTCATTGAATTTAGTTGTTTTTGTTTTTTTTTCCATTTTTTCCCCCACATTTGTTGCGTCATTACGCAACTCATCTCTTAAGCCCTTGGACCGTTGAGCGCAATTCGGAGTAATCCTCCATTAACATCCGCGCTATCTATATTTACTTCAGCGCTCTCTGTATGTGTGTCACGTCTCGTCTGTCAATTGCCAAGAGGGCCGCCAGGTAGCATCTCCGCGTACGCGCCTCACACCGCGCGCCCCTGCGTCACTACCCAGCGACCAGAATTGGGAAGGAATAAGGAAGGGGGTAAGGTTTAGGACACTTCACAAAGGTTGGACTAGCCCTTGTGAAGCAGCCGAACTAGTTTTGTCGGAACAAATTTCACATGATATCGACGGAAATAGAACCCGGACCTCAGTGGTGAAAAGCGAGCGACTTAGCTATGAGCCACGAGACAGCTCTTTGTTTCATTGTAAAAATGTGTTTTTCTTTATTTTTACCCAAAGTAGTCTGCCAGACCTTGCCTTTGTAATAATGCTTGGTACAGGGCGCCTTTGTAATCAAGGGGTAATGTAACACGGCGCCCAATTAGTGATATTTGTATTAAAATAAAATGAAAGTCGGTAATGCTGGCTTTTGCTGCGGTGTTGTCTAATGTGTTCTAAATTAAGCGGTGCATAATGGAAGAGAAAGTTGTATTCCCCCTATTTTTTTCATGCTATTAATATCGATTTGTACATTTTTTTGGACAAGGGCTATATTTTATACTTTTAAATTAAGTTTAATAAACTTAAAAAACAGAATTTTGCAGCTACCGCTATAAATACGTCTCATCGGATTCGTGCCTATTCGCATGATTTTATAAAATTATCGTGAAGTATACTATAAATATCATCGAGAAATTTGAATGAACATGGGATATTGTGGGATTTGTAACTTATCTCTACTTTTTCATTCATTTTTTTGAATAAATTTTCTTATTTACCGGCAAAAACATTCATTTAAGAAACTCTTGTTTAACATGAGAAAATAATTAAACCAGAGCTTAAGTACGTAACTTCTGTATCATGTTTCATTTTAAAATTTCAGTGATTATTTTCACAGAACAAAAATTTTTGCCTTGAATTGAAAATTTCCGTCCTACTTGGTTGACGCGGTAAACACAATAGTATGTTCAACCTGTGTATGTATATGTTCAACATGGAATACAGCTTTCACTTATTAGTTCCAGCCGTTTGTATGCACGGGATTTGATAGTCCCACTAATAGTGTAGACAACCTAAGAGTTTAAAAATTCTAAACTAACTTAGAAACTTTTTTCGAATTTTGGCCACGATTTAGGAATTTCTTCCCAATGTGGGCAGCTAGAATTCTCCTCCACGCAGCGACAGAACTCGACCTAGCTATCTGGCTAATGAAAATATTGCCATCATCAGGACATAAACCTGAGGGCTCCCGGTCAGTGGTACTTCATTGACGCCCTGAGCCCCCCCCCTTCGATAACCAGTTAAAGATATCCAAGTTGGTCCCAACGATAGTGTATATATTGTATTGAAATTTCATGTCGATAGATTAATTTACTTAAATCTGCTCATACAGATACACAGAAACTAAACGAATTAATTTGATTTGACGTGATTGGATTAATTGGACAAACGATTTATGTGTATTGATTGCATCTTTCAATGATTTTCAATAGTTTCTTGAATCCTCAATAATTTTCTTCAACAATCCATTCACTAAAATAAAATCCCCGTGTAAGACTCGACCCGGATATGATACTCTTCAGTTTCAAGTGCTGCATCCGAACTCACTATTTAACAACCTCGGTCATCCAGGGGGGACAAGATCTCATCACATCCATATTAGTTGAGACAATAGTTTCACTTCCAGCATTAGTGAGCCGAAATATGAAGAAAATGTGAAAAAATGTCATTTGGGCTACAAAAGAAGGCAGCTGAAAAGATAATAATGCCTGCAAGGAAAGCTAGTCCAGACCAAGGAGATTAGAAAAAGAAAAAGGGCGTGAAAGTCTGGACCATTCTATAGCTCCACTAGTTTTTTTTCTAAATTTAACAACATGATTTATCCACTTTTTCGTTACCGGCGAAAATTCGCCGCTTTCCAGCGCTCGATTACATAACTTTCTCTTGTTACGAAGAACTTCGTAAGGCGAGAAAGTAATAATAATTTTGAAATCGTTAGATATATGTAAATTGATTTCATGGTCAGTGCCGGATTACCGCATAAGCAGATTAAGCAATTGCTTAGAGCCCCCGTCAAAAGACGAGATTTATTGATGTTTGTTAAAATTTTATAAAAATTAGCAATATTATCTAATTAAATTTGAAAATATTTCGAAGCATATATAAGGTTGTATACATACAATTATAATATTATTAATATTTCTGAGTTCAACAATTTAAATCTTTCAGACATTTGGGGAATACATTATTCTACTCAAAAGTAAGATTATTCAAACCATCCGGCCTTTTGTTTAAGTTCATTATTGGCTTACAACGCTGCTATCGGTATTCTCTGAATTTCATGTTTAAACTTGACGAAAAAATAACATATGAAAATTAGCGGTTATCCGGCGCACGATTACATAACTTTTTCTTTTTACGAAGTATTCGTAAGGCGCAGGCGCGGATCCAAGGGGGGGGGGTCACGGGGGTCATGACCCTCCCCAAATGATGAACCGTGAAAATTTTGTGAGAAACTTCAACATATCTAAAGAAATGATAACCTTTCCAGTGTCTCTACAGAATCGGGACTGGCCGAGACATTTTCAGATATTTTCAAACAATTCTAGAAATTTCTAAAAATTTAGCAGTGCTAAAACTAATGAATGTATATAGAAATTGGAATTTAATTTGTATAAAAACATACTTTATCAAGATCATACAAGATCACTTTAAAAATAGTTTTAATGCAAAGAAATATATCTAAACAAGTAACATATCTAAAGTGTGTATCAATGCGCGTTACTAGTGTTGCTAACTTTATGTGAATATTTGTTACTAATTGAACGAGAGAATTGTGCGAAAAATGGATGTCAACACATGGACTCATCTTAAAAGTCACAATTGTTATTCAAAAGGAATAGAACTAGCTAAACTACGTAATAATAATGGTGTGAATATAAAATTGGCAACAATCTTGCTTTCAGGTGTTTGTTAGAATTCAGTTTCGATGATACAATCCAATTCAGTATCGGCACTCCTATCAAACTCAATGTTTATTTAACCTTAAAATGCTTAATGTAATCTGTAACGGCGAACCTAATTTGATCATTGAAGTCTGATGTCGGTTCTGGTTTTGTAAGAACGTAAGTTAAGGCTATCAACAGGGGTTAGTGGTAAAGATTAGTCGAAAAGATTGTGTTAGAGAATTTTGGTTTGGCTGATGAGCGAGGATAGTGTCTGACGCCTAAAATACAGTGGCAAAGCTAGTCATGCAGTTGGGTATTCTGAAAATCTTATCTTACTTTTTTTTTGTAAATTAGCTCCATTCATCATTTTTTATTCAACAGAATCATCGATAACGTGTTCTTTAAAGCTTTCGTTTCTGCACAGTTTATTTCCCAGGGAATTTCTCAAGAATGTCTTAACTCTTTAATGTAATCGTATTCCTTTCACATAATGCTGTATATAAAGGGAAAGTTAGTTTGAGTTGTACAAACCGAACTGTCTCTTGATATTTTTTCTGTACCAACTTGTCTAACAAATACTTCAGAAAAAAACTGCAGGCATGTATTCTGCATTATTAATGTAAACATTTGTCAGTTCATTTCGAAGCTGCTCACTGTCAAGGAATCGATATTGTTTTATTAGGAAAGGAAACTTTTCTGAACGAAAGGACGCTTGTAGGTGGAAAACTGCTTTTGTCCAGAAATTCAATAAAATGAAAGTTGTCAAAATCTTGAAACATGTAGTCCATCTGAGTCACTACTGTATCAATAATTTTGAAAGATACAATTTTGTATCTTTCAAATAATTCTCACCTTGAAAGTTCATTCATAGTTATGTCTACTTTGATGAGAATTTCAGTAGTCTCTTCATATCTAACACGGTATATTACTATGTATCGCTACTATTTCTATCTCTATGGCGTAGTACTTAACTCGTGATTCAGCATTGTTGAGCGAAAACTGCATTTCGATATCATGAATCGTTTAGAAGTTATGAGATTGGCTGATAGTCAGCAGCGTTGCCAGGTCGGCGGGATTCCCGCTAAATGTAAAGAAGAATTCGCGTAAGAACAAGCCAAAGTGACAGTTCGCTAAACAAGTGAACATCACATGTAATTCAGAGAAGTATCCCTCCGCCGCGGCAGCTGTTCAGCCATGCCTCTTCGTAAAGGGTTTGTTCTGTGAATTTCATAACGCAGCGAAGGTCCCATGCATTTTGTATTGAAGAATGGTTTATGTATAATTACAACACCCCGAATTTCCATACTTAGTACAATTGCTCTCATAACTCAAATGTGACTTAATTGTTTTGTATGTCAATAATGTTCTACAAGACAATGTATTCCTTAATCTAGTATGTCTATTTTCATCTCTTATTTCTTCTTTCTTATGGATGAATAATAGGCACATCCTTTAAATCCACTCTTACTAATTAAAACACCTTATCAGTGAACGCTGTGTTTTACTTATATTCTTGCATCGTCAACTCAAGGCTTTACTACATTTTCTTCAGAAGTGTTTCCTTTACAAGCATCCACTTTGAAAATTAATATCTATTTTAAATACTTAATTATCAATAGAACATATCTCAATAATGTAAAATGAATAGATGGGTTTGAAAACTGTCCTCTAAAGGTGCATTAAAAAATTTCACAACATTTATTTATCACTTTGACCAATGGGGTGGAATTGCCATTACACTTGAGCACCAAATTGGTATCCATCTCAGCATTTATGTATAATAATAACAATAATTATTATTATTATTATATATTAATTATTATAATTATAATAATTATTATTATTATTATTATATTTTATTCTTTTTCACATAAGTTAATGAATTCAGGTGCAGTTCAAGCACACTAATAATTAAAACAAAAACTAAGAAATGGTACAAAGAAATATAATATCCTCTTGTCGCTGGCGTGAACAAGGAGGATTCCCCCTGCGATCACTCTGAGTTCCATGATTCGCAATGGCGTTATTATATAAAAAATAAATATAAAACGCAAAGCACAGATCCACGAAACGCTCACAATCGCAGCTCGCCACCTTACAGCACAGGAGCCGGAAACACGTGGACCGGTACGCATCTTACATTCAAGCCTCGGTTTTAAAATAAACTTAATACTTATCACACAAAAGTAAATTCCATATAATGTGTATAAGAAAATAAATTTTTACAGAAGAGCACATAGCACTGCTTCCTAATTTCAATTATTTCTCGTCACGCACTATATTTTCGTCGGACGAGGACATCACAAAAGGAGGCGTCGAAGCCATTTACAAGTTAGCCAACTGCAAACGAACGAATCGAGGAAGGAGAGTTCAATGGGATCAAGAACACAACGACCACAGAACCTTCGGTTATGTTGCCAGCAGTAGCTGTCAAAATTGCTTGTTCTTATAAGAATCTCTCTATAGCGGTTTTTCGAAGTACTTCGCGGGAAAAATTTGTCCTTCGCGGGCAGTGGGAAAAACATCGGATTTTATTGACATTCGCGGAATATCGGCGGATTTATAAATTGAAAATTTTATGCTTGATAAATTAAAAAAATTAAAACTGAACAAATTATTTATTTTCATAAGCAATTTTCCTTTTTAATTCTATATGTGTTTATTTTTTGTTTGAAGTTATATTCTTAGCTTTCACGCTGTAACAAAAATCTGTTCATGTTATGTCGGGCTCCTGGCGACGAAGTGAAGTTTCAAGTGGACTGAAATTTGATTGAATCAATTGACAATTCGTTTCGGTTTAAGAAGAGTTGGAAAATGTTGCCATAATTATAGGTTCCCAGAAAAGCTTCTGCAACAAGTAAATGCGAATGAAAAATATAAGTCAGATTCAGAAAATCACGATGATTTAACCGTTTTGTTAGATTTTGTATGAACAAAAGCTTATCAATTAATGTGTTGAATATACTCAAATTTTAACTTTGGTTGAAACTAAAAAGTTTATATAATTTTAATCTACGTTCATTATACGTTCATTTATATAATTATATAACATAATGTATGTTTATACAATATTTTACATGCTACATTTGCACAAATTTGAAGTAAATTAATAAAATTGAATAAAATGTTACATATACAAATATTTTTGAGTTATTTCCCTATTTGATATTAAAAGTTTTGTTGTAATGTTTCTGTATGTACCATTATTATTCGCGGTTCTTCAGCGGAAAATTGTTTGAATTTCGCGGGATTTTGGCTGGAATGTTTAAACGAATCTAGCGGGTTTTTAGCGGGAAATGGAATCAGTGTGGCGGGTCTTGATCGTCCGCACCTGGCAACACTAATAGTCAGTGGGACATTGTATGCAACACTATATCTTTAGCTTCATTAATCGTTTCGTAAAGAAAACACTAACAAAAATCACACAAACGGCACATAAACAACTCTATTTTCCCACAACGTCAGGTGATGAGGTGAATTTGCCTCTGAGACGTGGGTGTGCATTGCTGTACAAGTCCGTGCCTACCGAGAGCCAAGGCTGCAACTGGGGTCTCTGCCCAGTGAATTCAATTGAAAGGGAGGTTGAGTACGCCCTCTTTTGCGCGTGCGCGGCAGAGCCAGCCGGTGTCTATCCACTGGCAGACTCCTCGCTCAGCTACCGGCCCCAAAGTGTATATTTCGGCGGCCCTGCTTATTCCCTCGCGCGTAGGCGGAGAAAAGTCGAACACATTTAATTTTCTTCCACAATTCAGTAACAAAAATATTGAAAAATGGTACACAACGACAGAATTTATTGAAAAAAAAATTGGGTATTATAAGGCTCCCAGATCCCTTCAGCTTCGCCACTGCTAAAAGACCTTATTTGAATATTTTCCTGTCGTTGAGTCTGAATCCGGCTAGAGAATTTTAGTTCGGCTATTGAGCGAGAATAGAGTGTGACGCCTAAAATATCTTATTTGAAAGTTTAGCTGTCGTTGAGTCCGAATCCAGTATCAAAAGTATCTTTTGACAGCACTCATTCTTGATTAACAGTATTGCAATGATGTTACTTTATTTGGGTTTTAATTAAACAAAGCACCAAGGCAATGTAAAAGGAATCAGATCAGTTAATTTAAACATATTGACTGTTGCATTAAATTAAATTTATTAGATGTTTGCATGTCTCGGTGTCGCCAAACTTATAATGAAGTTTACATTGTAATAGAAGAATCGCCATTCAAGAATATTCATATATGGTGCAAATTTATTAATGTACGAAAGAGCAATATAAACGAAAAAATGTAAAAAAGAAAAATTTAAAACGAGAAAAGTAATTGTGAGAAAAAATAAAAGTACAATTTAGTTTATTTATTATAGGCATGCATTTATTAATTGTAATAATTTATTAAAATATACTTTTTTCATTACACACATTTACATGTCTCTCTCATATACATTTCTTCACAAACTTTTTATATTGCATCAAATGAAAGTTATTTTTGATAACTTGAAATTTATTGTTGATAAATTTATAAATTTTCATTTTTTTTAAACAAATGTACCGAATAAAATTGACACAGCCAGAATTCGAATCTGCAACAAAAATTGGAGGTTACCAGTTAAAATTCCAAAGTTACCCCCGCCTCACTCCCAGCGGATATGGTGAGGATTGTAACAATTGTAACCTGCTTGATATCTGATATGTAATTACTGGTATATTGAATTTCTAATATATTTATAGTATAATAAAGTCAATCTGATAAACGAATATAACATACGTCAAAATTGTTATTACATTCGGTACCCTCCCCCTTTCCGAGATAAATGCATTTGAGATGCACCTGACCCCTCCCAAAAGAGAAGTCTGGATCCGCGCCTGTTTTCATTATAGATAAAGAATAAAGAATGTTTTTTATTATTGAAATATACGAGTCCGAGTAGTTAGTTACAAAGTGATCAGCAATTTGGGCTTTTGGAATTCAAGTCTTTCCCGGTTTTCCAGGTCTAAGAATATAAAATTTCCAGGTTCTCTTTCGTAAATTACGACACAATTTACTTTCTTGCTACCGCTACCGCCGCAGAGAAAAAGTTATGTAATACTGTGTGAAAGAACGGCAGAAAACTCGTATTAGAGGGCTTTAGCAAAGAAAAGTTGATAAATCCAGATGCTAAAATAAGAAAAAAATCGTGATGAAACCAGAATCCATGTTTTGTGAGTCCTTAATACCAAAAAATCGATTGATGGCAAAACGTCTGTCGGTGAACAACGCCAGCAGCTAAACCGTTCAGCCGATTTTCTCCGAAATTGGTATTCGCCAATCGATCTGGCTGATGTAGCGGCCCCTTGCATTTGAAATTGATATTTTAATATTGGATGTATTTTAATGAAGCCCCTGGAAAATTTTCAAAATAAGAAAGGCTCCAACGTTTTTGATTAAACTTTGTTATTGGATAATGTGAAGGCCGTTTAAGAGGATGGCGCAGGTCTTAAATTCGCTGAAAACTCTTAATTTTTCGAAAATTCAAAAAATTCAAAAATTTCTTGGCATCTTTCTTAAACTGCAATTGGACGGTGTTAAGCATCAACCGGCTATGCGACATCATACAAGTTTTGAGATAATCGTGTTCAAAGGTTTTATTACAAAGGTTTTAATTAGAGTTAAACTGTAATGTAATTATTTCATTCATTGAAGCGCAAACATGAGTGGAATATCTGGCGCTTACCTGCATAATGTGAAATTAAGAACAGCAGATTCGAAGATCTAGGTTTATAGCCGGTTGTTGTGAAACATAAAATCCCTGATGTGATGATGGCATTTACATTTTTCATTAATTATAAGGCTATTTTTACAGATTTGGCTCCAAAATTTTGCGTACACTCGGAACATGGTCCAATGCAACTGATGACGTCCATCTCATTTTTTTGCAAAAATGGCGTTTAGCTGGTTGATACGTAACTCCGTTCAATTATGAAGACTATTCCACTCGTGAAATTAATTAATAGTGTTTAACTATACATACAAAAAGCCCCTATCAGGGCTGTGTATCTCAAAAACTTCATCGCTTTCTCTATCCAATAATATAATGTCTCCTCCATCTTAGGAGGCGATCGCCATTGTGATGTCCAATAAACAGCTTGTGCACAGTAACATAACCTCATTGATTTTAACATTTGCTTTCAGATATTTTCAATATTTGGCGCATTTTGGAACTCTGTTGGACGTAATTTCACTCGTGGAATAGTCCTATTAAATACCGCTCTTGCTTTGGAAATTCCCAGGAAAATCTCCTCGCTTCGCGAGTCGTGGATTTATCTACAATTTCCAAAGCACTCGTGGGATTATCTATGATACATTTTTTTCTTAATGAAATGTGTTCATGAAAAATAGACCGAAAAATGTCATGGTCAATTTTTCAAAAAACATGAGTATTTTTTGTCAGACAATTTTTATTTTCTGTAAACCATTTTTTCTTAAAAACGGCACAAAACTTTTTGATTATATTTAGATCTCAGCATAAAGAACGCTTATGAGTATGGTGCAGGTCTCATGCTCGTTTTTTTTTTCTTCGAAAATTAAAAACATTTCGGCGTCTTCCTACAACTACAATTGTGAAGATACAATGTATTTCTTAACGAAATATGCATTATTTTCACGGAGAAAACAGGTAAATGATGGTCAAACGGAAATGACTTGGTGTCCCGGCGCATGTGAGTGGCGCGTTGTCATACAGGCGACATTGACTCCGACACTAGCCCGGGTAGCTAGTAGCTCTGAGCTGGCAGAGCGGCCCTAGACCCAGGCATTGTATGGGGAGGTTGCCGTGAGGGCAAACTGCGTTCCGGCGGGATCCGGATATTGGTCCTAGGGGGTACTTGTACTTCTGAGGGGGGTGCAGGTAAAGGCCTAGGTACTCAACCCCGGGGTTCGCCTCCCAATAAAATGCGAGGGTCAAGCGGACGTTTTTAAGTGCCAGAGACAAATATCAGGTTTCAACTTTTTATGTGATTACTGACATTCTGCAAGCTCATGAAAAGTATAGGCCAGGTTTATAAAAATCGGTCAGTCAAGTTTTCTTTCTTGTTAAACATGGACTGTACTTGGGTTTTTATTTCTTGGCGCGTGGGGGCTTGCCCTCAGGATGGAATATCTCACGGTATTTCGCGTCGTTCTCGGCGCGACGAGTCGCATGATCGCCAGCACTGCTCGATGCAGTCGCGATCATGCGACAACTGAGAACGACGCGAAATACCGTGAGATATTCCATTGTGAAGACACCCCCCCACGCGCCTAGAAATAAACCCCAAGTATAGTCTAACGATGAGTTATTATCTAACGTCGAGATGCTTGTCGTATCTTATCTTGAGGATCTGGATTTGAATCTTGCTGGAGAATTGAAACAGTTTCATCACTGCATAATTTTGGAAAATGAACGAAGATGAAAATATTCGTGTTAATTATACTGTTATCAATAAAATTATTATAAATGATAAACTCCAGGCAGTTTTCCGAACTTAGAAATCTACCTTAGAATGTTTAACATTGATGTTAGTACATTCTGTTCTGGAGAACGATCTTTTTGAAAGTTAACTAGTGGTGCAACAGAATGGCACAGACTTTCCCGTATTAGTTTTCTATTTCCTTGGGTGTGGGCTAGCTATTCAGAATTGCCACACACTCTTGCCAGCTGCCATCTATCGCCACCCACACTATATTTTTTTGATATTTTCTTAGTTTTTTGGTTTCCTAATGCTAGAACGGAAATATTAATTTTACGATATTAAAGAACTCTAAAACCTCGTCCTAAATGGAAATTTTCTTTTAAAAATGTGTAGCCGTCTTTAAGAAAATGACGATTAAGCGCAACTAAAAATGCAACATTGAAGCTCTTTTTCACTGAAAATTTTTGAGTTTTCAAAAATCTTCATTTGAAGTAATTTGAAGCACATACACTCACAAATATAATAATGTTTATAAATTGCAGGTAAAGTGCATATTAAAGATGTGAGAGATCTTTCAAAAAAATTACATTTGTGTAGTTTTTTAAAAAAAAACAAATAAATGCCTCAAAAATAAACTTTACGTCATATTAAAGAGTGCAATTAGCATTATTCTTTCGAAAAGTTTGAAGAAAAAATTAGGAGCCATTTATGAGAAAATGGCGTTTGAGCGTTTCTGAAAATGCGGACTTTTGAGCTAGTTTTCACAGAAAACGGTTGAGTTCTCGAGAAACTTTATATAACATTATTTAAAGCACATGTACTTATAAATATAATAATGTGAACAAATCGCCGATAATGTAAATATTAACGACGTGAGACAAAAGTAAAAAAATTACGCTTTTGCAATTTTTGAAAAAAACAAAAGAATAGAGCTATGTGGCGTTTTTGACATCTAATAGAGTACATTTAGCATTATCCCTACCAAAGTTTAAAGAAGAAATTTGGAGCCTTTTTTGAGAAATTATTGTTTTTGTATTTTTTAAATTGCACATATTGCGCAAAAACGACAAAAATTTTGAAAAAAATGTACATGACCTTAAAGAAAGAACTCACTATGAAAAAGAAATTTTATTTGAAGGAAAAATCTCTATCTTCAATTTTGTAGTTGGAGGAAGACGCCGAATAAAATTCAAACTTTTGCAATTTTCGAAAATCCAGAGCCAACCGTGAAATTATGACCTATGCCACCTTTATAAATGCATTTTACTCTATTCTTTCA
The DNA here is from genome assembly GCA_031308135.1 of Acheta domesticus. Taxonomy (NCBI): domain Eukaryota; kingdom Metazoa; phylum Arthropoda; class Insecta; order Orthoptera; family Gryllidae; genus Acheta; species Acheta domesticus. The sequence goes on along the minus strand of JAHLJT010008756.1, from coordinate 110,968,136 downwards.
AGAAATTTAAAGAAAATTTTGGGGCAGCTTTTGTAAAAAAAATTGAGAATGTCGGGCGGACTTCATGTAAAGTACCCCAAAATTTTACGGAATCATTTTCAAAATCTGCAGTGCCGTTTTTGAGAAAATTTTGAAAAAGTTTTTAAGGCTTCATGTGAAGTACCCTCAAAAACCCCTATCCATTTGAAAATCCTAAAGCCATGAGTTCATTCAGATCAATCAAGGAATTATTTGATCCCAGAGTCACAACACCAAATGTGGTAAAAGTATTGTGGTATTTATGATTTTGTTATAATTGCCAGTGATCAATGTGTCAATTCAAAGATTGATTGACCCTTCAGTTGAGGTACTTGTAAAGAAATGTGAAGCAATCACCAGTAGTTTTGTCTAGTCCTTCTATGAATGCTCAAATGATTGGTATGGGTTTTGTATTTTCTCAGGCACAAGTGCAACTGTTCAAGAACTGCTTAGCAAGTTTGCGGGACGAGTGATGGCGGGAGGATTTGCTCTGCATTCCTCCAACTGAAATCTCCTCATTTGTCCAATAGAGGAGGCGGAAGGAGTAAGCAAGCAATGCTATGGTGTTAAAACACCACCAACAAACGGTTTGTACTGCAGGAGCAGAGCTCCTTATAAGTTCAGAAAAATGAGTTATGAAAGTGGCCCTACACGTAACACCAAGAAAGTGTTTATGTATAAAACTATATCTATGAATGGAGGATTGCTTTACACATTTTTGCTACCAAATGATTCTGTATGATGCAATTACTATTTCATATTTCATGTTGGTGATTCGCAGATGTTGTGTGTTATGATAAGGGTCACAAACGATTAGTTATTTTTGTAAAAACTTTTGATAAAAATATTTTTATTAGTGTAGTGTGTGGGTAGGAAATTTTGCTTCATGGGAATTGTCTCACTGCATTTAAGAAAAATTATAAATATAGTAACTTGGAGTTCTCCATTTTCATTCATGTAAAATTTGTAGACTAGTTGTTGACTGCATCCAGTGTTGAAGGTTACTGTAATAATGTTTTTGTACTTGTGAAGTACGTACTGTATGTCACTGCATATAGCCTATTGTTGTTTCAATTCTTGAACCATTTTCCTCTTGTAAATATATCAGCATTTGGCATGATTGAAAATAATTCTTAGAGATCTTGTGGAAATTGAATCCCTTTTATTGTATATGCTGGCTATGTTATGTTGATTTACAGTGAGTACAACTTCATGTTTGTTCCTAAAGGTTCCTTGATATTGAGAAACAAGTTCGTGGTGAGATTTTATTTGCTGCTTTGTATTTGTTTCCATAAGTTGATTTACATTTTAGTGGTGTGAAGGAAAGACTTGCATTATATAAGCGGCACATTCAGCTTATCTTTTAAAACTATTGAACATCTTGATACTCTTTCATCAACTTTTTTGATACTTCCATGTGATATCCATTTATTATTTGTAAGTTTGTGTCAATTGTTACTTCTAATGTAACATGCTCATTGTGAATCACTGAGAGGCACCGTAGAATATATATTCAAGTTTACAGTGAATAATTGACCTTTACAATAAAATGTTACTTGAAAGTGTGAATATGGTCTAGATTTTGAGATTAGGTTATGTGTATAAATGAAATTGGGATGTAAATGATTTAACATTCTGTTTAAATTGTGTTCCATGCTGTCTAAATGTAAAAGGGTTTACTGCAAAACAATCAAAAGAAAGGAACTTTATAAGAGTAGGTCTCTGGATTTAATATAACACACATTCCAGATTTTGAACAGAATTTGAAGTCTGATAGTAGAATGTTTACTTTGGGAAATGATTGAGAGTAGTTTTTTTGCCTTTGCTATACAAATAATCACAATTTGTTTTTCTTCATTCAGATTTATATGCAAACTGTATATTTGTATATTGTACACTGTGGGGCCCATTAAAAGTACATTATAATGGTAATAGCTGGATGTATGCAGGATAATGTGATAAATGAGGACTGAAGGTAAATTTTTTTGATATTATTAATTCAGGTTCTGTTTTCTTTTCTTTTTTTCTTCTGTTTTCATTCTATTTCAACTATTGTCATGTATTACAGAATATCATTGACCGAGCTTATTATAATTTTTGATCTGTACAGTAGTTGATTGATATATAATTATTGTTGTTGTTGAGCAAATATTTAAAGAATTGTATGTAAAATATAAATATATTCATGTATGTTTTTTCAAATGTTGTCTCTGAAAATCAAGATGTATTGTAGTAATATAAATAGTATATATTCTGAAGAGAGTTGAGAATGAAGTTTTGTTATGGAAAACTTAAACCTAAAGTTTTGATCCATGATGTTACATATTTGGTGTCATGTGCTGGGTTAATTATTGTGAATTGCAATTCACATTGCATAAATTAAAATGGATTACATATCTTAATGTGTTTGAAGAATATTTTCATTGTTTTACAAATGGAAACTCCATTACAACGGGTCTCATAATGACACTCTATTGTAAAGTCTGAGTGTTATATCACTGCATGCATGTTATATTACCATAATGTCATTATTATGCTGTTTGTGGTGCCAATATGAGTTTATAGAACTAGCAAATGAAGTCAGATTATGAAAAGAATTTGAATGTTCCTTTTTGATTGATTTACTATTAGTTTTTTCATTATCTAATTAATGTTATTGTTCCCATTTTTGATATGACTAGATCTTTTCAGTACATTGTACTTATGCTTTTGATATGATTTAATTTGATATGAAATGAAAGTTTGATGAAATATCAAACTTACATCAAATGCAGAGGATAAATTGACATTTTTTGTCTACTGAAAACTCGTACTTGGGCTTCAGAAGAGCATTGAGAATGGTGGACTGAATTTGATTATTATAATCAGCGATTAAAAGAAAAGCTCATAATGTTAGGGAACTGGAATTATGCCCCACTAGTCAGTCCTTTACTTTTGTTATTATTAGTGAGTCTGATCAATATTTTTTTATATATTAATGTAAATATTGATTAAAAGATTTAACATAAGTGTGTTTAAATGAAGCTTGAATTTGACTTGAACCCTGAAACAGTTTTCTATATTTTTTTTAAGCAATTTTGTTGTTACTCATATTTTAAGTTTTTCTATTATACTGTTGAATGCTGACTTCAATTGCTAGTTTTAATAATATGAATGTGCTCTGCTGTCTATTCTGTGTGTCAGAATATTGAAGTAATTTTTTTTGTTATTCAAATATAGTCATTACATATATGATTCATTATTCAGTACATTATAAATATATATGGCAAAGTATTATTAATGACATACTGCTGACCTCAATTACATTACACTGTCGAAGATTTAGTTGATAGTTTTGTGAATTCCTAACAATTAAATTGAACTGTCTTTGAAAATTTCATATCAGATTAAGTAAGCTTGAATATTTTGTATCTCTTTATTATTTTATGTATTAGTAATAGAAAAACATTGAGATACTGTGGACAATAATATCATGTTCATTAAATGAAATGAAGGTAGGCCAAAAATGTCATTGAATTTTGCTGCTACGTCATTTTGTATGTAGATTATTATGAGCTGAAAAGTCATGAAGTACACATATGTATCTCCTGATGGCTCAAGTGCAAAATGATTCTGATTACTTCATTCATAGATACATGTATGAGGTGGAAAGTTGAAAGACGGAATGGATGGTAATTTTATAGGTGTATGGAAAGGAGGATTGTGAGTCAGTGAAGATATTTTTTCTGGAGCAGATGTAATAGTTCTCTTAGTTCTGTGCATGACAAATATTAAATAGTATTTTCTACTTGAAAGTGATTTTATATTTAACAGTTTTGTTCTGTCAAACTTAAATGACTTTTTCAAATGTGAAATGGAGGATAAGATATACTTCAATGAAATAGAATACTAAAGTCTTAGTACAGACACTTTTTTTCTGGCCATTATGTGCAGCATAACCTTTTCGTATTGTATCCAATGTGTTTTGTCTGAAGAATAAAACATGCATATTCAAAGTTTCATGATATAATTTTATTGATGTGTGAAAAATTTTCAATATTTTTCTCCAAATATGTGATGTCAGATCATTCCATGCCATTTTAACAACCGCCAGTACATATTATTAGCTGCTTATGAGCACTGAAGCAAAAATAGTTTCAAAGTTATAGTGATTACTAAACAAACATTGTATTATCTCAATCATTTTCAAATTTAAATAGTGGTGCTAAAACAACACACACTTTCTTGCCTTTAGTAACGGTAATGTAATACTATTTATACCACAATTTCTCTCTGGATTAATACCTCAGTGACTATTTTTCATAAAAACTCGTTTGAAATTATAGAATATTTAGTGTGAAAATTAAATAATTTCAAGCAATAGATTTTTTTTATTCAAAACTTTAAATGAAAATATATTTCTGGCATTGAATTCATTGAATAAGGTATGCTGTGTATTCACAAACACATGCGATTGGTTTTTTTAAGCAATTACACATTACTCTATGTCTGAGCATGTAATGTGAAATGCTCGAAGGTAAGTGCACCAAACGCTAACAGTGACCCAGTAGCTGACACTTTTCGCTTCATAATATCGAAGTAAGGCTGCAAATAGCAACATTAGAATATATGAACATTTTCCTGACTCTCTTGTGTATTAGCAACACTGTACTCCGTTCATGTGTCGCAGTAATACTTTTGTTGAAGATGGTAATGGAAGTAAGCAGGTGGTGTGAGAAGTTATTGATATTTGGCGGCAGAGGTGTGTCTAGGGTATGACAGACGTGCAACGTGCCATGGGTGCCAATAACAAGGGGTGCTATTCGGCTTTCGACATTTACGAAAACAAATTAAATTAATTATTTTTCAATTATGAAATTATACTTTACACAAAAGATGAAATAAATTAATTTTCTTTTAACATTTAAGGACTGTGTAGTGCTCGACCTGTCAAAAATACACTTACTTTTGCGCCATTAAATGTTGAAAAAAATTGCTTCAAATTAAAAACAAAAAAAGTTATCAATAACAAAATTCAATGTTGTATGTTGTAATTGTATAAAATTCCTACAAAATAAAATAGATATTACCGAAAAATGTAAGAAGTAGCCTATTGTAGGTGATGTGTCAAAATTCCAATGAAATCATCATGATTATTTTTTTCATTTTGTCTGCATTTTTTATAATCAACACATAAAAAATTTACTGTTTATTGGGAGGTGTTTTTTTAAAAATATATATTTGAAAATTAGGCACTATTTTACAAGATTAAAAGGTCCAAAGTTCATTGCATTTTTTGATAAGTCAAATAGCTTTGCAACCGTTAATGAAGGTTTTCTTTATTGCTTTTACACTCCAGTATTATTGACTCCTTGTTCGCATTTCACTTACAAAGACCTCCAAAACCCTTTTCACAAGACATTGTGCACTTTTCTATTAGAAATATTTTTTTCTACGACAGGGGATTTCATTTCATGGCGCTGCCAAATAAAGCCTTAGACTTCCTATTAGTGTCATCAGATGGCATGATATAAAAGAATTATGAACATGTGAAAAATAGTTAAAAAGCTAAAGGTAAGTTTAAACAGTAGTCCAGACTATGCATCTGATTTAGCAAACGAGGAAAAAGGAGGCTGTCATTAATATGCAAGATATTAAGTTTTTAATTGCATTTTTTATTACAACGCAACTGATCCCCGTTCAGGCGAACTGCGCCTCGCAATAATCGGCCGCCACGTCGTAGTAAATATCGTAAGCAAAGTTTCAAGAAAAGGAAGGAGTATTGAAAGGGTTTTAAATTAAAAGACCAATAATTTCCGTTTTTCAAAATTTAATAAATAAACGAACTGTAATTAAAAAAAAGAAGTTCAAAATTCGACTTCCCGACGCTCTGGAGAACCTAAAGTGGATCTACTGCAGTTCTACTTGTGAATTCAAAGAAAAAGTTTTCACGTTTTCGTTTTCGAAATAAATTTCTTTGTGTAATGTCTAGACGTTGGATGTTTAGGAAATTGCCTGTTTTATTCTAATGAACATTTGTAAATGCTTTTAGTATAAATGCAAGAATTATGAAAAATTAACAATTCTGACGAATATTTAATTCGCTTATTTTCATGTAAATGTATTGTAAAGCATATTTAATTTTCTAACTTTTTTGTATATTTCTATTTTCTTTTCGTCTTGGTTAAAAATTAACCTTGGTTAAAAATTATCTAAGTCATTTTGATTTTGCTAATCCTTGTCAATCGGTATCAAATCTCTATTTTTACTTTCCACGATACATACTGTCACACCCAAGGTTCGTTATCGAGCCACACGGTGGCGTCGATTGTCAACCACAGCGTCGAGCTCCGGCGGCGTGGGTGTGCGCCGAAGTCAACGAGGGCGGCCCGGGCCTAGCTCAGTCGGCCAACTTTGTCACCTGCTTAGAATCTAACTCGGATGGAAGGAGTCGTAAGGCGTTTGCTAACTACAGAAACAATTCAGTGGTTGGTAAAGCAAATAAAAAGGTTTATTCCCGCCTAATAATAGGCCGGGGAAGTTACAGTGATTCAAAGAGTTAAGAAAGGCCCTACCTGATGAGCTCAGTTAGAAACGAAAGAAAAAATGAGATAAAACTTAAATCTAAAAAAAAGAGAGAAAGGACGAGAATTACAATCAAATTCCTTTACAGGCCCCAACAAACTCTAGGCCATTCGCCTTCTGGCTGACAATAATGAGGAAACAAGTGCCTAAGCGCGGCACAGCAATGCACAATAGTTCTTTGGCGGTCGTTTGACCGAAGTTTATGCCTGAATGGGGCGGCGTGTAGGCGGCCCTCGGCGTCGGCGGCGGGGGTCGCGGCTTCTCTCCGTCTGGGTCGGCGGCTGAGATGGCCCTGCCAGGCCGAGAAACGTCCTTCCACAATAGCTACCAAAGGAGCGGCGGCGGCGACAGCGGCTGCGGCGGTGACGGCGGCGGCGGCGACGGTCAGCTGGCCCGGATCGTGAATGATCGCGAATTCCGTTCACACAAATTAGCAGTTCTTACGGAAAGTTCTCTCGAGTTTTCACGATCACGAATCTCGGAGAAAACTAGTCACCGGTCACTGCCCACGGCAGAGCTCAGTGTCCACGAACTAAGTCCCAAAATAATAATTCTCCCTCGAACGCGGCGCCGGAGCTGTTACTCACTCCGCGGCGCTCGCCCCCCCCAGCTCAATCGAACAAGAAGAAGTGATCTTCTCCCCTACGCCGCTAGCGTGGAGGTCTCCTCGTTCCGCCACCCCGAAAATTCAAAAGTGCCCCAAAATCGCTCCCACCCCACGGAATTTTGCCCCTGATTGGCTAAGTGCTACTACGCCGTAATTTTGTCCTCGGCCAATCAGGTCCGGTGATTCTAGGAATTTTCCGTAGCCCTATCTCTGTCTGGAAAACGCTCTCCGTCTGACTTCGGAAGTAGGTCAGTAAAGGGTACGCGGAATGTCCGTTGGGACCCCCGGAGAAAGCTGCGAAGGACGGCCTAGGTACTTAGTGCGCATGATACCCGGAACGGCGGGATCAGCACACGTCTCTAATCTCTTCTTCGGCGCCCGGGTGCGTGACGGGATGAGGGTCGACTCGCGGACGATGGCCATAAACTTTTAGAGGGGCGCGTGCTGTCATCCCTTCCATTAGCGGAGGGGGCGCGCCGACCCGGCTGGCGGCGGCGGGAGTGACGCCTCGCATCGACAGTTATTTGTGAAATTTAAAAAATATTAAAAATAGCGTACCGCTACAATACTGAAATGTACCAACAATGTCTCGTCATAAATTATTACGAGATCGTGCCGTTTTAACTGACATCATTTACCTTAGGACTGTTATATTCGTGACCCGTTCCGAATTTACAGAAAAATTTTGGGCGCCAGGAACAGGTTACGATAATTGATAATTAAAACCAATGCTTCCACAGCTAATTTTAACGAATGGATAAATGTCCGGCTAGCTGGGTCAATGGGTCACGTAATGGATAATCGCTATCGCCTAGATAGCCGATTATTTGATCTGCCAACTATACAGTATGGCGAGGAATCTGAAAGGAAATAATTAAATATATCTCTAACTACTTATCAGTTGTGATTGACTAAATGAAAATCATCTTTTCATTTCCAAAAGAAAATTTAACAATTTATTGACTTCAATTGACAATTGTTCTGCCTTTAGGTCATGACCTTTTAAAAGAAACCCTTTGTACTGCAGTACTTATCTAAATGCGATCTTGACCGACGGCGCCCCGCAGTATCTTCTCACTTGAATGCTGATAATCCCAAGTCCAATTTCCCTCTTCTAATCTTGCGACGCTGCCGACGAATCCAGCCTTCACTGCCTAGAATATCTACCGGTTCTTACTTGATATTCACAGTTCCTAGTTCTCCCCAACTACGTGGTAAAACATTAAAGTCCAAAACCGCAATATAACAAAAACTTTCAAAGTCCTAAGCGAATTCAACTGCTGCGCATCAACTTTCAGAGTCCGGAAAACTATTGATTCTCAAACTTACAAGTCCCACTCCCCTTATGTTAAACTCGCGAGCGATCTGTACCATTCGACGGCCTCTATCAGAATGTCATTTACTCCTCCGTTTTCGCCCTCAACGCCTCGGTATCCATCCTTCATTCTTATTTTTTTAAACAAAACGACAAACTTCGACAGTATTCTCAGGAGTTGACAGTCTTTTCTCCCTTAGCCAATCCATTCATTTCTTACCAAATCAAGTAGCTACGCACTCGATAGTCATTCCTTTCTAGACCAATCCCAAATTACCTTATATGTCTTTCTAGCCAGCGCCCCCACCTATTCAAGGCCTGAGTGCAGTTTATTGACCTTGCCAACCACTACGCCGGCGTTGCTAAGGCTGTATATTGCCATTTGCAGACCCTTTTAACCTAACCCATTTACAGCAAATGTTACTGTCAAAATACCGGGTGGTTTTTTTATCGTTCGCCGAAGATTCCGGCCGCGTCGCCCGGGCAGTCGAGGGCTCATTCGCCCGGCAAACCGCTGACTCAACTCCCGTGCTATACGAGACCTACCGCTGCGCCGCTTAACGTACCTGCTGAACGTGGTGTCCTTCGGCTCGAATGCATTCTTGGCACCCTCCGAAACACATTCTGATTTGCCCTTTGAAGTAAGTCTCGAGGAATTGTTGCGATGTTCTCTTCAATAGAGCTCCACGAACAACCACTTCACGACATAAAGATCGGAGTGTGGTGTGCATTGAGTTCCACAAGAAATATTTTTCTAGAATTATTCACAATTTTTTACAACACCACCGTTACTGCTGACGTGTACATACATCAAATAGTGGCATTATTCTTCGAACAATTGACACCAGAAGAAAGGCACTATGGTTACTTTCAACAGGATTCGGCAACTGCTTACACTGCTGTTCCATCCATGAACTTTTAAATAATGTTTATTGTGACGATCGTATAATTATAATATGACCTCCTAGATCACCTGATCTATCTCCTTGTGATTTTTTCCTGTGGGGGTACTTGAAAGATCAGGTGTATGCAGAAAACCTGCTTTCGGAGGAAGAGCTCCGGCGCTCTATTGAAGAGAAAATCGCAGCACTCCCTCGAGACTTACTTCAAAGGGCAAATCAGAATGTGTTTCGGAGGTGCCAAGAATGCATTCGAGTCGAAGGACACCACTTTCAGCATCTTCTTTAACGTACGTTAAGCGGCGCAGCGGTAGTTCTCGGATAGCACGGGAGTTGAGTCAGCGGTTTGCCGGTCGAATGAGCCCTCAACTGCCCGGGCGACGCGGCCGGAATCTTCGGCGAACGATAAAAAAAACACTCTGTATATAATATATTGGTATATCACAATACGTCTATACGGAGTAATATACGTAGAATAGGGAAAGTTATGTAATGGTGCACGAAAAAACTTCATATTTTCAGCAGGAAAAAATTCATTGCCGGGCCCTGACAACGAAAAAGTGGATAAAACCATTTGCTAAATTAAGAAAAAAATCCCCTAACACGTGGTGTAGCCACAATCCCTGTTTTGTAAGTCCTACCGAAAAACCATTTGAAAGGAAAACGTCCATCCATCTGTGTGTCCGTCTGTGAACATCACTAGCGCTTAAATCAGCTATCTTCCTTGATGTAGCTCAGGCGTTTGATAAGGTCTAGCATGAGGGGCTGATTTTTAAACTAAATAAGCAATTATCCACACAGTATGTAGCACTGTTAAAATCCTACATATCTGAGAGACTTTTGGGTCAGAGTGGAAAAAGAATATTCAGAGTTAAAAGAGATAAGAGCAGGCGTGCCGCAAGGAAGTGTTTTGGGGCCCGTTCTCTATTTATTGTATACGAGTGATATCTCACAAAACGAAAACGTAATTGTGGCGACCTTTGCTGATGATACAGCCCTGATGGTTACGCGCTCAGACGTGCAGGAGGCCACAGGCATATCACAAAATGCTTGTAATCAAATACACTCTTGGACAAAAATTTGGAAGATCAAATTAAATGAGTCAAAATCTGTACACATAAATTTTACAAACAAGAGAATTGTAAACACCCCTTCTCTCATGTTAAATGGCCTTAAAGTACCTTACGCAAACACTGCTAAAAACTTAAGACATGACATTAGATACTAAACTGCGATGGAAGGAACACGTGAAAAAGAAAAGAATGAATTAAATCTTAAATATAGACAATTGTACTGGCTTTTGGGACGTGCTTCTCAACTGTCCATACACAACAAAATCTTAATCTACAACCAAATCTTGAAACCGATTTGGTTCTATGGTGTTTAACTCTGGGGATGCACCAAGGAAAGCAATATAAAATCAATACAGACCTTCCAAAACAAAGTACTGCAAAACATTGTAAATGCCCCGTGATACATTAGAAATAGGGATCTACATCGTGATCTATGTGTCAAGTGAAATTAGAAGATTCGCTGCCAAGCATGAAATGAGACTGCATGAACATGTTAACTTAGAAGCCTTTCAACTTTTGCATAACCATAACCAGCGGAGGACACTAAAGAGGACCAAGCCCTTTGAATTAGTTTAATATTGACAAATTTATTTTGATATTGTAAATTAAATAAATACTACACTATTGAGTGAACATGTAAACAATATTTTAGATTTAAGAATATATGTAAATTGATGATTGGTCATTTCTGACCAGTTTCAATCTTTGACGCTCTGGCGTATTAAGAAAAAAACTAGCGCTTAAACCACATGTAGGATTTTTTCCAAATTGAAGAAACCCCCGTTTATATGGCTCTAGTCAAAGCTTTCAGATTTTGAAAAACTTTCTTCAAAATTTGAGGGTACTTTACATGAAGCCCCGGGACATTTTCAAAATTTTCTCAAAACGGCTCCAAATTTTTTCTTTAAATTTCTTGTAAGAATAGTGTACAATACACTTATTAAGGTAGCATTGGTCCGATTTTCACGGTTAACTCTGAATTTTCGAAAATTGCAAAAGTTTGAATTTTTTTTCAGCATTTTCCTCCAAGTACAAAATTGAAGATGGAGACTTTTCCTTCAAATAAAATTTGAACCTGAAGTAATGTAATGTACTTAAGTAGTGATGAAAGTACATGAAGTTCTTTCTAAAGAAAGAACTTCGTGTACTATTTTTTCCAACGTTTAGTAGTTTTCGCGCAATATTGCGTGCAACCTTTGCAATTTTAAATAATTACAAAAACAAGGTTTTCTCACAAACGGCTCCAAAATTTTTCTTTAAACGTTTGTTATGGATAGTGCCTAAAGTACTCTGTGATATGACGTACACGTCGTGTACTCTATTCTCTTGTTTTTTTCAAAAATTACTGAAATGAAATTTTTTTGGCTTGTATCTCACGGAGTTAATATTTACATTAGTGGCGATTTGTTCACATTATTATATTTACGAGGACATGCGCTTTAAATAATGTCATACAACGTTTCTCGAGAACTCAACCATTTACTATGCCAAGTAGCTCAAAATTCCGCATTTTTAGAAACGCTCAAAAGCCATTTTCTCAAAAATGGCTACAAATTTTTTCTTCAAACTTTTCGAACGGATAGTGCTAATTACATTATTTAATATGACGTATTGTTCAATTTGGGATATTTTCTGGGTTTTGCAAAAAATACACAAATGTAATGTTTTTGAAAGATCTCTCACACTGTTAATATGCACATTTCCAGCAATTTTTAAACACTATTGTATTTGTTAGTTAAAGTGCTTCAAATAAAGTTTTTCGAAAACTCATAAATTTTCTGTGAAAAAGAGCTTCAAATTTCGCATTTTAGGAAGCGCTTAAACGCCGTTTCTTAAAAACGGCTCCAAAGTTTTCAAAGAAAATTGCCATTTACTTCCAGAGTTTAGTGTTCTTTAATATTCTAAAATTAATAATTCGTTCTACCACTGGAAAGCGAAAAATTAAGAAAATATCAAAAAATATAGTGGACGGCGATAGATGGCAGCTGGCAAGAGTATGTGGCAAGTATGAATAGCTAGCCGAGACGTAAGGAAATAGAAAACTAATACGGGAAAGTCTGTGCCATTCTTTTGCACCTACTAGTTTGTCTTGGTATACACCGAAGATGTTATTACGTTTTGACCATCTTCTCGTGGTCTTCCTCAGAGGCTGGTCTGCGCCGAAGTGACCCGTCTGGCTTCTTCAGTCTGACGGCCTGCTCCAGTGTGGAGCTCATACATGATGTCCTCAGATGTTTGTTTGGAATTGTTCCTGCGGGCGCCTCTTATTATTGTCTCATTTTTGGACACCCGCGAGTTTTAATCTGGACTTTGTTGATTGATTCTGTTTGGCTGCCTTTCGGTTGACTCCAAGAAGTGATGAAATGGCATTTTCCTTTTGTCATTTTTCCAGTTGGCGCACACTACGGGTCTCTTTTTGGTTAAGTTTTATTATTTACATATATACAAGTTTTACATACAGTTTTATAATACCTATGTTTAAATTCACAGTGATTGGTAATCTGATTAATTTTCTAGCTTACATACTAACTTATACCTATTTTACTGTCTAACGTACGACTATTATGTATATACATACAAACTTTACCCTAAATATAAACAAAGAATACAACATGTGATATAGAGAGTATGCAGACTAGCGTGAGTACATAATTTTATACACTACTGATACTAAGTTTATTTATAGTGGCTAGTAAAGAAAAGAAAATTGATGGGAACTGTTCCTGTGACTTGGCTGTTTTTTTAATGTTGAAAACGTGTGCGTTTGTGTGTTTTAATGAAGGTGATAAGTGTAAGAGATATTTAGTGTTGTTAGGGGGTGATAGTGAGTGATTGTGTGTGTGTTTATGGAGGTTTTTGAATAATGATGTCTGAAGAGAGTTTCTTAGTTTTGTGTCGTGTTTGTTTTGAGTAATTTTGTATGAATGTGTAAAAGAGGGGGTATGTGTCAATGTTTGTGAAGATGGTGTTAATTCTTTCTGTGGCGAGAGTGTGAATAACTGATGTAATAGTTTTGGGTTGTGTGAGCGTAATTCATTCGCGTCGGCATCACCTGGAAGCGGTTTTAGTACTACTCGTATGAAATAATTTTCTGCACAAGTGAGGAGGTCACGTTTGTATCAGAAGATGTGGCCCGCACCTCACACGCGCCGGAGTTCTTTAGTTTTCCCTCCTCCAGTTACCCTGGAGAGGCGGGAATTTATTCAAAGGACGGATACAAACTAAGCTGCAGCCGGTTTGGCTTGTGCAGCCGGGGAAGGGCATGTCTTAAATACACTAACTTATATCTAAATTAAAACTATTTACAATGTCACTTTGTGCGGTGCTTAGTTTAATACACTTTCTTCTTTTAAATTGAACTAGCTGGTACCCGGCGCGTTGCTGCCGCAGAAGAAATAATTGAGGAAATATTCCTTTCCTCCTCATTTTTCTCCTCTCTTCCTCCCCTGTCTTTTTCCTCCTCCTCTCTCATTTTCTCCACTCTCACTTTTCCATCTGTCTCTCTTTTTCCCCTCTGTGTTTCTCTTCTCCCTCTCTGTCTCTTCTTCCCCTCTTTTCCACCACTCTTTGACTCTTCTTCTCCCGCTCTTTCATTTCCCTCTCTATTTTCCCTCTCTCTATTTTCTCTATTTCCCCTCTCTATTTTTTCTCTCTATTTTCCCTCTCCCTGTGTCCCTGTCTCTTTTTCCCTTTCTTCTCATCAACTTGCGCCGCCTGCTCCTCGTGTTCTCCTCGACCTCGCCCCACGGCAACGCCCAGCAACAATGAAGCTCATGTGAATTGGGAATTGCATTTAACTGAAACGTCATCATGTGTTCTAGCGTCATCTAGGGGAGTTACAATAATTGTATTAAGCCTATGTTCTTCGCGCAAGAGCAAGCAATAGGTTGACACATTTTCATCGCAATTGGATGCCTGGTATGGCAGCGCATTAAGCACGAACCAATAAACATTAATTTTTATATATTAGAAAAGTTTTCTGTATAAATCTTTTTTGTGAAATTTCCCAGAATTTTAAAAGTTATTCTGCTAATCGGGGCGGAGATGAATCCAACAAATTTGAGATAATTAAAATTGGTCCTGCCGTTCTTGAGTAGTTTAATTAACTCTACTTTCTTTTATTTACTTAGGTTCTGCACGTCTTTGAGTAGATGGGGCAATATTGAGAAGTGCCGGACCAGCAAAAAATCTAATAGAATGTTCAAAAAAGATCTCATCCTGTAGAATACGGTGTGAGAAATGGTTCTTTGAGTCCTCTGACCTCAAATTGTAGTTTTTAAGGCTTCGCGCGGGCTGCGTTTGCATGAATATCTAGCTTTTTATTATTCAGCGCCATGTAGTGCCATTTTTTCGATATTTTATTAGTTATTCTGTTATTCGGGACGGAGATAAATCCAACAAAACAGAGAAAGGGGCTGTAACTAACACAACTTTGTTTTATATAGACAGAGATTTAAAAGTTCTCTCTAATGTTCATCTTTGTTCTCTTCTTTTGTAATCATACTCACTCTCATTAATTCTTAAGGTATATTTACAACACATTCACTCACTCATACATACTCACACTGCACTTCGCTATTTACATCTCTTTTATTCGCCACGGCGGCGCCGACTTCACTCAAGCGTCCGTGGCGCCGCGACGTCTTCGTTGCCAGGCGGCTCCGGCCCGGCGAGACGCGTTTCCGCGCGGTTTTCCGGCTCCAGTGAGCGGCGATCGCCTCCCACGCACTTGCTGCTTTCTCGCTTCGCACAGCTCGGAGAGCTCGTGGGAGGCAGCGCGCGGAAGGTGAAGGCGACGCGCTGTGGGCCCTTTCGTCTGTGAAAGGCCCTGTGCACGCCGCTGTTCGCATGCTATGCCGGTGTTGGCTCATTGTCATAAAAAATGATTCAATTTTGTCGCCGTGGCGGGAGATTGGTTTTTAATAACAATCTTAGGCCTTTATTACCAGCTCAGAATTTGCATTTTAAACGTACCGCGTCGGACTTATAAAAAATTCCCTCCAAAACCGCGTACTGGCTGCAAAAAGAGCGGGTATATAAAACCTCTTTGTCTTCTTTGCCTTTCGACGTCTTGCATTTGATCTGGCGGGCTACGTGTTAGTTCATCTCCCTTCGCCAGGGGGCAGCTCCTACCGGGTTCCGCCGCCAAGCACTCTGGTACAGAGAAGATTATTTAGACACATTAGATCTCCGTTTTTAATCTATGACAGCATTGTCGCCAAATTCAAAACGCCGAAACAGGCACTTCACAGTAGTTGCTCCGCCCAGGGAACGGGCTTCAGTGAGCGTGCATTAAAATTCCATGAGAACAGGTTAAGCTCTCAAAGTTGGCACTAGTGCCGCCCCTCCACCGGTTTAAAGGAATAATCGCATTACGCGGAAACCGCGCCGAAGGCACCAGTGAAATTTTGTGCAATACAAATTAAAAGAAGGCGATTGTTTTCATATGAGAACGAGAGATCGAGCGAGCGAGCGAGCATTGTTCAGAACGTTCGTTTCGCCGAAACCTGATTTATAGCTCTCCCAATCTGAATCTGAAGCTATATTTGCAGCGTTAACAGCCGGTCTCACGCAAGATACGCGGAGCAGACGGCCCCAGCGCCTCACGAGCGCCGTCTTCGCCCGCTTCTTTAACTCCGCTGAGAACTGGTTTCGTACGCCCTAGAAATCTAAAAACGTCAGCGGTTTTAGGTGTATGGTCAGGTCGGAGATTGGAAATATGCAGACGCGCCGTGAGGCGCGCCGCTCTGTTTTCTGCGACCCGAAGTTGCCGCAGAGTAGGAGGAGCAGCCGCGAAAACCTCACATGCGTACGCTCACAAGAGGCGCACGCACGCGGTGAATAAGCGGCGCTTCAAGGAATGGTGTAGGTCGGGAGAATGGGGAAGAGATTTTAGAAGAAGGGTTGGAATTTTGATTTTGCTAGCGAGATGTCGAGCGTGTGCAAAGACCGCTGTCAAGTAACACGCCCAAATATCTCGCTTCGCTCTGCCATGGGAGACGCGCGCCCGCCAAGCTCATCGTTTCATTGAGGTTGCCCTCTTTCCGTGGCGAGCTCGTGTATGTGTTCGTGATTGGTTTAGCGTTCCTGCGAAGACTGTACCTGGAGGAGGGCGAAATGCCACACGTATGAAATAGTTTTCTGCTCGTTTGAGAAAACTGAGCCAAGTTTTCGAGGCTGTGCCCCATATCTCGCAAGCGTACAGCCCCGCGCTCCGTCCGATCACACACCCCGCTATCCGACTTGATATACGCTTGCGAGAACACTAAACCAATCACCAACACACTACACGAGCTCGCCACGGAAAGAATTCATGACATTTTCAACAACATTAACACCCATCCTCTCTTCAGCCCTACAGAAAATACTACACTAAACCAACAACGCATAAATTAAAGAAACTCTCTTCAGACATCATCTTTTTAAGCACCTTGAAACATAAACACAAATCTTCCCCCCTCACAACACTCTACACTCTTTTAAACACACACAATCAACACTTACACTCCATAACACACAACAGGTGCGGGAGCGAGGCCTAACGCTACCAAATACACTTTCTCACAATCATACAATCTCCTCTATCTAATGCAAATTGTAAATATTGTAATCATTCAGGTAGGCTTATTAATTAGATTGAAATTATACCTTCTCTTGGATTAGATTTAGATATTACGTTTAGATTTAAGTATTAGATATAAGGAACTGTAAATATGTAAATAACCCATCAAACTGTAAAACTATTAGGTTTAAGTACTAGAATATGGAACTGTAAATATTGCAAATAAATCTGAGATTGGGAATATGTGGACGTGCCGCGAGGCGCGCCGCTCTGTTTTCTGCGACCCGAATTGTCCGCAGAGTAGGAGGAGCAGTCGCGAAAACCTCACTTGCGTACGCCCACAAGGCGAACTTCTTCTGAAACAGTAAAACTATATTCAATAAAGTGTACCGGGGAACGTAGGCAAAATGGAAAAATGAAACCAAATAATTTCTTTTTGGAACATGCTACAAAATGAATAAACGTGCACCAAACCCACGGAAAACCTTCAATTCAAAGCATATCAATTCGGGAAAACCGAATTCAGTGCAGGTTAGCCACTGAACAATGCACGTACTCAAGTAGCGCGCGGAGGAGTTCCACAAGGGACCGCAAGAACTGTAAACTGCAACTGGTGTGTGTGTGTGTCCACTCCGGCGCAGACCATCCCTGAGGAAGACCACGAGAAGATGGTCAAAACGTCGGCAACACATCATTCGACGCTGCGTCACACGGACAGCCAAGATCATTCACAAGCTCTACAAATCCCGGCGCCATGCTATCGAGACCCCAGACTCGATGGCTAACCAATTCCAGAGGTCTTGCACAATCGTCCCAGACTCGCCACTACCGTTTCTCAACAGTTGTGTTTGCGTGTTTTTTTTTCCTGGTGCAGCCACCTTCTGGCGTTCCTTTATTTTTAAGTTCAGGTGCGCCCTTCCACCACAGCTTCCGGCTTACGCATACCGCCTGCTTGAAAGCGTTGTCACGAAAGCCATACTTTGTTGGTGACGTTGTCGTACCCGAGTGTTTTTCTAGTCTTGGAGAGAGTAATGGCATTTGCCACTTCTGAAGGAGAAATGACTTTTATCTTGATTGGGACAGTGCACATAGGACGTTTTATGTACTCTTCTACTTCTGAATTAACTAGTGGTGCTACAGAATGGCACAGACTTTCCCGTATTAAGTTTCTATTTCCTTGGGTCTGGGCTAGCTATTAGGATTTGCCACACACTCTTGCCAGCTGCCATCTATCGCCGTCCAAAGTATATTTTTTGACAGTTTCTTAATTTTTCTGTTCTAATGGTAGAACGGAAATATTAATTTGAGAATGTTAAAAAAACACAAAAACCTCGCCCCAAAATGGCAGTTTACTTTTAACTAGTGGTGCTACAGAACGTCACAGACTTTCCCGTATTAGTTTTCTATTTTCTTGGGTCTTCACTAGCTATTTGGAATTGCCACATACTCTTTCGTGCCAGCTACCATCTATCACCGCCAAAAGTACATTTTTTTGGATATTTTCTTAATTTTTCGGTTTCCTATTGGTATAACGAAAATATTAATTTTAGAATATTATAAAACACAAAAACCTAGCCGTAAATGGCAATTTTGTTTTAAATACTATGTGCCGTTTAAGATAAAATGGCGTTTTAGCACTACTAAAAATGCGAAACTTTGAAGCTCATTTTCACCGAAAATTTTTGAGTTTTCAAAATACTTTATTTGAAGTTATTTGAAGCTCTTACACTCACAAATATAATAATGTTTACAAATTGCCGGTAATGTGCATATAAAAGATGTGAGAGATCTTTAAAAAAATTACAATTATGTAATTTTTGAAAAAACAAAAAAAAAAAAACTCAAAATAAAATTTACGCTATACTAAAGAGTGTAATTAGCACTACCCGTTACAAAAGTTTCAAGAAAAAAATTGCAGCCATATACGAGAAAATGGCGTTTGAGCATTTCTGAAAATGCCGAAATTTGAGCTACTTTTCACAGAAAACGGTTGTGTTTTCGAGAAACTTTACTTGACATTATTTAAAGCATATATACTCGTAAATATAATAATGTGAAAATATCGCCGATAATGTAAATATTAACGACGTGAGAGACAAGTAAAAAAATTTACATTTCGGTAATTTTTGAAAAAACCAACCGATAGAACAATATGGCTTTTATGTCATTGATAGAGTACATTTAACACTATCCCTACCAAAAGTTTAAAGAAAAAATTTGGAGCCGTTTTTGAGAAAATCTTGTTTTTGTATTTTTTTAATGTTGCACATATTACACGCAATATTGCCCGAAAACTACTAAAATTTTGAGAAACATTTACATGACCTTTAAGAAAGAACTCAATATGCAGAAGAAAAAAATCTCTATCTTCAATTTTTGTAGCTGGAGAAAGACGCCGAAAAAAATTCAAACTTTCACAATTTTCGAAAATTCAGAGTTATCCGTGAAAATCGGATCTATGCCATGTTAATAAGTATATTCTACTCTATTCATACAAGAAATTTAAAGAAAAAATTTGGAGCCGTTTTTGAGAAAATTTTGAAAATGGGGAGCTTCATGTAAAGTACCCCCAAATTCTGAAGGATCTTTTTCAAGATCTCAGTGCTTTGACTAGAATTAGATCGATCAGGGAATATCCATTTTGGAAGAAATCGTACGTCTGGTTTAGGAGCTAGCAGTGTTCACAGCTGGACAGACAGACGTACGTTTTCATTTCAATTGGTTTTTCGGTATCACGGACCTAGAAAACAGAGTTTCTGGCTACATCACGTGTTAGGGGATTTTTTTTCTTAATTTAGCAACTGGTTTTATCCACTTTTTCGTTTTCACGGCCCGGCAATTAATTTTTTTCCGCCGAAAATTGGCCATTTTTTCGTGCATCATTACATAACTTTCCCTGTACTACGTATATCACTCCGTGTATACGTACGTATACGGGAAAGTAAAAAAACAGACATATATCGCAATTTGCTATAATGGGTGTTTATCTGCTGATTTTGTACCCTCGTTTTATTCTATAGTGATATTGTATTTCTGACGACCATGTTGTGACATTTTTTACAACATAGCGACTCATCTAAGAGTTATTTTAATGCATTAAATACGAAAGATATGAAATTAATAAACAAGCTTTTAGAAAATGATTGTTTATCAAGTGATGATGAAGTTGCTCATTCATCATTTGAACTAGAAATTAGTTGTTCACAATTCAGATTCTGAACAAGAAATTGTAGAAGCTGAACCTGAGAATCAGAAAGTAGACCTGAACCTTTTATAAGTAATATATTTATTTATTTGCTCTCATATTTTTATACAGGTTTGAAGAAGCTCCCGTTACAAAAAAATACCCCAAATTATGTGTTGCACGTCATGAAAAATGGCAGGTCCAGTTTTTCCGAAAATAAATTTGTCTTTGAGAAACTTAAGTTTAAATATCACTTTCGGCCGCGAAATTCAAACCAGCGGCTACGACACTGCCGACGGCGGAGTCTCCTTCTGCGCGGAGGATTTCCTCGTTTCGCCGCGTAAACGGTGTAATTTTCTCTAAGGGAAGCATCTCGTGGCTTACACTAGAATACGTTAATAGTATCAAATGTTTGTAAGTTCTGCTCAATAAGTATTTTTAATGTACTTATTGAAAATCCAGTTTTGTTCAAAATGATAGCCACGGTATACGGCGGCGTAAACGTAAATGATGAACATATCCAACATTTATGAAAAATATTAAATCTCCTGGAATGCTCGAATTGTTATTTTTAGCACATATTCATATGAACTAGTGCCTTGAGCTTAAGACTGCCACATTCATGAAGATTATTCTAAATGTCATGATAAACTAAAAAGGGTTTCGAAAATGAAATATTCTTTGATGAAAATACCGAGTTTATTGATTATCTCCGTGCACGGCATTTGAATTGATGCTTCTGGCAGTCATTTTGTGGAGATGCAGGTCGAATAATGCATTGAAGAATCTTTATAGGAGACACGTGGACAATTAACCAATCCCACAGGTGAATATTAACAGAGATAAAAAGGCGTTGCCTTATGTGCCATGCGCCAATGAATAACAAATAGAAAACTAGTATATTCCTGGCGTGAAAGGGTAAAAAACTGAGAAAGACTGTGATTTTGCATTCCGTTGTGTACAAATATTTCAAAAGAACTCATTCTCGCACGCAAAAGTTCGACCGAGGTTCACTGAGGATACCGGACCGGTGCATTCACAGCCCGTAATATGGTAGGTGTCCTGGCATTTGTCAGTTGCTAGGTCGCGTCACATCGTGGTTTATATTGTATGCCAAACAGGCACGTGAACCTACCATCGCCGCAAAGTGATTCGCCCATTAGCCGCGAGTCAGATTTGCCTCAAACCAACAGATTGGGCAGTTCAAGGCCCGGCCCGCAGAGCGGTGAGGACTGAATAAGCACCTGCACGGAGTCATCTTTTGCGTTAAAAATTGATTCTCTTGCTTACAAAAGTTGTTTTTCCTGCCTATTTTCGTCGTACATTACGGAAATATCAAAGAAAAATATTGAAAGTTACTACAATGTCTCTGAAGTAAACTATATCAACTCCCTTACATTCTGTACAATGTAGTCCTCCTTTAAATTAGAAAACGTTAAGAAATTAAATAATTCAGTACTGCAGACAGTCATTCGCTTGCAAAGAGAACTGAATTACATCGTTCTACAGAATAGGCATTAGAGGAATTCGGCATAGAAGAAATGGCCGACACTCATTTATGCACGTATTTACTGACTACATTGAAACACACAAAGAAATAAAAACGTTTCCCATGTAGCCGTCAACTACCTCATGAAGTGATTTCACGAAGAAATTCCAAGATTAGGGACAGAGACATGGTCTCATCTTTCATGGAAAGGAAAACGACGGGTAGAATGTTTATTCAACTCAGAGAAATGGGTAGTAGGGGCCGTTTGTCGCAAATTCGATATTCCACATAGAACAGTTGAGTATATTTTGCAATAACAGTTATTTCGGAATGCATTTCTTGCGGCAGCAGAAAGTGCATCTTTCTGTACCACATATTACTTAAGAGAGAATAATTTGACGGGTAGTATTAAGGAAATTCATGGATATTTTACTGCACCGACTGATAGTTTTATTTAGGAAAGATGAAAGATTCATTTTGAGGGAGAAAATATTGATATCAAACAAAGGATGAGACACTGATATTGTCTGGTATCAATGTTTTATTAGAGCTTAAAGATCTTTTTCGATAGCTTAGCTATCATCATCAGAGCTATCTGAAAAAAAAAATTACAAAATTTTGGAACGAAAGTTGCATTACAAAAGGTTTAACGGAAGAAGTTAAAGTTAAAAGGTTTAACAAAATTAAGTTTTCATAAAAATTGTTAGTGCTAGATACGTAAGCAAGCTGGATCGTTACCTTACAGCCTCTGGGCGGAAAACGAAGTTCTGCAAATATTTCTGTGTGCCTCCGCTTAAGAGGACAGACGGTCGGTCGAGAGCATGGTGGGGGCGGCGCGGCCGGAGGGGCGCGGCAGGTTGGTGGCCGGCGGAGGCGTCAGGAGCCGACGGGCGGGCGAAGGCGGGGGGGGGGGGGGTAGAGTTAGGGGTGTACAGATTGAGCTAATTTTAGTAGAGGTGACGAGAGTTCAGGATCTGTTGGTTGAGACAAGTTATGTTCTGTTTTTTTATGTGGTTGTGTATATGGATGGATTCTAATTTTATTCTGTGCCAGTACCTATTTTCAATTTCTAAAATATGGAAATTAGTGTGTTGGTTGAATGTGTGTTTGTGTAGGTTCAAGTGATCAGCGAAGTGTGAGATTGTTGTGGTGTTGTTTTTCCAAGCTTGCTCTTTTATCCTCTGTGTAAATTTCCGGCCGGTTTGTCCTATGTATATAGAATTGCAGTTGTTACAAGAGAGAGCATACACCCCGCATAAAGAGGTGGGTGGGATTGGGTCTTTAGTGCTGGCTAGTGTTTTTTGTAATGTATGAGTGTTGTGAAATGTAGTTTTTAGACCGAATGTATTGAGTGTGGAGGCTATTTTTAGAGAAAGTGATCCTACATAAGGGATAGAGAGGTATGTGGGTGAAGTGTTCTTGCCAATTGGGGTGAGAGTGGTGTGTTTGCGGATGTTGAGTGTGTTGGTTTTTTTGATTACTAATTTATCAATAAAATTACTGTCATATCCATTGTCCTGGCTATATGTTTTATGATGTTTAATTCTTTTTTTGTGTTGTCTGGAGACATGGGTATTGAAATTAACCGATGTACCATGGCATGGAAGGCAGCATGTTTGTGTGTGGGCGGGTGTTGTGACGAGTTGTTTATAAACTGTGTCTGTGTGGGTGGGTTTTCTATATATGTTAAATTCATGATGGTCCTCTACTAGCGTGATGGTAAGATCAAGAAAATTTAAAGATTTGTGTTCATTTTCTATTTCAGTGGTGAATTTTATCTCGGGGTGTAATGAGTTGATGTGTTGTGTAAAAATATCCAGTTGTCTGGTGGTGCCTGTCCATAGTGCCAACACATCATCTACGTATCTATACCAGTAAAGGATATTTTTTAGAAGTGGATGTCCAGAACTAAATAGTATGTTTTCCCAGTTGTCAATAAATATTTCAGCTAATAAAGGTGAGAGAGGTGAACCCATGGGTAAGCCAGAATCTTGGGTATAAAATTTGTCATTAAATTTGAAATAGTTGGCATCTATGCAACAGGAAATTAGGTTGAACAGTTCAGTTTTGATGGGCACGGCACACTGTGATCTGTCAATTAGGTCTTGAACTATATTCTTGCACTCGGATGTAGGTACACTGGGAAATAAGTTTACCACATCAAAAGAAACCAGTTTAGCGTTGGAGGGGACTGGGAAATCTATAATTTTGTTGATGAGGTCAGAGCTGTTGAGTATTGTGTGCTGAGGCGTGTAATTCACGTGTTGTTTGAAATCTTTGTTCAGCTTGTATGCAATTCTGTGTGTGAGTGTGTTAGTGTATGATACTACCGGTCTAATGGGGATGGTAGGTTTATGCACCTTTGGTAAACCGTATAATCGTGGAGGAAGTGGATTGCGGGGAAGAAATCTCTGTGGATGAGTGAATAGCGCTTTTGATTCTGCAAGTTCTTGTTTTAAAGATGTGTGGTATTTGTTGGTGGGGTCATTTTTGAGGAGTGAGATACCGTTGTTGCCAGTGATAAAATCTTGTACTTTGTTGTTATACTCTTCCTTGTCCAGAATCACTATAGAGTTGCCTTTGTCAGCTTTCGTGATAATAATGTTCTCTTGTGAGATTTTCTCTTTTAGTTTTTTGGCAGTTGATTGTTCTGACGAGATGGGTTTGGGGTGTGTGTTGTGTTCAATGTGTTGTTTGATAGTGTGTGTGACTGTGTGCTTGATTTCCGTATTAGTAGTGTCGTTGGGAAGGACCGTGTCTAGGTGAATGTACAGATTTTTTTAGTGTATTGGCGTTGGGTGGAGAAGGAGGTGAGTATTTGAGACCTTTTTGTAAGAGAGTGGCTTCGGAATGGGATAGAGTAGCAGAAGAAAGATTTATGATACGAGGATAAAAGTTGGGTTGAGTCATGAAGGCAGATGGTTTCTTACTGGTTTGATACTGCGCTTGGCTGCAGGATAGACGTTCCAGCTTGCTTACCTGCTTCTGTTTCCGGCGGCTGCATATTCCGAAGATGCGGCTTCTTATGGAGTCCAGGAGTGTATCCCATTCAGCAGGATGTAGTGAAGATGCCAGGTGGAGAGATAGTTCATACTTCTGCAATGAAAGACGGTCACGAGTAGCGTACCATCGTTTCCTCTCCCAATGTAGCCAGGATGAGCGGGCCGCAGCGGTTGCTTTTGTGGCGGCTAATGATGAGCCTTTTATTCTTATATTGATGAATTTGGGGGTTACCCCCCTCACAATGCATTGTGTTATGAACCATATATGTAAATTTGCCAGCCCAAATTTTAAAGAAGTCTTGTAGAAAATGGAGATCAACGAGGCTTGACTAGCCGACATTATTAGTATAACTGTTGATAATGTAGATACCTTTTTCAATAAAGGATGAGACACTGATATTGTCTGGTATCAATGTTTTATTAGAGCTTAAAGATCTTTTTCGATAGCTTAGCTATCATCATCAGAGCTATCTGAAAAAAAAAATTACAAAATTTTGGAACGAAAGTTGCATTACAAAAGGTTTAACGGAAGAAGTTAAAGTTAAAAGGTTTAACAAAATTAAGTTTCATAAAAATTGTTAGTGCTAGATACGTAAGCAAGCTGGATCGTTACCTTACAGCCTCTGGGCGGAAAACGAAGTTCTGCAAATATTTCTGTGTGCCTCCGCTTAAGAGGCCCCTCCGCCCCTCCGGCCGCGCCGCCCCCACCATGCTCTCGACCGACCGTCTGTCCTCTTAAGCGGAGGCACACAGAAATATTTGCAGAACTTCGTTTTCCGCCCAGAGGCTGTAAGGTAACGATCCAGCTTGCTTACGTATCTAGCACTAACAATTTTTATGAAAACTTAATTTTGTTAAACCTTTTAACTTTAACTTCTTCCGTTAAACCTTTTGTAATGCAACTTTCGTTCCAAAATTTTGTAATTTTTTTTTTTCAGATAGCTCTGATGATGATAGCTAAGCTATCGAAAAAGATCTTTAAGCTCTAATAAAACATTGATACCAGACAATATCAGTGTCTCATCCTTTATTGAAAAAGGTATCTACATTATCAACAGTTATACTAATGATATCAAACAATTTCGTCAGAGATAAATCGTGCAGTCATTTATCGAGAAGTCTAAATCTGGCTACTATTTATTTATTTAAGTTCGCTTTATAAACAGTTGTGATCATTGGCGACCACTATTGATTTATACTAGAGATACATTTTTTAAATTTAGAGTAAACAGAAGTAATAACGATAAACTGCAACACAAATGAAGTCCAATTGTGCTATAAATTGTGCAATTATTCATATCATATTATCTAAACCAGCCAAATTAATGCAAGTTAAAATTAATCTGGCTGTTGTTAATCTGAAAATTCAGAAAATGACAGCCGGGAGAATCAATTCAAATTCCAGAGAAAATCAATAAACTGGGTATTTTTATGAACAAATATTTCATTTCCGAAACGCATTTTAATTTATCACGGTATTTAGAATAATTTTCATGCATGTGGGAATCTTAAGCCGAAAGGCACTAGTTCATATGAATATGTGCTAAAAATAACAATTCGAGCATTTCAGGAGATTGAACATTTTTGAAAAGGTTAAAAAACAAACAAAATGGTCGAAAAACGTATTGCAAATAACGCTTCCATGAAACATGTTATAAAACGTTATATAAAATATTACTGTACAAAATTTATGTACATTATGTTTACTGTACATATGTTTATTTAAGACGTGTAGACATATTTTGTTAATATTGCAGTTATTAACTTAATGCTACGTTTTCTTTTGTTTCTTTGATCTTCGTTTACATTCAATTTTATTTTTTGTTCACTAGACTGGCACTTTTAAAAAATTGGGGTATATTTTGTGTTTCTATGAATCTCTATCTATGAATTATTTGCATTTTTACTTCATAATAAAATATTTGTGAAATTAATAAGTGCTTTAAATAGCCTATAATATCGACTGGGTCTATTAGACCCAACATTCCCACTGTGAAGGTTTTCCCCATTCCCAAATTCCCACACGTGAGGATTTTTCACGTTCCCGCCGCCGGATTAACCTTAAGTTTGCATTTCCAAACATCTATAAAATTATCTGGTTCAATATTTTTGTTTAATACCTAAAATTTACCCGTAAGGGTTACTTTTACTTTGACTCATAATTTCGCACATATTGACAAAAGATAATGTTGGTTAAAATTTTTGATGAATATATTGTATTGTACCGAACTGTCGTAATAATTTTCTTATATCTCTCTATTTTCGTTACCTAAGGCTTGGATTTACAGATACTCCGCGCGAGGAAACACGACCGTGAATATCGGAGTGTTACTCATTCAACAATGACAATCACTTGTTCACAACAACATTTTTCAAGCATGATAAAATGAAACTAGTGCGCCGCCGCGAGGTATGATGGCTGGAAGGAGCTATTCTCTTGCTTTGGCCAAAAGCCCAAAATGTAACTATTTTTCAGCGCACTGTAGAGCCTAAACGGTTTTCCTCGATTTAAAGTTTATAGATGCATTTTGTAGTAAATTTTATCTTCTTTAATTTGGTAAGTAACAATTGTTTCGATATAACGCATAATTTTGAAGATATAAGCGAAAAACTAAAACAATGGCAAACTTTTTAGGTTTTTTTTCAATTTTCTCTGTGAAGCCGACCATTTTTTAGGTGGCAAACATCAAATTCGAATACAGCACCCTCAAAAACATATAGGACCGTTAAAAAAACGTCCGGAATTTTTTCCTGGGTCCGATACCATTTGACTGGACTAATGAGCATATTTTATTGATTGTTGTATGCAGTTTGTGAGTTTGTATAATTCTTTTTCTGTCTTCAATAGAGATCGTGTTGTGTGGATACGTCAAACTTCTTGTCATTAATTCACGGAAATGATTCCAGTTTTACCGTTGATTTGTTTCGGTATTTTTTCTAAAGAACGTGTCGGTGTTCCTAACGATATTAGAATGGGAGACTGGTCCGAATCTAAATCTGGAACTACTATCTGGTAGATCGGTGAGGTTATACCTTTTGAAATGATTCTAGAATGTCGGCTCTCTTATTTGGATCTGTTGGATGGTAGGTGGGTTCTAAAGGAGCATGAATGCTAATGTTATGACCACTTGCGTTAATAAGATTAAGCAATTTGTCACCCTGGTGTGTAGTCAGGGTGCCAAAGCCAGGGTGTCAGCCCCAGGCTCTGTTTTTGCTATTTAAATCTCTCAGCAATATAAATCGCGGTTATGAGAAAATATGTTACTGTATACAGTTGGTAAGTTTTTGTTGGGTGGTTTGTATGCTGTAATGATAATCACCTCCGATCTATTATAGTTAATGTTAATTTCTACTGCTTCCAAATCCGTTGAGTGGGGAACAGGTACTTGACTATGCTTAACATACTTTTAACTATGATTGCTACTCCACCTGAAGCATTTGCTAAGATCCGATAATTACGATAAATTTTGAAATCGGAAATAGAGAAACTTTCGTCAGGTATGAGGTGAGTTTCTGTTAATCATGCTATATTTATTTTATGATCGTTTAAGAAGGTCCGGAAGGAATTTTCTTATCTCTTTATTCCATTTGCATTAAAGTTAAACAGACTAAGAGCATTTAATTTATTTGGGTCCATTATAGTTATTTGGAAGAACGATTAAAATAAACGAATTATTTAAAGAGAAAAATTTGAATTATATAAAGAGAGTTATTTGGAAGAACGATTAAAATAAATGAATTATTTAAAGAGAAAAATTAATAAACGAATTATTAAAAGAGATTATTTGGCATAGTATATTTGAAATTAAATTATTTTCATCAGGAATGTTATTCTGTAGATTATTATTCCATGCTCTATTATAAGGGAGGCGCAGTGGTGGAAAGTTTGAGTGCAAGGAAGAAGGTGGGGGAGGAGGTTGTCTGATAAATGTAGAAGATACTGGAGAAGGGGCCGAAAGCGGTTTTCTAGATGCGGAAAATTTAATGTATTGATTGGTTTGCATGTTTGTTAAAGGTCTTCGGGATTGTCCTTGGTAGGGTTTGGCAAGCCTTTTAAATTCAGGGCAGCCTTTGTAATTGGCGGTATGATCGCGTTTGCAATTCGTGCAACGTCATGCACCTAGGCACGTTGTAGCAATTTGCCTGAGTATGATCAAAACGCTGACAGCGCTTACATTGAATAGGCTGGTTAGGTTTATTTCTTAGTTGAACTCTTATTATACTATACATCAGTTTGGCCTCATTAAATGTATTTTTGGATTTGGGATTGTCAACAAGATCTACTACTACCACTACTACTATTACTATTTGTATAGGTTTTCTGGCTTTATCGTTAAGTCAACACCAGACCTGCACAGCATTTTGCACTTTCACTGACGTCAGGAGCTGCGCGCGGGAAATCGGGGGCAAATGAGAAAATCGATGAAGAGTGGGGATGAGACCCAATATAGGAGTGGGGACCACCAATCAGAATGCGCAATTCGAAAGATAGCGCGTAAATTTAAAGAGCAATCGGCAAGAACATGACGGTCATATACAGTTGAAGTAATGTTGCCTTATGTATTATATTTCAAATGTTTGTTCTCGGCATATGACTGGTCAAAATATGCAACTACAACGAATTATACATATTGAAATATATGAAAAAGAGGCAGAGTCTAAATTAGTCAGTTTATTATACAACAGAAATACAGATTGGGTTTTCTTGTCCATACAAAATTCCGTGGTCCAAGAGAAGAGTCCAAAGTCGTAGCAGTGTCACCAAATCTCCGGGAGATATACCAAATCCGGCGCCAGTCCGTTGCAGCACTTCGTCGAAGTAACAATTCACTCTCACGCAGTCTAGTTGCTCGGCTCACTCCTCATCGCACTCTTGCTCGACCCAGAGCCGGGCCGCCCGTTATAAGGCCGCTGGCGCAGACTCGCGCTCCTGGCTCGCTGGTCCGCTGGCGCGGCTGTCACTTTGCTGCTTCGTTGCTTCGGAAAAGAGTGCGCGCCTGCCCGCGCGCGCGCGCCATTTTCGAAGGTGGCTGTGTACACAGCACATATTAGATTTCGACACCAAGTATTACAATTGTTTGTAGGGCTGATAATGTAATTCGTTTTGCTACGACCTAATCACATATTTGGTGTTGTGCTAAACACAAAATTTTGATACTGAATTGTTTTTGTTTGAATAAGATGGTTCTCTCAAAGCAAAAACATATTGTTCTTGAAAAAAATCATTATTATTTTCTGTTCTAATTTCTGACAGAAGTATAGAGTCGTTTACGACATCGTATAAAAATATAAAGCCCTTTGCATTCTATTTAACAATACCCATGATTACCTTATGATTGTTCGTAACATATCGTCACAGAAGTTGACGATATGCTCGAGCTCGTTGATCTCTTTTGTTCAGTTTTATAATGGGGAAAATGGTCACAAATGTGCTATTAAACATTACCCTTCTTGGAATTGCCACATATTCTATTTTTATGTCAAACTTGATGTGAGAGATTGCTCCCATGATTTTGTTCATTTTTCTATGATTTGGAGGTTATAACATTCCTAGTGAACAATCAATTATTAAATTGCAATTTTTTGTTAGATAGAATTAAATAATATTTTTTCTTATACATAGAAGCATATGTTTTAAAGCTATTGCTTTAAAATAATGCTTAAGAGTCACAATGAGCATGTTATTTTCTTTAAAAAAAAAATGAAAATACATACAGCGGTGGATACAAAGGTGGATATACAGCAGTGCATAGAACGTAAAGTGAATTATGACCTTGGTAACTTGAAATACTAGACATAATCCATTTAAACAAATGGGCATATAATTTTGAAGCATGGATCATTGTATTAGATGCCCAGGCATTCAATCTACGCGCCGCGTCGTGCTACGTCAGATTTCTCCCCTCCCCGCAAAGCTTCCTACTCCCCTCTACTTGCACTTTCGGCGCTGCCGCGGGCAGGCGATCGGATCGCAAGTCTGGTCTACACACTTTAGTTACATGATAGTCCAGTCTTTTCAGTTCTTGTATAATATCTTGTTCGGTGTAACATGTTGGGATGTCTTTAATTACAACAGATAACACTTTACTACTTGGATCTCAGTACGTGTGAAATTCAACACTTCTGCTTTTTCCCGTTTATTTTCCCAAACAAAGCACAACAATTCTTAAGCACTTCGTTCCACAATACCAGCAGTCACACTGTACAGGACACTCAATTCTGAGCGCAAAGGGACTACATCGAAAAATGTTCCGTAGCTCTGTATTAACGAATCTAGGGCATCTTGTGGGAAGGGAGCTTGATTATTGTTCTCGAAATTAGTGAGTTCTAAAAACATCAGGGATTTAGAATTGCAGAATTTTGAATTCAGTTGCTCTACAATGTTAATTATTTCGCAGAAAAGTCTGCGATAACTCTGCTTTATATGAACAGTATTATGAAGAATCTTGTTCTTGATATATCTCTTGATTTTGATATATTTGAATACCCACAATTGGTATTCAGCTACGGCGAATTTTATATACATTCCATTATTATTCCTAAGTTTAGCTAGTTCTATTCCGTACTCAAATGGTTTGTTAATTCCCCTTTGAATATTTTAATAATATTATTATTATTATTATTATTATTATTATTATTATTATTATTATTATTATACAAGACAGAATGAAGCTATTCACCCATATCTATCTTTGCCCCACGCTGGGTAGACAACTGAAACTGTCTCTTATGTTTGCAAATTTAACTAATGTAAATATTAATAATATACACAAAAGTGGAACTACTGACCGTTCAAAAAATTTGTTTGGGATGTGAGAACGCAAAGCCCCTCATACAAGAAATGGGTGTTTATCGTCGTTTTTTTTTTGGATTTGATACGTGCTTTACCCTTCCCTCACATGCTTGCTCATGTGCTTTACACTTCCCACACACTCCTTCAAATAAAACAAGAAAATCTTGCCAAAATTAGTAATTGCCACCGGCAATGCCGGTGCAACGTTATTTATTTATTGATAACAAGAATTATTTAGTATCGTATTTAGCTTCTGGCTAGTACAAAACATATTTTACAACATAACATCGAAACACATATCAAAAACATATATTTTTACCCTTGAAACAGAATAAATATTAACACATTACACTCACGCTTAACATTTGCAAGACTCATTCGTACAATCGCGCATTTGTTCCCTAATTAATGGCCATTTATTTTGAATTTTAAAAAAGCTTTCCAATTATGATATATTGCTTGACATTCTCACAATGTCGCGAAAGAAAAAGAAAAGTCTGAAATAATCACTTCTCTTTGCGTTGAATTCCGTAGCTGCATTACACATATCCACCAATTATTCCTTGTTCCATATTAGCATTTCCATTTTAAACCATTTCTGTTTTATCTGCGACTTCCATTTGTATCCATCCGAACATCACACTTTATCCGCCAATATACTGTAGCATCCTTCCATCATCATTACTCTACCAAGTGCACAAGCATTTTCCCCGATCGTTTCTCTTGACTTCCCTAAAGTTTTAGAAAAACAACTGTCGTCCTTCTCTTTCATTTGTCACTTGCACGTTCTTCATAAAATTGCGTTGGACCTGATTATATTCCATACGTATATTAACTACATATTTATTCTCGTTATTTACATATGTTTTAATGTCTTTTCAAGATAAATTTTTTAAACTTGACTTATTTTCACTTATTACAGTTTTTTTACGTTAAGTAGGGTTCAATTGTTTTGCGACAAAGTTATGTTTTCCTTTAATTCTCTTGTAAAACCTAATGTGCACTTGTTTCTTGTCATCCCAAAATATCTCTTATTTATTTATTTATTTATATATTTCGGTCTGATTGGATTTCAACAGTTCGTCAACTCCGGTGTAATAAATAAATAAATAAATGTCACTATGCTCCTCAACCCGTCACTTGTTTATGCAAATAAGTCCATCGGAGTCACACTATGAACAACGGTTGTAACTTTTAAGCAGAGACTTCATGTTGCAGTAAATTTTCCCCATTGTCTCGTTCAATTATGTGGCTATTAGGTAAAAACTCATTAACTCCACTTTTAAGTTCGAGAAAATCAGGTTTTAAGTTTGATAATACTGATTTGGGATATAGAAATAATGCTTCGTTGTGCGATTCTTTTTTTAAGGGTTAAGGAATATCTGAAAAAAACTAGTTTTTAGCAATATTTGCCAATCCCATCCGCCCGCGGGAAACGTGTAAATTGACTGGATTGGGTTGGAGTTAATGAGTTTTTCCTGGTACACGGGTGGAGTTAATTAGTTTTTCCTGTTCCACTTCACTTTTATCGACTTATTTAAACATTTTTCGATTTATGTCGATGTTTTTTGACATATATTGACGAAATTCGATATATTTCGATATATCTCCATATATTTCGATATTTTCGGTATGGTAGCTTAATTTCGATGTATGCTGATATCTTTCGATATATAAGGATGTATTAAACATATTTCAATATAATAATTTTTGTTTTCGATTCATTTCGCTATTTTTCCTTATAAATTTACACATTAGGCATATTTTGATATATTCGACATATGAAAATTAATATAGATTTGAGTTGATGTTGACATATTATATCGATGAGCTTGATATATTTAAAGTTAACAATTTGTTAATTTTAATAATTTGTTCCAATATGAAACTCATAATAGTATTTATGTATAATAAGTAATGTCAATTACTTATTATATTACTGAAATATATCAATTAATGACAGTTTGCTGTATTTCAGTTGCATTAGATCAACATTTAACGTATTCGATTTGTTAATTCATTTTTAATTTCCCGTATACGTACGTATATACGGAGTAATATATGTAGTATAGGGAAAGTTATATAATGCTGCGCGAAAAAATGGCGCATTTTCGCCAGAAAGAAATTCATTGCCGGACCGTAATAACGAAAAAGTTGATAAGTCCAGTTGGTAAATTAAGAAATAAAATTCCCCAACACGTGGTGTAGCCAGAACCCCTCTTTTTTGGGTCCTTGATACCGAAAACCAACTGAAAGGAAAACATCTGTCTGTCCGTCCTTCTGTGAACACTGCTAGCACCGAAACCATACATACGATTTCTTCCAAAATTTCTCGGTCCCCTGCGTCGGTGGGTTCTTCGATATTCCCCGGTCGATCTGGTTCGAGTCGAAGCTTTGAGATTTTGAAAAAGATTTTACAAAATTTGGGGTACATAACATGAAGCTCCCTGGGCATTTTCAAAATTTTCTTCTCAAAAAAGGCTCCAAATTTTTTCTTTACATTTCTTATAAGAACAGACTTATTAAGATGGCTTAGGTCCGATTTTCACGGTTAACTCTGAATTTTCGAAAATTGGTAAAGTTTGAATTTTATTGGGCGTCTTCCTCCAAAAACTAAAATTGCAAATAGAGATTTTTCCTTCCAATAAAAATTGTCTTTCATAAGGCGCGTCCACACGATGCGTCTTTTCTGTGCGTCACAGGAATAAAATGGCATGCGTAAAGTTGAAAGACTAACGTTCAACACAGCGCACGTGCGCTACCTTGTCCACACGGTGCAACACTGTGCGGTGCTTGTTCTATTCTGTATAATGGATCCAGCTATTTGCACGGCAAATTCGGTAACTTATATTATAATCAGTCGAAAGAAGAGAAGAGAAAACTTTCTTTTCTCTATAATCTTGAATTAACTGAAGAGAGAGTTCTTTGTTTTCAAGAGACATTCTGAAAATACATTACCTTAAATGAAAGCTATTGCATTTAATTGTTTCAGCTATATAACTTATTACGTAAATTTCGAAAATTGGCATTACTATAAAAATAAAATAAGAATTAGGGAAAACTAAATATTCTTCTCTTATCACTGCAACACACCTAATAAAAATGGAAATAATCACACATTCATTTTTACTAGTTTCCATTATTTATCTTAATAAATGTGTGTATTGAAAATTGATATTATCGTAAATATATAATAAAAGAATAATCTGCAACAAATTCGCAATAAAACACGGACGGTACAAAATAACTCAGAAGACTACCAAAGAACTCTTCCGGATCGGTATTCCGGATGACTTCGCTATGAAATACACGTTCTTTGAAGGAAGCGCACGAGAAAGACGAACGAGATTCCGTCAGCTCTGGGAAGCTTGCGCTATTGCATGCGTCCATCGTTTTGACGAAAGGACGCATGCCACAAACGCATGCGCTACGTGCGCTAGACGCGTGCGTTGGACGCAGGCGCGAAATTGAACGAAAAGACGCATCATGTGGACGCTCCTATAGTGAGATTTTTCTTTAGTGTCATGTACATTTTTTTGAAAATTTTAGTACTTTTCCCGCAATATTGCGTATAGAATGTGCAATTTTAAAAAAATATAAAAACAAGCTTTTCTTGAAAACAGCTCGAAATGTTTTCTTAAAACTTTTGATAGGGATTGTGCTAAATGTACCCTATGAGATGACAAACTCCATATCGTTCTATTCTTTTGTTTTATCAGAAATTGCAAATATGTAATGCTTTTGAATTGTCTCTCACGTCGGTAATATTTATATGAGTGGCGAATTTTTTACAATACTAGATTTACGAGTTCTAGTGCTTTAAATAATTTCAAGAAAAGTTTCATGAAAACTCAACATTTTCTCTGAAAACTAGCTCAAAATTCCACATTTTCAGAAACACTCAAACACCATTGTCTCATAAATGGCTTCAAATATTTTCTTCAAAGTTGTGAAACGGATTGTGCTAATTGCACTCTTTAATATGATGTGAAGTTCATTTCGGGATACTTTTTTCTTTTTTCAAAAATTACACAAATGTAATTTTTTGAAAGGTCTCTCACATCTTTAATACGCACAATAACAGCAATTTGTAAGCACTATTGTATTTGTGAGTGAATGTGTTTCAAATGAAGTTTTTTGTAAACTCAAAACTTTTCTGTGAAAATAAGCTTCAAATTTTGCATTTTTAGTAGCGCTTAAATGCCATTTTCTTAAAAATGGCTACAAATTTTTAAAAGAAAATTGCCATTTAGGACCAGGTTCTTGTGTTCTTTAATATACTAAAATTAATATTTCCGTTCTACTATTATGAAACCAAAAACCTAAGAAAATGTCGAAAAAAAAAAAGTAATTTGGGCGGCGATAGATGGCAGCTGGCACGAGTATGTGGCAATTCCGAATTCCTAGCCCAGACCGAATAAAATAGAAATCTAATACAGGAAAGTCTGTGCCAGTCTGTAGCACCACTAGTTATAACAGATTTGATGTAGTTAATGAGTTTTTCCTGATAGTGTTGGAGTTAATGAGTATTTCCTGATAGTGTTGGAGTTAATGAGTTTTACCTGAAATTACTGTTATTTTAGTGATTTTTATCAATTATTATGTTGATTAGGTGACAGGTTTTTCACTGATATTTCTGTATATAATGAAAGAAAATGAAAAATCATTGCGAAATATGGTGAAAAAGCATTTTTTTTCAAAAATGGAGTTAATGAGTTTTACCTAATAGCCACAGAATTAGTTTCAAATATTCACATTAAGTTGGCAACACTAGAAACGCGCAGTGTATTTAGGCGGCTCCATTCATTCGGCATTCGCCGAGCAGCAAGCTTCTGCTCGCCCAATCCCTACTAGCTGATGTGTTCGGCAAATGTTCGCTTCCTTTGATGTGTCCAAAAGACTGAAACGCGGTGGGTAGAGCGAGAGCCGAGTGTTCGTCACTCGGCAAAGAGCAAGCAACTCACCCACACTACTCGGGATTTGGCGAGGGATTGATCACTGTTCGCCGAATAACGAATGAGTGGAAGCAGCCTTTTGATTCCGACTATAGATGTGTTTCTTGTTTAGATATATTTCTTTGTACCATAAATATATTTTAACTCCTAACACGTGGTGCAGCCAGAATCCCTGTTTTGTGGCTCTTTGATACCGAAAAACCAATTGAAAGCAAAATGTCTGTCTGTCTGTGAACAACGCTAGCAACAAAACCGCTCAGCCAATTGCCTCCAAAATTGATACACCTCGATCGATCTGGCTGATCTCGTCACTCCTTGAAGTTGAAACCGATATTTTAATTTTAGGGGGTACTTTACCTGAAGCCCCCAGGACATTTTCAACATTTTCTCAAAAACTCTTTCTCTAAACTTCTTGTAAGAATAGAGTATTCGAAAATTCAGAGTTAATCGTGAAATTCGGACCTATGCCACTTAACTAAGTGTATTTAACTCTATAGTTACAAGAAATTTAAAGAAAAAATGGAGGCGTTTTTGATAAAATTATGAAAATGTCTGGGGGGTATTATGTAAACTACCCCCAAATTTTGAAGAATGTTTTTCAAAATCGCAGCGCCTCAAGTGGAATGAGATCGCCGGGGAAATATTCATTTTGGAAGAAATCGTACGCATGGTTTAGGGGCTAGTGTTGTTCACAGACTGACAGACGGACGGACGGACGTTTTGCTTTCAATTGTTTTTTCGGTATCAAGGACTTACAAAACGGGGATTCTGCCTACACCACTTGCTAGGGGATTTTTTTCTTAATTTAGCAACTGGATTTATCCACTTTTTCGTTACCACGGTCCGGCAACGATTTTGTTTTCTGGCGAAAATTCGTCATTTTTTTGCGCAAGGTAACAAAACTTTCCCTACACTACGTGTATTACTCCGTATATACTTACGCATACGGGAAAGCAAACATAATATTATACTGGTGGCATTATATCCTCAGACTACGCATTTTTAAAACCTAATTAATAAGTTTGTCTTTCACCCCCTTAAGAGTGCATGGAAAAATGGAGTGGAGAATAGAGCATAATGGACAACAATTAAATCTAGTGGTGCACATACGTACTTTCCGGCCTTACAGGAAACAACTACCTAGTATTGAAATATTGCACTTTCTGCGCTACTAACATCTTAGCTATTATTTGAAAACGTCCAATTCAAATAAGAAGCGAACAACTCACTGTTTCGATCGCAGTGTTGTCAGCATTATGTGAATTCAACAACTGCATAAAAATATAATGCACAAGTTTTGTAAACTCCTTTATAGAATACAGGCGACTACAACAGTTATCACGAAATTATTTCTCTGATGCCAATCAATTTACATAGGCAATTTTACATCACAAATTTTAATATTCTTCATTACCTGCCTTTTGCGGAAGCAGTCAAAACGACGTTTTCTGCAATCATGGCGGACCATGGCGAAAGAAACGGGTTTGAGGGACTATGGAAAGACGCCAGTACCGACCTCCATTTACGGCTCACAGACATATGCCTCCCACAGGCTCACTCCTGCGTTGCTACCTCACCTTCTCTCTCCCTGGCATTCTAAAAACTTCCAGTATATTTCTCTTGGAAGAGGTAGTTAATTCCTATCACTGCACCGGCGCTTGCAAAACCAACCGGCACCAGAGTTCCACCACGTGGAACTCCTCAAAAATCATGTTCACTCTCCTCGCACGCACTTCCATGCTCCTTTTCAACCCCCTACCACCCCTTTTCCTACCCCACTGACCACTGCAAACGTGGAGAGCCAGCGCGGTGTCGTTGAAAAGGGGCACGTCT
Source organism: Acheta domesticus (assembly GCA_031308135.1). Classification (NCBI taxonomy): domain Eukaryota; kingdom Metazoa; phylum Arthropoda; class Insecta; order Orthoptera; family Gryllidae; genus Acheta; species Acheta domesticus. Next base: position 110,929,842 of record JAHLJT010008756.1, on the reverse strand, counting down.
TCGACATTGTTGCGCGCAATGCCCACGGCGTGGCGTGGGCATGGTGACGTATGAGCGGTCAAACTGGAGTGGGAGATGACGCGCCGCTTCCCCCAACGAGGGAGGGCGGACACATAAAGACGGGTGATGACCGAACATTCTTCCTTCTGGTCCCGATCGCCGTCCGAGCTGCAACTTCAACCTAAGAATTCATCGAGGGGTTAGTTTTGAGTATCAGAGAGACGTGTAGATAGGCACGGCGTTATTAAAATTTTTTGAGGAAAGTTTTTCGTCGATCGAGGAGGGGCGCAAGTTATGCAAATTAGTTAAATGAGTCAGTGGTCAGCAAAGCAGGAACGGTAATTTGCGTGGTGCAGGCGCACTTACTTTTGATGAGAGGCGCTGAATAGACTGTGATATCTGGTGCGAAGTGTACGCCCGAAGAAAGCAAACGCGCAATTATTCATTCAGTTGCGACATGCTTGAGACATTCGCACGCGGGCGTGAACGAGACGACAGGAGGGAAAAAGAAGACGAGGACAAGAGGTGTCGTGGGAAGAAGACGAAAGAAGACCGGAAACGGCTCGCGCCGCAGCCGCGGGCAGCTGGCTGGCGGGTAAGACACTTCGAACGCTGTTGCACAACGGCCGGCGTGCACCACCGTCCGCTCCAAGGCCGAACTTCGAGGTGCACAGCGGGCGAAGTCAGTGAAGGTAACGCTGGGCTGCGTACAGCGCCGAGAATATAGGTCAACGCCCCGCGATAGGGGAGAACTTTAAAAGGGAGCGTTGGTAAGGAGAGATGAGATAGTGCACGGGGCTAGCAGAGAAATCAGAACATTTACTGCAATTTTAAGTAATTTGCAGATAGAATTATTATAAATTTGTGTTTGATTTGTATTACTCACAGTGACGATAACTTATTGGAGAGCATTATGTAATTTATCACAAGCTGATGTTAAATGTGTTTGAAAGCTGAATGTGGCAAATCTAAACCCGGCCTCACCAGGCGACTTCAGAAATTGGAGTAAATTTCAGGTGTAAAAATAGTCGACGGGAATTCCTAAGTTAAAATATATGAAAGAAATGACCTTTCCCGACCCCGCATTTGCTGGGGGAGCGCTGCGTGACCTTGTGGGGCTGACAGTTACAATGAAAATATCCGTTAAACACTAGTCGCAAAAAAATCACAATTACTCAAAAAAATGCTTATCTAACATATAACAATATTTATATCTTTGGATTCGTCATTTTACGCTTGTCATGATAGACTGAAAAAATATGTATAGTCCCATTTTAAAAAACAAAGTTACCTCAAATATCTCGTAAAATACAAGTGATAAAAGAGAAATCAATACACATATCAATTAGTCCCATTCCCTCATTCACTTCCGTGAAAACTGCATTGCAATATCTTCAACCGTCCAAAAGTTACAGGAGGTGCTAAAGTTACGTGACTCACCCTGTATATCGTCTTGTCGGTATCTTGTCGGTATCTTGTATCGTACCTTGGGAATTACCGTCGACTATTTAATCTAGAATTTACAACAATTTTTCAGCCAAAGTCTACCGGTGACGCCGGGTTCAGACTTGCGACATTCAGTATTCAAATCAATTGACAATAACTTTGATTAATTGGATCGTACTCTTCAATAAGAAATCTTTGCTATGAATATGACAAAATTAACACAATTTTACACAAATTTCCCAGGCAGTTACTAAAAAAATGGCAGTATACGGTCTCTTCTAACTCTGCTAATGGTCCCTACGATCTGTGCTACGAACTCTGAATTAGGTTGCTCTCCCCACCAACGTTCCCCTTTTAGAGTTCTCCCCGGCCACGGGACGTTGACCTATATTCTCTCAGTTCGCAGCTCACTGTTACCTTCGCCGAGTCTCGCCAGCTGCGTGCCTCGGCCTTGGAGCGACGGACGGCGGCCAGTGCGCGGTCGCGCCGAATACGTCACGCTGAGGCCAGGTGCGCCCGGCGGCGGCGTCGCGAGCCGATTCGTGTCGGTCGTCCGATGCTCGTCGCGGCGTTTCCTCGTCTTCTTCTTTCTTCTGTCGCCGGATTCCCATGGACCCTCGTGACCACGTCCTCTCCTTGGTCCTCTCCCGTCCACTATCCTTACCAAAAGTTTAAAGAAAAAAATTGTTTTCGAGAAAATATTGTTTTTGTAATTTTTTAAAATTGCAAATATTTCGCGCTGTATTGCCAGAAAAATATTAAAATTTCCAACAAAAGTGCCCAAACTTAATAATAGAACTCACTTTGGAGAACAAATTTCATTTGAAGGAAAAATCTCTATTTCCCTTTTTACTTTGCCGTATGCGTACGAATATACGGAGTAATATACGTAGTATATGGAAAGTTATGTACCGCTGCGCGAAAAATTGGCGAATTTTGAGCAGAAAAAATTAATTGTTGGTCCGTGATAACGAAAAAGTGGATAAATTCGGTTGCTAAATTAAGAAAAACTAGTGGTGCTACAGAATGGCACAGACTTTCCCGTATTAGTTTTCTAATTCCTTTGGTCACGGCTAGCTATTCGAACTTGCCACATTTTCTTGCCCTCTATCGCCACACAAAGTACATTTCTTTGACAGTTTCTTAATTTTTTGTTTCCTAATAGTAGAATGGAAATATCATTTTAAGAATATTAAAGAACAGTAAAATCTCGTTCTAAATGGGAATTTCCTTTGTCATATTTGAGGCCGTATTTAAGAAAATGGCGTACAAGCGCTACTCTAAATGCGAAATTTTAAACTCTTTTCGCAGACAATTTTTTAGTTTTCGAAAAATGTCATTAGAACTCTTTTGAAGAACATTAACTCACAAATACAATATTGTTTACAAATTGCTGGAAATGTGCATATTCACGGTGTGAGAGATCTTTCAAAAGATTACGTTTGTGTAATTTTGGAAAAGCGAAAAAATACCCCAAATTGAAGTTTACGTCATTTCAAAGAGTGCAATTAGCACTATCCTTCCAAAAAGTTTGAAGAAAAGATTTGGAGCCATTTACGAGAATATGGCGTTTGAGCATTTCTAAAAAATGCGGAATTTTGAGCTACTTTTCACAGAAAACGGTTGAGGTTGCGACAAACTTTACTTGACATTATTTAGAGCACATTTACTCATAAATATAATAATGTGTACAAATCGCCGCTAATGTAAATATTAAAGACGTGAGATACAAGTAAAAAACTTTTTTGTAGTTTTTGAAGAATCAAAAGTATAGAGCAGAATGGCGTTTATATCATCTCATAGAGTAAGTCAAGAACTATTCTTATGAAAAGAAAAACTGGAGATGTTTTCGAGAAAATATTGTTTTAGTAACTTTTTTAAATTGTACATATTGCACGCAATGTTGCCCAAAAATTACTGAAATTTTAAAAAATGTACATGACCGTAATGAAAGAACGTACTATGGAGAACAAAGTTTATTTCAATTTGATTTGAATATAATTTATTTCAATCTCTATCTTTTATTTTGTAGTTGTTGAAAGAGGCTAAAAAAATTCAGATTGGTTTAATTTTCAAAAATATAGAACTAACCGTGAAATTAGGACATATGTCACCATAAAAATTTTATTTTACTCTATTCTTACAAGAAATTTAAAGAAACTATCTGGAGCCGTTTTTGAGAAAATTTTGAAAATGTCCGGGGATCTTCATTACCCCCACATTTTACGGAATCTTTTTCAAAATCACAAAGTTTTGAGTCAAGCCAGATCGGCAGGGGTTTCTTCAATTTGAAAAAAAAATCCTACGTATGGTTTAGACGCCATTAGTGTTCACAGACGGACGGACGGACGGACAGATGGACGTTTTGCTTTTAATTGGTTTTTCGGTATCAGGGACCTACAAAAGAGGGGTCTGGCTACATCACGTGTTAGGGGATTTTTTCTTGATTTAGCATCAGTTTCTATCCCCTTTTTCGTTATCAGGGACCGGCAATGAATTTTTTCTGCCTAAAATCCGCCATTTATTCGCCTAAAGCATTATATTTATCCGCCATTTATTCGCCCTTAACTGTGGTGTAGCTAGAATTGCTGTTTTGTAAGTCCTTCATACCGAAATACCAATTGAAAGCAAAATGTCCGTCCGTCCCTCTGTGTAGCCGTCCGTCCTGTGTATTTGAAAAACACTAGCGCCTAAACTGTACGTACGATTGTTTCCAAATTGCTGAAATCACTGCCCATCTGGCCTCTCTCCCAGCTCTGCGATTTTGAAAAACATTAATTTTTGAAGGATCTTTGCTTGAAGCCCCCGGGACCTTTTTGAAATTTTCACAAAAAACCGCTCAAATTTTTTTCTTTAAATTGCCTGTATGAATAGTGTTAAAATACCCTTATTAAGGTGGCAATGGTTCTATTTTCACGGATAATTCTGAATTTTCGAAAATTGCAAAAGCAGTTTTATTTGGCGTCTTCCTACAACTACAAAATTGGATATAGAGATTTTTCGAGACGGAAGGAAATAAAAAAACTAATACGGGGAAATCTGTGGCATTCTGTAGCACTACTAGATTTTGACATTTTCTTAATTTTTTCCGTTTCCTAATAGTAAAACGGAATTATTATTTTAAGAGTATGAAAGAGCAATGAAATCTTCTAAATGGCAGTTTTCTTTGAAAAAATTGTAGCCGTTTTTTAAGAAAACGGCGTTTAAATGCTACTCTGAGTTCGAAATTTGAAGCTCTTTTTTTAGAAAATTTTAGTTTTTGCATAACTTCATTGGAAATCATTTAAAACACTTGAACTCATACATACAATAGAGTTTACAAATTCCTGGAAATGTGCGTATTCCTGGAAATGTGCGTATATTCCTGGAAATGTGCGTAAATGTGTGTAAGAGATCATTAAAAATACATTTGTGTAATTTTTAGTTAAACAAAAAATATCCCAAAATGAAGTTTACGTCATATTAGAAACTGCAATTACCACTATCCGTTTCCATAGTTTGAAAAAAAAAAGGTTTGGAGCCATTTATGAGAAACTGGCATTTGAACGTTTCTGAAAATGCAGGATTGTTAGCTAGTTTTGGGAGGAAACGGTGGAGTTTTCGAGAAACTTTATCTGATATTATTTAAAGCACATTTATACTAATATATAAAGATGGAAGTGCATTGACTTACAGCGCGATAATGTCTGAATCTACTGAACCAATAGTGATGAAATTTTTGCTAGCTTCCTTTCAAGGTCTGGGGTACTATAGGCTATGATTTACATTCACAAACCTTAATATGTTTACAAAATAGTTACTTTTCTGGACTGTTTTCACCTAGGATTACATCACAGACTTAAAAGTGCATCAAGTGCAATTGTTTATCTGCGCGCCACTAGAGGATGGCGACTGAGATTTACGATTGAGTTCATCTACGCATGAATTGCATGTCTATAGGAAAGAGATTAAAATATACTATAACCTCCTTGGAGAGGGCTGTTTGTTGATTTGTACTTTCCATTGTTTAACCTGAAATGTTCATATTTAGAAAAGATAATGGCAGTTTTCTTTATTTATGCAGGTAATTTGGATATTGATTTCAGTTGCATCTAGGCGTGAATGTATCAAATGTCGAAAGGAGATAAAATTATTGAAAAAAAACAAATTTTACAGATGGAAGTTCTTGATATTGTCGTAAAACGGTGTGAATGCAGACATCAGTTCTGCATGAAACCGTTCCTGGGTTAGTGGCAGTAAATTAAGCATGATTATTACGTACACTCATCATCAATAAAAAACTGCACCCCGAAGGTCACAACTGATCTGCTGCAAATTCAGTATTTTTGCACACCATTCGCTATTCCAATGATTTCGTTTTCACTGTCGTCCACGCACTGGGGGGGGGGGGTCAGAGGTAGGTGCGAGACGTCGTGCCCACAGGTCTAATTGGGGATTCAAACGGCCGCACCAGCCATTGACATCGGGTAGCGCCGCCAGAGCTTCACCTGTACGTACACAATGCCTAGGGAACGCGTTCGACAGCCAGTTGTCTAGTTAGACGCTTTCTAGAGGGGCCACATCGTGGGTGTGCGAGAGACTATTTGGTCATGTTGCCGTATTGCGCGCCACACCGGTCGTACGGACACCACATCGCCTGCTGTTGGCGGCAATAGATTGAGGAAGTCATGCGCATACGAAATGCAGGATCTGGAATCTGGATATCAACATTTCTGTCGAGACTAAGTACAACATAGCTCACACTATTGCAAATCACACAGAATCTATCACAGGAGACAGAATCCAAGATTTTCACCACGCAAAAAAACTTGCCATAAAACTAACAGAAGAAGACCTAATCATATCTAAAGCAGACAAAGGCAACACAATAGTGATTCTTGACAAAAAAGACTACGACGACAAAATCTATGACTTTCTTAACGATAACCAGATCGAACAACTTCACAATGACCCCACCAAGAAATATCTTAGCCATCTTAGGCAAGAACTGAATTTGCATCATTCACAAGCTCTGTTCTCATATCCCAGGCAAAACGATGATGGTATGATGATGGTATGTACATGATGGTATGTACAATTCGTACATACCATCTAACCCTTCTCCTCCAAGACTCTATGGTCTTCCTAAATTGCATAAACAAAATACACCCATCAGACCCGTAGTCTCTTACACAAACACTGTAACTCACAAACTGGCCCAGAAATTAAACAGTCTCTTTCACAAACATATTCAGTTCAAACCTTCTCACACCGTAAAAAACAGTCTAGATCTTGTGCAAAAAATTCAACAGATTCCCATTCCACCCTATGCAAACTGGTTCATTTGATATAAAGAATCTTTTTCCTAGTACCCCCGACTACAGATTGCCAATTACTTCTACGCAATTTACTAGACAAATCGGCATGCCTCATACCGGTTCGTGATGAATTTCAAAATCTCTTCAACCTATGCATGGATCAAAATTACTTTACGTTTGACAACAAATTTTACAGACACACTTCAGGACTTCCTATGGGCTCACCTCTCTCTCCTCTTTTTGCAGATATTTTTATGGATTCTTTGGAACAGACCATCTTCCTTTCAAATCATCCACTTCTCAGAAATTTTACCGTTACGTAGATGGCACCGTTACGTAGATGACATCCTTGTTCTCTGGACCGGTACAACTAGACAAATTGATCTGTTTACTGACTACCTCAACAACCTACATCCCACTATGCAGTTCACCCCAGAACTACAGAACGAAGACAAATATATCAATTTCTTAGACCTCAATATCAGCATATCGGGAAACAAACATACTTTCAATATTTTCAGAAAAATCAACACACACAGACACTGTCATCCACAACTCTTCACAACATCCTATTCAACACAAACACGCCGCCTTCCACTACATGATACACAGATTACTAAGCCTGCCTCTGACACAATCTCGTTTTCTGGAAGAACTTAACACTATACAACATATTGCTAGATCAAACGGCTAAGACACAGAACTCATCAACAACATACTACGCCGCAAAACACACAAACAGAAACTGAAAATGTACACTTCACTCTCTGCAGTAGCACAAACACCAGATAAGTACACTTGCTTACCTTATTTTGGCAACCTTTCAGAAAAAGTCGCACACAATATACGCAAAGACGGTATCAAAGTTTCTTTCAAATTACAAAACTCACTCAGAAAAATGCTATCCTCTAAAACACACACAGATCTTTTAGAAAAAAGCGGCGTCTACTCATTACATTGCCACGACTGCGAAGCCAAATACATTGGTCAAACAGGCAGAACTTTCAACACAAGAATAAAAGAACACATACACGCTTGGAAACACAACTCCTGTAAATCTCACTTTGCCAATCACCTCCTTCAGACAGGCCACACGTTCGATCCACATACAGATATTCATATACTGGAAATAAAAAATCATTATCACACCAGATTAACTTTAGAAAACCTCCACATCCATTTAAATGACAACCTTCTGAATGAAAATATAAACTATGGTTTTTATTTTTATTATTTTTACATTTCATGTTTCTGTTACAAAAATGTTTTTTCTCAAGTTCTATTCAATTTCATCCACTTTCTTGCGTAGATTTAAATTCCGGTAATATAAAAAATTTCTTTCCCTTTGTTTTCATTTCACATAATGTTAGTTCTGTTTTTACTTTCTCGCCTTACGAATACTTCGTAAGAAGAGAAAGTTATGTAATCGTGCGGCGGAAAACGGGGAATTTTCGCCAGAAAATCTCTTATAGCAAGGGTCTGGTGACAAAAAAGTGGATAAAACCTGTTGCTAAATTTAGAAAAAAAATCCTCTATCTCGTGGTGTAGTCTATGATTTGTTGAACAAATCTATGATTTATGATCTATGAACAAATCTATGATTTGTTGCTTCTTCATACTCCAAAATCGATTGACGGCATTCCGTCCGTCTGTCCGTCCGTCCGTCTGTCCGTCTGTGGTCAACGCTAGCGCCTATACCGTTCGGTCGATTTTCTTCAAAATTGATATTCACCGATGGTTTGTACTCGTCTCAAGGCCTCTTGAATTTGAAACCGATATCTTAGTATTTGTGGATACTTTACATGAAGCCCATTTCGAGATTATGTAAATTTACAAAAAATGGCTCCAAATTTTTTGATTATATTTTGTTGTTGAATAGTGCGAAGAACGTTGAAGGGAATGACGTAGGAATCATTTTCGTTGATGGGCCCTATTTTTCGAAAATTGCAAAAAGCTATTTAAAAACTGCAAAATTGAAGATAGAGATTTTCGCCTCAGACAAAGTTGGTTGAACAAAATTAGCACTTCAAAAAAGGTCATGTACCATTTTTTGGAAAAACGAATAGTTTTTGCGTAAATTGCGATTCAAATTTACAAAAACAAATTTTCTCAAAAACCGCTCCAAATTTTTCTTTAAATTTTCTGCACGTGTGTAAGAAGGGAAGGTAAATATATAAATATACTAGTGGTGCTATAGAATGGCACATACTTTCTCGCAGTAGTTATTTTCAAATGCCGATCATCCGATAAATTGTGTGGAGTAAGCAGTTCACCACTGCCTTTCTTGGTCATGTTTTTTGAAAGACATGTTTTTCGCATGTTGACAATTACAGCCTTCCTAATGATAGAACTGATACAAGTACGCTTTGACTGAAATATTAGCCGTTGTTCAGCAAGTGGGTCTCGTAGCGCGGTTGGTTAATGCACCTTCGGGTTGAGATCTTCAATAAGGAAGGTACCGAGTTCGATCCCCGAGGGGAATTTTAATTTGATGAATGTGATGTTGCAGGAAAGAAACATTGAAGAATGTAGATACTTTATTGAAAAGCATTTGAAGTACTTCTACTCACGAATAGATTCTATATAGATAAATAGACAGGACTTGTCTGTGTTTTCCCTAACTGCGTCTTTTAAACAATTTTTCATCTCTGTTATTCGATTTCTGAAGCGTATGACATGTCAAATCAAGTCTTGTCTAATATATATCTGTATGAACCAATTTAAGTAAAATTATGAGCATTTTAACGTTAAATTGTAATACAATATAACCAGAAGGCATGCGATGAACTTTGATATCCCTAACGGTTCCAAAAAATTCTTATTACTTTCTCGTCTTACGAATACTTCGTTAAGCGATTCACCTCTGCCTTTCTTGGTCATGTTTGAAAGACATGATTTTACATGTTGATAATTAGCGGCTTCTAATGATAAAATCCATACAATTACGTTTGACAAAATTATATCTAATTGCGAGAAATGTACTGGAAATGTCTGTATATATTTGTTCAAATTTTTTACCTTTAGCAATTTTTTACTTCTCTTCTTGGATTTGTAAAGCGTATGTACCATCGTATCGATTGTATCTTTATAATGCATTTACCATTTTATAGGTCGGTTCTATTCTGTCATGGCTCTGTTCGACGTAGGCGGTGTTGGTGAGGCGTAGTGTTATAAGTGCCGGTTCGTTGACTTTGAGTATCGGATGTCGGGTCTTGGTACGGAAAACGTTTGCTGGTATAACACACTCTTGCTGGTTGATGAAGTGGTGGAATAGCAATAAGGACCGTATAGAGGCATAGCGAGAAAGTATGTGCGTTGGAAGCACCACTAGTTTAAATGACTAGTAATCCGCCATTCCTAATGTATCTCTTGTTTTATTGTTATCTCTTGCTTTTAATTGTTGAATTAATTGTTTGCTATTTCTTGTACTAGAAAACTGATGATGATGGCTAAGCCATCGAAAGCTGCTCTTAAAATAAATAACATTGTTGGCAATGACAACACCTGTGATCATTTAATTTTAAATGCCAACGACATTTCACCACTAAACCAATATTTAATAGTGCAGTTAAAATGTGTTTTAGGTAAATTAATTTCATTTTCCTCGCATTCCATCAAATGAAACTCTTCTTCGGTAATCATATTTACTGACGATCTGAGGTGTCGCCACTGGAAATAGACGCGCCAACTTCCTCACCGAATGTCATTTCAGTTACCTTTAACTTCAGGAGAATTATTTGTACCCATCTTTTTTCAAACCACGGTATACGAATATTGTTTAAATAGATATATCGCAAGCAATACCCCACAATATCATAGTAACATGCCGCAACAACAGAATTCATATGTTTACTATCACAGTAATATAAATTTTCGCATAAATCGTGAGATTGACCGATAAAATGCTGAACATACCACAAAATGTTACAGTGTTATTGCTGCCTCGTCCAAATTAAAAATCTCGGCTCCGCTACGCTCCACCTCGATTTTTAACTTTTGGCCTTTGCGGTAATTACTCTCATAACATTTCTAGGTATGTTTATTGTCTGTTACTAAAGTTTTCTTATTTGCTTAATACGCAGATTCCATAATAATAATAATACATTATTATTATTGTTATAAAATGAAGAGCTAGGCTGTAATATTTCACGATATATCTTTTCGATTTCTCTCTGAGCAGGCTTTACTTAAATAATTATTGTTACGTTGCTGTAAATATATCGATAACTCCCCTCCACATTAATATTACAGTTTTGTTTCTTCAGCATACTGGGCAGAATTGTTTAAAGAGACGTTTTGTTTCCACGCTCATGCCTCAGCCCACCCCACCCCACCCACTCTGTGCAGCGTGAAAAGATTTCGGCATGAGAGCCGTGTACCTGCCCGCCGACACCCTTGAATGGGATCAACAAAGAAACAGGAAACTTGCTGCAGCTTATGACCTGACGGTTGCCTCCTCTGCTGTCCCGACGTGCTGTCTTGACATGGCTGTCTTGAAAGGTGTAAAAGAGACGCGGTTGCCAAATTACCAAAACAAGAACAAATGCTCTCAGACATGAGTTACAAGATAAACTAAAGACCCTGTACAATAGAATAGATAGCAGTAGACTCCGTCGCAGAACGGGAACAGATGGAATTCCTTTTCCTGGCTAATAGATTACGATAAATACCCCAGCAACGCGGAGTTCTTTTGCTAGTGTACTCATAAATGCAATAATTCCAACAAATCGCCGCTAATATTAATCGCCGCTAATGTATATATAAACGACGTGAGAGTCAAGTCCAAAAAATACATTTTAATAATTTTCCAAAACCAAAAAACAACAAAAAATAGGTCACTATGAGGTTCATGCCATCTTATAGAGTACTAAAAATGTAAAGAAAAAACTTGGATCCGTTTTTTGAGAAAATCTTGTTTTTGTTTGTTTCTTAAAATTTTACATATAGCACGCAATATTGCGAGAAAACTACCAAAATTTTCAAAAAAATGTACATAACCTTAATGAATGACCTCACTGTGAAGAACAAGTTTGTTTTGAAGGAAACTGTCGATCTTTGATTTTGTAAATGTAGGAAGATGCCGAGGAAAATTCAGAGTTAACCTGAAATTAGGACCTATGCCAACTTAATAAATGTATTTTACTCTATTCTTACAAGAAATTTAAAGAATTTGAAACCCTTTTTGAGAAAATTTTGATTATGTCCGGGATTTTGGATTATGTAAAGTACCTCCAAATTTTATAGACCTTTTTGAAAATCGTCTTCGACTAGAGCGAGATCGACAGGGGTTCCTTAAAAAATTCCTATGTATGGTGTTGGCGCTTGCGGTGTTCACAAACGGACGGACAACGGACAGACAGATAGACAGACGAACGTTTTTTTTTCAATTGTTTTTTAGGTTTCAAGGACCCACAAAACAGGGATTTTGTCTGCATCAGGTCTAAGAGGATTTTTGCTTAATTTAGTCACTGTATTTATCCACTTTTTCGTTTTGGGCCCGGCAATTAATTTGGCCCTCAAATGAAATTTGATCTCTACAACGAGATCTCTTTAAGATCTTGTACATTTTTTTCAAACTTTTGGTCGTTTTCGCGCAATATTGTATGCAATATGTGCAATTTTAAAAACATTACAAAAACAAGATATTTAAAAAACGGCTCCAATTTTTTTTGTAAACTATTGGTAAGATTAGTACCTTATGTACTTTATGATGTGACAAAATTCATATTGCTCATTCTTTGGTTTTTTCAAAAATTACTAATATGAATTTTGTTTACTTGTCTATCATGTCCTTAATATTTACACTAGGGGCGATTTGTTCACATTATTACATTTATGAGTGCGTGTGCTTTAAATAATATTTTATAAAATTTCTCAAAATCTCAAAAAAATTCAAAAAAATAGTTTTCTGTAAAAAACTAGCTCAAAATTCAGCCATATAAAGCTAGCAGCGCCCAGAAACCAATCTCAACCAAACTATATCCAAAATTTTAGGCTAATTTTAGGCTAATTAAATGCTCTATTCCCGAATTTTAGGCTCCTCTGGATTTCCGAAAATCGTGGGCGCTGCTAGCTTTAGTCTAAAGCTAGCAGCGCCCACCCAGAATCTATCTCAAAATCAATTGTAAAATCTGAAACCCATCCCAAAATTTAAGAATAATTTTAGGCTCTTGGAAAAAAATCATCTCCGCCTTCAAATTCCAAAAATCAGGGCTGTACAAATCGAAACAATTAACATTGGTTCTTACGGGTGAAATAACACCAAAATCAAAAAACCTTAGGAAAAATCTGAAACCCCTCCCAAAAGTTAAGAATAATTTTAGGCTCTTGGAAAAAAAATCATCCCCGCCTTCAAATTCCAAAAATCAGGGCTGTACGAAGGGAAACAATTAACATTGGTTCTTACTGGTGAATAGGGTATGTTGTATTCCTAACGGGAATTTTCCATTTTTTGGAAAGGGAAAGAGAGAAGGCCAAAATTATTTGTGGGTATAATAGTATTCCCTATAATGTGTGGAATATGAAGTTCAATTTTCAGAAGCTTAGTCGTTGTACTTCAGGTGTTATAAGAACTCAAATATTGAATATCGAAAAAAAGTGGGTGTGTTTGGATTAATATTGTATTTTTTTCAATTAGAACGGTACTAGCCCAAAATTATTTGAGGTTCGCATATTAATAGGTAATGTATGGGCAAGTGTTAATAAATTTCTCCTTTGAATTAGTAAAGTAGTTCAGAGATTATTTTGTGAGAAATGAAAAAATTAATCGAAAGGTATGTTGTAGTTCTCACGAGAACTTCCCATTTTTTGGAAAGAAAAGAGAGAAGCCCAAAATTATTTGTGGGTATAATACTATTCCCCTATATTATGTGGAATATGATATTCAATTTTCAGAAACTAAGTCGTTGTAGTTCAGGTGTTATAAGAACTCAAATATTGAATATCGAAGAAAGTTTGTGCGTTTTGATTAATATTCTATTTTTTTTCAGTCAGAACGGTGCTAGCTTAAATTATTTGAGATTGGCATATTGATATGTAATGTATGCGCAATTGCTAATAATTCCCCATTTGAATTAGTAAAGTAGTTCAGAAATTATTTTGTGAGAATGAAAAATTAATCGAAACGTATGTTGTAGTTCTCACGAGAATTTCCCATTTTTTGGAAAAGAAAGAGAGAAGGCCAAAATTATTTGTGGGTATAATACTATTCCCTATATTATGTGGAATATGACGTTCAATTTTCGGAAACTAAGTCGTTGTAGTTCAGGTGTTATAAGAACTCAAATATTGAATATCGAAAAAAGTGGGTGTGTTTTGATTAATATTCTATTTTTTTCAGTCAGAACGGTGCTAGCCCAAAATTATTTGAGGTTGCATATTAATAGGTAATAAATGGGCAGTTACTAAGAAAATTCTCATTTGAATTAGTAAAGTATTTCAGAGATTATTTTGTGAGGAATGAAAAAATAATCGAAAGGTATGTTGTAGTTTCTCACGAGAAGATTCCATTTTTGGAAATGAAAGAGAGAAGCCCAATATTATTTGTGGGGTATAACCATATTTCTTATTATGTGTTGTATGTCACGCACCTTTCCAAGGAGCCAAATCCTTGTAGTTTCAGGTTTTATAACAACGGAAATATTAAATGTTGGAAAAGAATTGGGGAAAGTTTTTAGTAATATTAAATTTTTTTCCAATAAGAACGGCTTTCGCCCAAAATATTTGAAATTGTGATATTAATAGGTAATGTATGAGCAATCGTTAGTAAATTTCTCATTTAAATTAGTAAAGTATTTCAGCAATTTTTTGTGAGGAATGAAAAATTAGTAAAAAAGGTATATTCTAGTTCTCACGAGAATTTTTCCATTTTTTTGGAAAAGAAAGAGAGAAGCCCAAAATCATTTGTTAGTATATCTGTATTCCGTATCATGTGTTGTATATGGCCTTCAAATTTCCGGGAGCCAAATCGTCAGGTGTTATAAGAACGCAAATGTTGAATATCGAAAAAAATTGGGTGTGTTTTGATGAATATTCCAATTTTTTCCAATAAGAACGGTGCTAGCCCAAAATTATTTGAGATTGGCAACTTGATAGGTAATGCATGAGCAATTGTGAATCAGTTCCTCATTTGAATTATTAAAGTATTTCAGGAATAATTTTGTGAGGAATGAAAAAATTACTTAAAAGTTATACTGTATTTCTCACGAGAATTTTCCACTTTTTGGAAAAGAAAGAGAAGCCCAAAATTATTTGTGGGTATAATCGTATTCCTTGATATGTATTGTATGTCACACGCCAATGCCATGAGCCATATCCTAGTACTTCTGGTTTTATAAAAACGGAAATGTCGAATATCGAAAAAATATATGGACTGGTTTTGACTAATATCCCTTTTTTAATACGAACTAATATAGCCCATAATTATTTGAGATTTGAATATTATTAGCTAATTTATGTGCAATTGTTAATAAATTCTTTATTTGAATTGGTACAGAATTTTGGGGTTTACTTTTTCAGAAGTGGAAACGTGGTGAAATGTATATTGCAGTTCTCACGCGAATTTTTCTTTTCTTGGAGAAGAAACCGCGAGTTCAAAATGATTCATGAGTATAGCCGTATTCTCTATCATGTGTTGTATATGGCACTTTATTGCCAGGAACGAAATCCTTGTAGTTCAGGTTTTATAAGATCGCAAATATTGGATAGCAAAACAAAAGTTATTCTATTGATTATTATTCCTTTATTTTTCAATAAGAGAACGTCTCTAGCCCGAAATTATTCGAGATTAGCAAATTGAGAAGCAATGTATGTGCAAAATGTAAATAAATTCTCTTTTTGAATTAGTAAAGTATTTTGGAGTTTATTTTGTGAGGAATGAGAAATTGGTCAAGAAGTATATTGTATGTTTTCCACGAGAATTTTTCCAATTTTTTGGTAAAACAAAGAGAGGAGCCTAAAATTTTTTCTGAGTACAGCCGTATTCCTTATCATGTATTTGAAAATGACATTATCAAACGAGAAATACATGTAGTTAAGGTAACGCAAATATTGTATATCGAAAAAAGTTGGGACAGTTTTGATTAATATTCCTTTCATTTTCAATAAGAACGAATCTAGTCCAAAATTATTTGAAGTTGACATATTGATGGCCAATGTATGAGCAATTCTAAATAAATTCCTCTTTTGAAATAGTACAGTATTTTGGAGTTTATTTAGTGATAAACCAAAATATGATTAAAATTTATATAACATTTTTCACACTAATTTCCAATCTTTTTAAAACAAAGTGAGTAGTCCAAAATTATTAGAGAGTACAGCCGTATTCCCTATTATGTGTTGTATATGACATTAAATTGCCCGGAACGAAATCCTTGTAGTTTAGGTTTTATAACAACACAAATATTGAATTTTGCAGGAAAATAGGGTGTTTTGATTAATATTCAATTCTTTTCAAACAGAATGCATCTACCCCAAAATGATATGCGTGTCGCGATTTTTTGCCATAAATGTGCATGTTATTTGTAGAACATTGGATTGCTTGAAGCGAAAATACCTGTAGTTTAGTTTTTGAAAAAAAACCCAACAATATTTGAGATCGTTAAGTATTTCGGACAGTTTTTTTTACTTTGCTTTTCTTTTTCATGAAAAAACATGACAATGCCCAAATTATTTCAAGATCGCATCTTATTTGTTGGTATGTGTTTCAATTGTTAGTAAAATTCCATATTTACATTGTTAGTTAAGTTTGTTTTCTTTTTGTTTTGACGAATGAAAGATTGAGAAAATCTGTAGTTTGCCTTTTATACTAGGCATTATTCCTTTTCCCATTTTTGGATTTCTCTATTATTGATTGTGGATTTTAGAATTGTAGATGTATAGTTCATAACTATTTATATTTTAATTCGTTGCTGCTTCTTGGAGAGAATTTTTCTTGTATGAAATATTTAATAAGTCCACATTGGATATTTACATAGGAATGAATTAAAGTAATTATTTCAAGGCTTGATATTGATCCTGTCCGAATAAATGGTAAAACTCTCAACAAATACATTTTTTTCTTTTTTAATGTTGGAAATACACGTGTACGGTATAATTCTCCCAGAATATGTGTGGAAGTTTCTCCGGATTTCCTAGTTTGAGATAGTGAGATTCTAGCATCTCCATCCTCGTTTTGCTAAGTTGATTTCGGGGTGTTTTTGATGACACTAAAGAACCCAAAATTATGGCCCAAGATTTTTTGAGTTGAGTTGCTATTGGGATGGTTTTAAATATTTGTTATCGTACGTAGGGGTGAGTTTCGAAATTTTGAAAAGGAACAAAAATTTCGCAACGTTTACGACCACACAAATATTTTCGAATTTTCAGTACGGGTGGGTGTTAAATTAACAATCCACAATTTTTAAACCTTAATTTCGGAGATTGTAGGGTACCAAAATAATGTTTCTGGTGTCACTGAAGAGTCCAAAAATATCCCAAACTTATGGTGGGAGAAATTTTTGAAATTTGAGAATTAGGGGTAGTTTTGATTTTTTGTTTTCGTATTTAGGGGTGTGTTTCGAAATTTTGAAAAGTGGCCCCCAGAAGCCCAAAATTCACTTGTTTCTCTTGCAAAAAAATTTGAATTTTAAGTAAGTGGGGGTGCTAGCTTTACCGGCCAAAATTTGAAATCGTAATTTCAAGGTGTTGGGAGGTAGCCCAAAATTTTTGGAAGGGATCTGAAATTAGCCCAAAATTATGGCGCAAGCATTTTTGAGTTTTGAGAAAGTGGGTGTGCTAGCTTTACCGACGTAGTGGCGCCTGCTATTACAAGCACACCGTCCAGACCTGGTCCCTGCCGAATACCGCCGTGTGTGTAAATAAATAAAACTGTGCCCGGCGGGGGCCGCCTCGGCCGCGGGCATCGTCTGGCGGAGGTCAATCCGCACCTAAAAACTCCAGCGCCACCACCCGGGGCCCCTCGATGCCCCTAACAACCCTGTCAAAGAAGATGGTGCAGTGATGGAGCAGTTAAAATGTAAATAGTGTAAATAGTAATCAGTGCACAACAAGGACGTGACAGTGACAACCTGTGCTTAGTGTCAGGTCATTTCAGGATAAGAGAATTTCGAAGATAAAAGCAATAAGGAAGCGACAGAGTCGCTTATGAAGTATTGTAATTAGATGTAGGTTGTTGAAGTAATGATAGTGTAAATAAAACAAAAGAGGAGCGTCAGTTACACAAGAGAGGAAAATCCTCAGACTATTATAAATAAACGCAATAAAGGTCAAAGCAATCTTGAACTCTCCAACCATCCAATATATACATGCTATGTAGTGGCAAACCCACCACCATGTATAAAAATTGTTCTGTCGACAATAAACGCTACTTAAATACAGAGTAATATACGTAGTGCGACTACCCGGTCTGTCGGTTGGGCGCCGTAGACGTGGTAGCCGGCTCGCTCAGTCGATAGAAGAAGGCTTGCCTAAACTGACCGAAGATGGAGGAAGTTGGTGGCCGGTGTAAATAAGAGACTTTTACTCATGTAAACAAATAGGTGGCTTTTTATTTTAAAAGAAGAATTGCAAGATTTTACCACTCATTCCGGCGAGCATGCTCCCCTTTCCCAATTCCAAAATATGACATGCACACATACGATAATAAAATAAACTAACAAGTGAGAATTACTACAGTAAAATAAAACAAACAATATTTTTCTCTACGCTGATTCCCTCTTGACAGCCAAGCGCGGCCGGGAATCTTCTCTTCGGTCGCCCGGTCAAAGGTAATTAAAAATTGTTCACCAAACTGTTTGTGCCTTTCGACCACGGGCGCGCCAAAAGAACAAAAAAAGAAATACCGTCTCAGCGGGGCAGCGGGTACAACAAACCAGAGTTGAACGACCTCGAGCCGCCGGCTGTTTGACAGGGGCGGCGTGGGACGTCTTGGGGCGCCGCACAAAGGATCGCGCAGTGCCGAGTCAGGTAGTAGGCGGGGTCGCAGGAGTGTTGACCCAGCACACAGCGCCGCTCATTTATTGTCGCTAATACTCAGATAATGTCTGCACAGCTGAACGACCTTGTCACTTTCGGTTCACCGCACGGTACTTTAGAGTTCGTAGCAAGTTCGTGAACGATCAAATAATTCCACGATAATGTTCCGAACACGAGCACAGGTCAGATACTTTTTCTGAACTATTAGAATGTCAATAAAACCTTTCACAGTCCGCGGTCTACACTTATTTAAGAACCGCTTACAAATTCCTCTCGAAAACTCAACGCTTTCTTATAAGTCCAACTAATAAACAAAACTTTATCTCTGGCGCCGGGCGCCTCCACTTATAACGTCTCGTCCTCCTGACCGCCTCTTACGTCCTCTCTCTGTGACGGCGTCACAGCCTCTCCCTCTGTGGTGGCCTCACCTCTTCCTCTCATCGAGCCTTCCCTTCCCCCACCAAAATTCCCTCAGAATGTTCTAGAACATTCTAGAGCTTTGTCCACGTCCGACGGCTATTGGTGAAAGGTATTGCGTCGTAGAATAATTCCGCCCAATCATCGGAAGTTTTTGGGGCCGAGAAAATGAGAGAGAGACCCGCACTCGTTTCTCTCTCGCTTCAATTTCTGTCAAATAGGGGCAGAAATTAATGACTGGGGGGGAACGAAAATCTCAAGGGAGGATGGGGGAAGGCGAGGAGCGCCGCGGAAAAGTACTGGCGTGCACGTGCACGGAAGACTTCCCAGGCCGCGGGACACTTGGGGTGCGACGAATCGTTTAGGGGGCGGGTCCAGCGGGGTGGACTGGCGCCGCCGTCGGCCCCTCTGTCGCGCAAACACGGCGCAATTCTCAGGCTCGCAGCCGTAATGGATTCGGTATCACTACAGTAGTATAGGGAAAGTTATATAATGCTGCGGGGAAAATGGCGAATTTTCGCCAGCAAAAAATTAGTTGTCTGGTCGTGATGACGAAAAAGTGGATAAATCCAGTTGCTTAATTAGAAAAAAAAATCCCTTAACACGTGGTGTAGCCAGAACCCGTTTTTTTGTGGTCCTTGATTCCCAAAAAGCAACTGAAAGGAAAACGTCCGTCCGTCCGTCAACACTGCTAGCACCTAAACCATACGTACGATTTCTTCCAAAAATGGATATTCCCCGAACGATCTGGTTTGAGTGAAAGCTTTGAGATTTATAAAATTTTGGGGTACTTTACATGAAGCTCCCCGGACATTTTTAAACTTTTCCTCAAAAACTGCTCCAAATTTTTTCTTTAAATTTCTTGTAAGAACATAGTAAAATGCACTTATTATGGTGACATAGGTACGATGTTCACGGTAAACTCTAAATTTTCGAAAATTGCAAAATTTTGAATTTTATTCAACGTCTTCCTCCAACTACAAAATTGCAGATGGACATTTTTCCTTCAAATATATTTTTTTCTTCATAGCGAGTTCTTTCATAGTGAGTGGTGTTTATTCGCCCGTAAGAACCAATGTTAATTGTTTCGCTTTGTACAGCCCTGAATTTTGGAATTTGAAGGCGGGGATAAGTTTTTTCCAAGAGCCTAAAATTATTCTTAACTTTTGGGAGGCGTTTCCGATTTTTTCTAAGGATTTTGGTGTTTCTTCAGCCGTAAGAACGTATGTTAAATGTTTCGCTTTGTACAGCCCTGATTTTCGGAATTTGAAGGCGGGGATGATTTTTTTTCCAAGAGCCTAAAATTATTCTTAACTTTTGGGAGGGGTTTCAGATTTTTCCTAAGGTTTTTTTGATTTTGGTGTTATTTCACCCGTAAGAACCAATGTTAATTGTTTCGCTTTGTACAACTCTGATTTTTGGAATTTGAAGGCGGGGATGATTTTTTTCCAAGAGCCTAAAATTATTCTTAACTTTTGGGAGGGGTTTCAGATTTTTCCTGAAGTTTTTTGATTTTGGTGTTTATTCACCCGTAAGAACGTATGTTAAATGTTTCGCATTGTACAGCCCTGATTTTTGGAATTTGTAGGCGGGGATGATTTTTTTCCAAGAGCCTAAAATTATTCTTAACTTTTGGGAGGGTTTTCAGATTTTTCCTAAGGTTTTTTGATTTTGGTGTTATTTCACCCGTAAGAACCAATGCTAATTGTTTCGCTTTGTACAGCCCTGATTTTTGGAATTTGAAGGCGGGGATGATTTTTTTCCAAGAGCCTAAAATTATTCTTAACTTTTGGGAGGTGTTTCAGATTTTTCCTAAGGTTTTTTGATTTCGGTGTTATTTCACCCGTAAGAACGTATGTTAAATGTTTCGCTTTGTACAGCCCTGATTTTTGGAATTTGAAGGCGGGGATGATTTTTTTCCAAGAGCTAAAATTATTCTTAAATTTTGGGATGGGTTTCAGATTTTACAATTGATTTTGAGATAGATTCTGGGTGGGTCTAAAGCTAGCAGCGCCCACGATTTTCGGAAATCCAGAGGAGCCTAAAATTCGGGAATAGAGCATTTAATTAGCCTAAAATTAGCCTAAAATTTTGGATATAGTTTGGTTGAGATAGGTTTCTGGGCGCTGCTAGTTTTAGATGGCTTCAAAATTCCGTATTTTCTTAAACGCTCAATCGCCATTTTCTCATAAATAGCTCCAAATTTGTTCTTAAAATTTTGCAAACGGATAGTGTTGATTGCACACTTTAATTTGACGTAAAGTTTATTCTGGGGTACGTTTTTTTCAAAAATTGCACAAATGTAATTTTTTGGAAATATCTCTCGCACCATTATTATAGACATTTTTAGCCATTTGTAAACACTATTGTATTTGTGAGATAGTTACTTTCCTACGGAGTAATATGTGTAGTATAATGAAATTTATGTAATGCTGCACGAGAATGCTGAGAATTTTCGGCAGAAAAAGTTTCATTGTCGGGCCCTGATAGCGGAACAAGTGGTTCTACAGAATGTGTCATACTTTTCAATATAAGATTTCTATTTCCTTTAGTCTTGGCCAGCTGTTCGAACTCTTGCCAGCTGCCATCTATTGCCACCCAAAATATATTTTTGACACTTCCTTAACTTTTCGGACGGTAAAGCTAGCACCCCCACTTTCTCCAAACTCAAAAATTTTTGCGCCATAATTTTGGGCTAATTTTGGGCTAATTGCAGCCCCCTTCCAAAAATTTTGGGCTACCTCCCATCACCCCGAAATTACGATTTTAAATTTTGACCGGTAAAGCTAGCACCCCCACATTCCTAAAATTCAAATTTTTTGGCACGGTCAAAACACGTGAATTTTGGGCTTCTGGGGGCCACTTTTCAAAATTCCGAAACACACCCCTAAATTCAAAAACAAAAAATTATAACCACTCCTATTTCTCAAATTTAAAAAATTCTTCCACCATGAGTTTGGGATAATTTTGGGCTCTTCAATGACACCAAGAACATTATTTTTGGTGTCCCACAACACCCCGAAATTAAGATTCCAAAAATAGGGGTGGTAAAGCTTGCACCCCCACTTCCTCAAAACTCAAAATTTTTTGTCCGATCAAAACCAGTGAATTTTGGGCTCCTGGGGGCCAATTTTCAAAATTCCGAAACACACCCCTAAATACAAAAACCAAAAATCAAAACCACCCCTAATACCCAAATTTCAAAATTTCTTTCACCATTAGTTTGGGATATTTTTGGGCTCTTCAGTGACACCAAAAGCATTATTTTTGGTACCCTTCAATCTCCGAAATTAAGGTTAAAAATTGTGGGTTGTTAACTTAACACCCACCCGTACTGAAAATTCGAAAATATTTGTGTGGCCGTAAACATAAGAAATTTTTGTTGCTTATCAAAATTTTGAAACTCCCCCTAAGTACGATAAAAATATTTAAAACCATCCCAATTGCAACTCAACTCAGAAAATATTGCGCCATAATTTTGGGTTCTTTAGTGTCATCAAAAAACGGCCCGAAATCAACTTAGAAAAAGCGAGGATGGAGAAGCTAGAATCTCACTATCTCAAAACTAGGAAATCCGGAGAAACTTCACTCATATTCTGGGAGAATTATACCGTACACGTGTATTTCCAACATTAAAAAGGAAAAAAAATGTATTTGTTGAGAGTTTTACCATTTATTCCGACAGGATCAATATCAAGCCTTAAAATAATTACTTTGATTCATTCCTCTGTAAACATCCAATATGGACTTGTTAAATATTTCATACAAGAAAAATTCTCTCCACCGACGAATTAAAAGATAAAATAGTTATTTAACTATACATCTACAATTCTAAAATCACAATCAAAAATATAGAAATCCAAAAATGGGAAAAGAATAATGCCTAGTGTAACAGGCAAACTACATTTTTTCTCTCAATCTTTCATTCGTCAAAAAAAAAATCATATTTGCACAGAAATTGCTTCTCAAATTAGCTAATCTCAAATAATTTCGGGCTAGACTCTTTCATATTGAAAAATAAAGGAATAATAATCAATAGAATAACTTTTGTTTCTGCTATCCACTATTTGCGATATTATAAAACCTGAACTACAAGGATTTCGTTCCTGGCAATAAAGGGCCATATACAACACATGATAGTGAATACAGCTATACTCATGAATCATTTTGAACTTCGCGGTTACTTTTCCAAGAAATGGAAAATTCGCATGAGAACTACAATATACTTTTTGACCACGTTTCCACATCAGAAAAAGTAAACCCCAAAATTCTGTACCAATTCACGTAAACAATTTATTAACTATTGCACATAAATTAGCTAAAAATATTCAAATCTCAAATAATTTCGGGCTATATTAGATCATACTAAAACGGGATATTAGTCAAAACAGTCCATATTTTTTTCGATATTCAACATTTCCGTTCTTATAAAAACAGAAGTACTAGGATTTGCCTCATGGCAGTGCCGTGTGACATACAACACATAATAAGGAATACGGTTATACCCACAAATAATAATACAATATACCATTTAACTAATTTTTTCATTCCTCAAATAATACATTACATATCAATACATATCATACATTACATATCAATATGCCAATCTCAAATAATTTTAGGCTAGCACCGCTCCGATTGAAAAAAAATTGAATATTAATCAAAACACACCCACTGTTTAAAAATATTCAATATTTGAGGTCTTATAACACCTGAACTACAAGGATTTGGCTTCTGAAGATTAAACACCGTCTACAACATAGTATAAGCAATACGGTTACACTCACAAATAATTTTGGTCTTTATTCTTTCTTTTCCAAAATATGGAAAATTCCCGTGGGGTCTACAACATACCTGTCGATTAATTTTTCATTCCTCACAAAATAAACTCTGAAATACTTCACTAATTCAAATAAGAAATTTATTAACTATTGCCCATACATTGCCTACTAATATGCTAACTTAAAATATTTTGGGCTAGCACCGTTCTGATTGAAAAAAAAAATAGAATATTATCCAAAACACACCCACTTTTTTTCGATATTCAATATTTGAGTTCTTATAACACCTGAACTAATAAGATTTGGCTTCTGAATATTGAACGTCATATTTCACACACTATACGAAATACTATTATACCCACAAATAATTTTGGGCTTTTCTCTTTCCTTTCCAAAAAATGAGAAATTCCCGTGCAGACTACAACATACCTTTCGATTAATTTTTCATTACTCGGAAAATTATCTCTGAAATACGTTATTAATTCAAATGTGAAATTTATTAACAATTGCCCATACATTGCCTAAAAATATGCCAACTTTAAATAATTTTGGGCTAGCAGCGTTCTGATTGACAAAACCAAGAATATTAATCAAAACACACCCAATTTTTTTCGATATTCAATATTTAAGTTCTTATAACACCTGAACTACAAAGATTTGGCTTCTGAATATTGAAAGGCATATTGCACACATTATGGTAAATACTTTTATACCCACAAATAATTTTGGGCTTTTCTCATTCTTTTCCAAAAAATGAGAAATTCCGGTGAGAACTACAACATACCTTTCGATTAATTTTTCATTCCTCACAAAATAATCTCTGAAATAGTTACTAATTCAAATGAGAAATTTACTAACAATTGCCCATACATTGTCTAATAATATGCCAACTTTAAATAATTTTGGGCTAGCAGCGTTCTGATTGAAAAAAAAATAGAATATTAATAAAATCACACCCAATTTTTTTTTTGTATTCAATATTTGAGTTCTTATAACACCTGAACTACTAAGATTTGGCTTCTGAATATTGAACGTCATATTCTATGACGTTACGTTACTACACTATACGAAATACTATTATACCCACAAATAATTTTGGCTTTTCTCTTTTTTTTCCAAAAAATGAGAAATTCCCGTGAAGACTACAACATACCTTTCGAAAAATTTTTCATTACTCGGAAAATAATCTCTGAAATACGTTATTAATTGAAATGAGAAATTTATTAACAATTGCCCATACATTGCCTAAAAATATGCCGACTTTAAATAATTTTGGGCTAGCAGCGTTCTGATTGAAAAAACATTGAATATTAATCAAAACACACCCACTTTGTTTTTCGATATTCAATATTTGACTTTTTATAACACCTGAACTACACAGATTTGGCTTCTGAGAATTAAACGTTTTATTCCACATTTTATACGGAAGACTATTATACCCACAAATAATTTTGGGCTTCTTTCTTTTCTTTCCAAAAAATGGAAAATTCCCGTGGGGTCTATTACTTACGTTTCGATTAATTTTTAATTCTTCACTAAATAATCTCTGAAATACTTTACTAATTCAAATGAGAAATGTATTAACAATTACCAATACATTGCCTATTAATATGCCATTTTTAAATAATTTTGAGGTAGCATCGTTCTGATTGAAAAAAGTAGAGTATTAATCAAAACACACCCACTTTTTAAAGATATTCAATATTTGAGTTCTTATAACACCTGAACTACAAGGATTCGGCTTCTGAAAATTGATCGTCTTATTCTACCCATTAAACGGAATACTAATATATCTCCAAATAATTTTGAACTTATCTCTTTCCTTTCCAAGAAATGGAAAATTCACGTAAGGACTACAACATACCTTTTGATTATTTTTCATTCCTCACAAAATAATCTCTGAAATACTTTACTAATCACAATGAAGAATTTATTGCCATTTATTGCCATTCTCAAATAATTTTGGACTAACACCGTTCTGATTGAAAAAAATAGAGAATTAATAAAAACACACCCACTTTTTGGATATTTAATATATGAGTTCTTATTTTACCTGAACTACAAGGAATTGGTTTCTGAGAATTGAACGTCATATTCCACAGATTATAGGAAATACTTTTAAACCCCCAAAAAATTTTGGGTATCTCTCTTTCTTTTCCAAAAAATGGAAAATTCTCTTGAGAAATGCATTAAGCGTTTGACTAATATTTCATTCCTCACAAATACCACTCTAAAATAGTTTACTAATTCGAATGAGGAATTTATTATCAATTGCTTTTACATTACCTAATAATATAATAATCTCAAATAAATTTGGGCTAGCACCGTTCTTATTCAAAAAATTAATATTACTATAAATTGTCCCAATTTGTTTCCAAAATTCAATATTTCCCTTCTTATAAATCCTGACAAATTCCCTACAAGGATTTGGCTCCTGGCAATGGCGTGTGGAATACAACAGATCATAAGGAATACTGTTATACCCACAAATATTTTCGGGCTTCTCTCTTTCTTTTCCAAAAAATGGAAAATTCTTTTGAGAACTGCATTGTACCTATTGACTAATTGTTCATTCCTCAAAAAATAAACTCGATAATACTCACCTAATTCAAATAAGGATTACATTTACAATTGCTCATACATTCATATAGCATACAAATTTAAACCATTACACTATTGCAGACCAGAAAACTTTGCTGTTTGGTGATCGTTTACCAAACAGATTCAGGCAAATGTATTTAGTGGTCCACATTCAGTTTTCCATTTTTTGAAAAAGTAACCGAAAAAGACGATAAATATTTGTCAGTACAGCTGTGTTCCTTATTTTGTGTTGTATATCACACTACATCGCCAGGAGACAAATCCTTGTAGTTCATGTATTATAAGAATGGAAATACTGGATATCGGAAAGAAATTGTTAGTGTTTTGATTAATATTCGTATTATTTGAATAAGAACTGTGTAAGCCGAAAATTATTTGTGATTGGCGTATTTTTAGTTAATGTATAAACAATTTTATATAAATTCCTCATTTGATTTAGTAACTCTTTTTCGACTTGATTTTTTGAGGAATGTGAAATTAGTTAAGATGTATATTGTAGTTTTCACGAGAATTTTCAATTTTTGGAAAAGATAGAAGCCCAAAATTATTTGCGCGTATTACCTTATTCCATATAATGTGTTGTATGTCACAACACATTGCCAGTATCCAAATTCTCGTAGTTCAGATTTTATAAAAACGGATATATTGAAAGACGAAAACAAATTGGAAATTTTTTTAGTAATATTCATTAGTCTCAGAAAGAACTGTTCTGGCCCCAAATCATTTGAGATTTTCATATTAATAGGTAATGTATGAGCAAATGTAAAGAATCAATTGAATTAGTAAAGTATTTAAGCGATTATATTGTCAGAACTGGAAAATTAGTCGAATAGTACATTGTAGTTCTCACGAGAATTCTCCATTTTTTGCAAAAGAAAGAGAAAAGCTCAAAATTATTTGTGGCTATAACCGTATTCCTTATGTTCTGTTGTATTCCACACGCCATTGCCAGGAGCCAAATCCTTGTAGGTCAGGATTTATAAGAAGGGAAATATTGAATTTTGCAAACAAATTAGGACAGTATACAGTAATATTAATTTTTTAATAAGAACGGTGCTCGCCAAAAATTATTTGAGATTATCATATTATTACATAATGTAAGAGCAATTGATAATAAGTTCCTCTTTTGAATTAGTATAGTATTTTAGAGTGGTTTTTGTGAGGAATTAAATATTAGTCAAACGCATCATGCATTTCTCACGAGAATTTTCCTTTTTTCGGAAAAGAAAGAGAGAAGTCCAAAACTATTTGTGAGTGTAACTGTATTGCCTATACTATGTTGTATACGACGTGTAATCTTCAGAAGCCATATCCTTGTAGTTCAGGTGTTATAAGAAGTCAAATATTGAATATAGAAATAAAGTGGGTATGTTTTGATTAATATTGTATTTTTTTTCAATAAGAACGGTGCTAGCCCAAAATATTTGAGAACGGCATATTGATAAGTAATGTATGAGCATTGTTAAAAAAATTCCCCATTTGAATTAGTAAAGTAGTCCAGAGATAATTTTGTGAGAAATGAAAAATTAATCGAAAGCTATGTTGTAGTCCTCACGGGAATTTCTCATTTTTTTGAAAGAAAAGAGAAAAGCCCAAAATTATTTGTGGGTATAATAGTATTTCGTATAGTGTGTGGAATATGACTTTCAATGTTCAGAAGCCAAATCTCTGTAGTTCAGTTGTTATAAGAACTCAAATATTGAATACCAAAAAAAAATTGGGTGTGATTTTAATAATATTCTATTTTTTTCAATCAGAACGCTGCTAGCCCAAAATTATTTAAAGTTGGCATATTTTTAGGCAATGTATGGGCAATTGTTAATAAATTTCTCATTTGAATTAGCAACGTATTTCAGAGATTATTTTGCGAGGAATGAAAAATTAATCGAAAGGTATGCTGTAGTCCTCACGAGAATTTCTCATTTTTTGGAAAGGAAAGAGAGAAGCCCAAAATTATTTTTGAGTATAATAGTATTTCGTATAGTTTGTGAAATATGACGTTTAATATTCAGAAGCAAAATCTCTGTAGTTCAGGTGTTATAAGTAGTCAAATATTGAATATCGAAAAAAGTTGGTGTGTTTCGATTAATATTCAATTTTTTTCAATCAGAACGCTGCTAGCCCAAAATTATTGAAAGTTGGCATATTTTTAGGCAATGTATGGGCAATTGTTCATAAATTTCTCATTTGAATTAATAACGTATTTCAGAGATTATTTTCCGAGTAATAAAAAATTAATCGAAAGGTATGTTGTAGTCTTCACGGGAATTTCTCATTTTTTGCAAAGGAAAGAGAAAAGCCCAAAATTATTTGTGGGCATAATAGTATTTCTTATAATGTGTGAAATATGACGCTCAATATTCAGAAGCCAAATCTTAGTAGTTCAGGTGTTATAAGAACTCAAATATTGAATACAAAAAAAAAATTGGGTGTGATTTTATTAATATTCTATTTTTTTTCAATCAAAACGCTGCTAGCCCAAAATTATTTAAAGTTGGCATATTATTAGACAATGTATGGACAATTGTTAGTAAATTTCTCATTTGAATTGGTAAAGTATTTCAGAGATTATTATGTGAGGAATGAAAATTAATCGAAAGGTATGTTGTAGTTCTCACCGGAATTTCTCATTTTTTGGAAAAGAATGAGAAAAGCCCAAAATTATTTGTGGGTATAATAGTATTTAGTATAGTTTGTGGAATATGTCGTTCAATATTCGGACGCCAAATCTCTGTAGTTCAGGTGTTATGAGAAGTCAAATATTGAAGATTGAAAAATGTTGGTGTGTTTTGATTAATATTCTATTTTTTTCAATCAGAACGCTTCTAGCCCAAAATTATTTAAAGTTGGCATATTATTAGACAATGTATGGGCAATTGTTAGTAAATTTCTCATTTGAATTAGTATAGTATTTCAGAGATTATTTTGTGAGGAATGAAAAATTAATCGAAAGGTATGTTGTAGTTCTCAGCGGAATTTCGCACTTTTTGGAAAGGAAAGAGAGAAGCCCAAAATTATTTGTGGGTATAAATGTATTTCCCATAATGTGTGGAATATGATTTTTAATATTCAGAAGCCAAATCTTAGTACAGGTGTTATAAGAACTCAAATATTTAATATCTTTAAACAGTGGGTGTGTTTTGGATAATATTCTATATTTTTTCAATCAGAACGGTGCTAGCCCAAAATATTTTAAGTTAGCATATTAGTAGGCAATGTATGGGCAATAGTTAATAAATTTCTTATTTGAATTAGTGAAGTATTTCAGAGTTTATTTTGTGAGGAATGAAAAATTAATCGACAGGTATGTTGTAGACCCCACGGGAATTTTCCATATTTTGGAAAAGAAAGAATAAAGACCAAAATTATTTGTGAGTGTAACCGTATTGCTTATACTATGTTGTAGACGGCGTTTAATCTTCAGAAGCCAAATCCTTGTAGTTCAGGTGTTATAAGACCTCAAATATTGAATATTTTTAAACAGTGGGTGTGTTTTGATTAATATTCAATTTTTTTTCAATCGGAGCGGTGCTAGCCTAAAATTATTTGAGATTGGCATATCGATATGTTATGTATGATATGTATTGATATGTAATGTATTATTTGAGGAATGAAAAATTAGTTAAATGGTATATTGTATTATTATTTGTGGGTATAACCGTATTCCTTATTATGTGTTGTATGTCACACGGCACTGCATGAGGCAAATCCTAGTACTTCTGTTTTTATAAGAACGGAAATGTTGAATATCGAAAAAAATATGGACTGGTTTTGACTAATATCCCGTTTTAGTATGATCTAATATAGCCCGAAATTATTTGCGATTTGAATATTTTTAGCTAATTTATGTGCAATAGTTAATAAATTCTTTACGTGAATTGGTACAGAATTTTGGTGTTTACTTTTTCTGATGTGGAAACGTGGTCAAAAAGTATATTGTAGTTCTCATGCGAATTTTCCATTTCTTGGAAAAGTAACCGCGAAGTTCAAAATGATTCATGAGTATAGCCGTATTCCCTATCATGTGTTGTATATGGCCCTTTATTGCAAGGAACGAAATCCTTGTAGTTCAGGTTTTATAATATCGCAAATAGTGGATAGCAGAAACAAAAGTTATTCTATTGATTATTATTCCTTTATTTTTCAATATGAAAGAGTCTAGCTCGAAATTATTTGAGATTAGCTAATTTGAGAAGCAATTTCCTGTGCAAATATGATTTTTTTTTTGACGAATGAAAGATTGAGAAAAAAAATGTAGTTTGCCTGTTACACTAGGCATTATTCATTTCCCATTTTTGGATTTCTATATTTTTGATTGTGATTTTAGAATTGTAGATGTATAGTTAAATAACTATTTTATCTTTTAATTCGTCGGTGGAGAGAATTTTCTTGTATGAAATATTTAACAAGTCCATATTGGATGTTTACAGAGGAATGAATCAAAGTAATTATTTTAAGGCTTGATATTGATCCTGTCGGAATAAATGGTAAAACTCTCAACAAATACATTTTTTTTCCTTTTTAATGTTGGAAATACACGTGTACGGTATAATTCTCCCAGAATATGAGTGAAGTTTCTCCGGATTTCCTAGTTTTGAGATAGTGAGATTCTAGCTTCTCCATCCTCGCTTTTTCTAAGTTGATTTCGGGCCGTTTTTTGATGACACTAAAGAACCCAAAATTATGGCGCAATATTTTCTGAGTTGAGTTGCAATTGGGATGGTTTTAATATTTTTATCGTACTTAGGGGGAGTTTCAAAATTTTGATAAGCAACAAAAATTTCTCATGTTTACGGCCACACAAATATTTTCGAATTTTCAGTACGGGTGGGTGTTAAGTTAACAACCCACAATTTTTAACCTTAATTTCGGAGATTGAAGGGTACCAAAAATAATGCTTTTGGTGTCACTGAAGAGCCCAAAAATATCCCAAACTAATGGTGAAAGAAATTTTGAAATTTGGGTATTAGGGGTGGTTTTGATTTTTGGTTTTTGTATTTAGGGGTGTGTTTCGGAATTTTGAAAATTGGCCCCCAGGAGCCCAAAATTCACTGGTTTTGATCCGGACAAAAAATTTTGAGTTTTGAGGAAGTGGGGGTGCTAGGCTTTACCACCCCTATTTTTGGAATCTTAATTTCGGGGTGTTGTGGGACACCAAAAATAATGTTCTTGGTGTCATTGAAGAGCCCAAAGTTATTCCAAACTCATGGTGGAAGAATTTTTGAAATTTAAGAATTAGGGGTGGTTTAAAGTTTTTGTTTTTGAAGTTTAGGGGTGTGTTTCGGAATTTTGAAAAGTGGCCCCCAGAAGCCCAAAATTCTCTTGTTTTGACCGTGCAAAAAAATTTGAATTTTAAGAAAGTGGGAGTTCTAGCTTTACCGGCCAAAATTTGAAATCGTAATTTCGGGGTGATGGGGCGTATCCCAAAATTTTTGGAAGGGGGCTGAAATTAGCCCAAAATTAGCCCAAATTATGGCGCAAGAATTTTTGAGTTTGGAGAAAGTGGGGGTGCTAGCTTTAGCGACGTACTTTTCGGTTTCCCTCTAGTAGCACGGGAATATTATTATAAGAATTTTAACACACAGTAAAACTTCGTTCTCGGTGGCAATTCTCTTTGAGAATTTGGAGGCGTCTGTAAGTAAATGGCATTGCAGCGCTACTGTTATTTAGAAATTTGAAGCTCTTTTTCACAGACAAATTTCGAGTTTTCGAAAAGCCTTGTTAGAAATCGTTTGAATCACATTAATTCACAAAAACAATAGTTTTTACAAATTGCTGGAAATATGCATATTAACGATGTGAGATATTTTAAAAAACTTGCATTTGTGTAATTTTTGAAAAAACAACTCCAAAGATTACCCCAAAATAACTTTAAATCGTATTGAAGTGTCCAATTTGCACTATGCATTCGGAAAGTTTGGAGAAAACAATTTGGATACATTTATGAGAAAATAGCGTTTGATCGTTTCTGAAAATGCGACATTTTGTGCTAGGTTTCACAGAAAACAGTTCATTTTTCGGGATACGTTATCCCATTATTTAAAGCACATCTGAACAATTCGCCGCTATTGTAAATATTAACGCGGTGATAGACAATTAAAAAAAATTGTAAGTTTCGTAATTTTTGAGAATACAAATGAATGGAGCAATATGTCGTTTACGCCATCTGACAGTTTACATTAGTTACTAAACTTATCAACATTTTACAGAAAAAATTGGAGCCATTTTTTACAAAATCTTGTTTTTTATATTCTTAAAATTGCACATATTGCACACAAGATTTA
Organism: Acheta domesticus; assembly: GCA_031308135.1. NCBI lineage: Eukaryota > Metazoa > Arthropoda > Insecta > Orthoptera > Gryllidae > Acheta > Acheta domesticus. The sequence goes on along the minus strand of JAHLJT010008756.1, from coordinate 110,897,043 downwards.
CTAAAACTACTAACCTTTTCAAAAAAGGTATACATAACCTTAATGAAAATACTCACTATGAATAACAAATTTTATTTGAAGGAAAAATCTCTATCTTCAATTTTGTATTTGAAGGAAGAGGACCGAAAAATATTTTAACTTTTGCAATTTAAAACAAGTGGTGCTACAGAATGGCACAGATTTTCCCGTATTAGCTTTATATTTCCTTGGATCTTGCTTCACAATATTTGCATAATCACAATATGGAATATGCATTTGCATTATGAAGCTATTTGGAATTGCCACATACTCTTGCCAGCTGAAATCTATCGCCGCCCAAAATATATTTTTTTACATTTGCTTAATTTTTCTCTTTCCTAGTGGTACAACAGACATATTATTTTTAAAATACTAAAAAACACAAAAACCTCGTCCTAAATGGCAATTTTTATTTAAAAATGTGTAGCTGTTTTAAAGAAAATGGCATTTAAGCGCCTCTGAAAATGCGAAATTTGAAGCTCTTCTTCACAGAAAATTTTTGAGTTTTCAAAAAACTTCATTCAAAGTCATTTAAAGCAAATGTAATAATGTTTACAAATTCTGGTAATTTCCATAATAAAGGTGTGAGGGATCTTTCAAAAAAATTACATTTTGTGTAATTTTTGAAAAAACAAAAAATACCCCAAAATGAACTTTACGTCATATTAAAGATCGCAATTAACAATATCCGTTCCAAAAGTTTGAAAAAAAATTGAAGCCATTTGTGTTTTTAGCGTTTCTGAAAATGTGGAATTTTGAGCTAGTTTTCACAAAAAATGGTTAAGTTCTCGAGAAACGTTACTGGATACTATTTAAAACACATGTACTCGTTAAGATAATAATGGAAACAAATCGCCGCTTACGTAAATATTAACGACGTATGAGAGCAGCCGAACAAATTATATTTTTGTATGTTTTGAAAAAACAACAACAAAAGTATAGAGCAATATGGCGTTAATGCCATCTCACAGAGTACATTAGGCACTATCTTTACCAAAAGTTGAAAGAAAAAATTTGAAGGGGTGTTTGCGAAAATCTTGTTTTTGTAATTTTTAAAAATTGCACATATTGCACACAATGTTGCCCCAAAACTACTAAAATTTTCAAAAAATATACATGACCTTAAAGAAAAAACTCACTATGGAGAACAAATTTTATTTGAATAAAAATCCTCTATCTTGTAGCTGTCGGAAGAAGCCAAAAAAATGAAAACTTTTGCAATTTTCGAAAATCTAATATTAACCGCGAAATTCGGACCCATGCCACCTTAATAAGTGTATTTTACTCTATTCTTTCAAGGAAGTTGAAGAAAAAATTTGGAGCCATTTTTGAGAAAATTCTGAAAATGTCCGAGTGCCTTCATGTAAAGTACTCCCAAATTTTACAGAATGTTTTTCAAAATCTCAAAGCTTCGACTCGAACCAGATCGACAGGAGTTTCATCAAACTGAAAAAAACATCGTCCGCATGATTTAGGTGCTAGTAGTGTTCACAGAGGATGGACAGACGAACGGACAGCTGGACGTTTTGCTTTCAATGGGTTTTTCGGTATCAAGAACTTACAAAAAAGGATTCTGGCTACACCACGTGTTAGGGTATTTTGTTTCTTAATTTATCGACTGGATTTATGCATTTTTCGTTATTAGGGTCGGGAACGAACTTGTTCGGCCGAAAATTCGCCATTTTTGTGCGCAACATTACATAACTTTCCCTATATTACGTATATTATTCCGTATATTCGTGCATATACGGGAAAGTAGAAATTCAGAGTTAACCGTTAAAATCGGACCTATGCAGCCTTAATAAGTGTAGTTTACTCTATTCTTAGAAGAAGTTTAAAGCAAAAATTTGGATCAGTTTTTGGTAAAATTTTGAAAATGTCCGTGGGCTTCATACTACCGGGAGCTACCCCATTTTTCCTTTGCGCGGGATAATTTCAATTGATATTATTTAAAGACTGCCCTTTTTAGTAGATTCTTACTTTCCCGTATACGTACGTATACACGGAGTGATATATGTAGTATAGGGAAAGTTACGTAATGCTGCGCTAAAAAATGGCTGATTTTCAGCGGAAAAAATTAATTGCCGGGCCGTAATAACGCGGTATATGTAGTATAGGGAAAGTTATGTAATGCTGCGCTAAAAAATGACTGATTTTCAGCGGAAAAAAAATTAATTGCCGGGCCGTAATAACGGAAAAATGGATAAAACCAGTTACTAAATTAAGAAAAAATTCTCCTAACACGTGGTGTAGACAGAAACCCTCTTTTGTGGTCCTTGATATCAAAAAACCAATTGAAAGGAAAACGTCTGTCTGCTCGTCTGTCCGTCTGTGAACACTGCTAGCGCCTAAACCATAAGTACGATTTCTTCCAAAACGGATATTCCCCGGTCGATCTGATTCTAGTCGAAGATTTGAGATTTTGAAAAAAAGATTCTTCAAAATTTGGGGGTACTTTATATGAAGACCCCCGGGGATTTTCAACATTTTCTCAAAAACGGCTCCAATCTTTTTCTTTAAATTTCTTCTATGAATAGAGTAAAATACACTTATTAACATGGCATAGGTCCGATTTTAACGGGTAACTCTGAATTTTCGAAAATTGTGAAAGTTTGCATTTTTTTCGGCGTCTTTCTCCAACTTCAAAGTTGACGATAGAGATTTTTTCTTCAAATAAAATTTGTTCTGCATATTGAGTTCCTTTCATAATGATCATATAAATGTTTTTCAAAATTTTAGTAGTTTTCGTGCAATATTGCGTGCAATATGTGCAATTTTAAAAAATTACAAAAATAAGACTTTCTGAAAAACGGCTCCCAATTTTTTCTTTAAACTTTTGGTAGTAATAGCGGTTAATGTACTCTATCAGATGCCATAAAAGCCACATTACTCTATGAGTTGGATTTTTCAAAAATTACAAAAAAGTAAATTTTTTCACATGTTTCTCACGTCGACGATATTTACATTAGCGGCGATTTTGTCAAATTATTATATTTAAGTATACATGGGCTTTAAATAATGTCAAGTAAAGATTCTCGAAACCACAACCGTTTTTTGTGAAAAGTAGCTCAAAATTCAGCATTTTGAGAAAGACTCAAACGCTATTTTCTCTTATATGACTGCAAATTTTTTCTTCAAACTTTTGTAGCGGATAGTGCTAATTACACTCTTTAGTATAGCGTAAAGTTTATTTTGAGTAATTTTTTTTGTTATTTCAAAAACTACGTAATTGTACTTTTTTTAAAAGATCTCTCACACCTTTAATATGCTCATTATCCGCAATTTGTAGAGATTATCATATTTATGAGTGTAAGTGCTTCAAATAATTTCAAATAAAGTATTTTGAAAACTCAAAAATTTTCTGTGAAAATGAGCTTCAAATTTCGCATTTTTAGTAGTGCTAAAACGCCATTTTCTCTTAAACGGCACATAATTTTTAAAAGAAAATTGCCATTTATGGCTAGGTTTTTGTGTTCTTTAATATTCTAAAATTAATATTTCCGTTCTACCAATAGGAAACCGAAAAATTAATAAAATGACAAAAAAATGTACTTTTGGCGGTGATAGATTGTAGCTGGGAAGAAAGAGTATGTGGTATTCCGAATAGCTAGCGAAGACCCAAGGAAATAGAAAACTAATACGAGAAAGTCTGTGCCATTCTGTAGTACCACTAGTTCGTTTTCACGGCCCGGCAATTAATTTTTTCCCCCGAAAATTGGCCATTTTTTCGCGCAGCATTACATAACTTTCCCTATACTACAAGAATACTTTTCTGCATTTGGTAATTTTAAAAAAAATTTTTGGTATTTTCGCAAATGTATTGATACCAATTGGATTGCAGCTGCATTTGCCATGATTGTAAAACAAAAAAGTTTTTTGTGTTCAACATGTAAGGGTCTTAAGGAAATGTATTTTTTACAGACTTCAACATAATTAAATTCTTCACTGGATACGATAGTAAATATTCCGGGATTGTCATTTTTGTGGCTTTAATATTCACTATCAAAACAGAACCTTCTTCTTTTACATCGTTGATGCACAAATTGTACAATTCGACACGTCTACAAGCACCAAATATGCCAAAAATAGCAACAACCTGAAAATCATGCCAGTTATTAATACAATAAACCAGTTAATAAATAAAACTTAACTATTATTGCCACTGTCATTATTATACCTTCATTAAAAGAAAAGTTTCATCATCAGCTTTTCTAAGAAATGTGTTTACATCTTGTTGGGAAAATACCATTGCCTTTATAGGTTGATATCCCACATTTGCCTTCATAAGTAAACTTACTTTATGAAAAGTTCCAGTATCAATATTCTTTTTGATCTTTAGGATTTCCTTTTATTTTGGAGTAAGCGCACAATAGTGTCGACGTATTACATGCTGTGGACTTAATGTTTAAAGAAGCATGCATTAAATTAACAAACGTCTTTATTCCAGCATGTGCATTATATTAACTTAACCAAACTGCTCCGATAGATACGAAAGAACAGCAGCTTTGCATAATAAATTTGCATATTTTTTACCCATCCATTTCCTAAACTTTAAGTACTCTTTCTCACGAATTTTACAAGACTTTTTCGGTATCATAGCATTTTGTGCTTTTGCAGCTTCTTCCATAATTTCTCTAGGCAAATCCATTATGTTTGAATCACGACTTTGAAACTAATTGCCATTTGTAAACAAATTAGTTGCTTAGGTAGCATTCATGACGTCAAAACATGAATTTGAGATCTACTACAACTATGAATTACAACTTAACACAAGTAATTTCTCTTCCTTAAATCCTTATAATACTGTTATACAAAAAATAGTGAATGCAACTCGTGTATATTGTTACTTTTTTGCACTCGTAAGGTGTTACAAAACTCACTTCTAACGTCGTTGATTCGGTAATATCTTCGTATTCGTGTAAAAAAAGGACAACATTATAAACTAATTGCGTAATATACTATTGTCATTTTCTTAATATTTCGGTTTCCTATTGAAAGAACGGAAATATTAATTTTAAAATATTAAAGAACACAAAACCCTAGTTATAAATGGAAATTTTCTTTTAAAAATTATGTGTCGTTTAAGAGAAAATGGAGTTTTAGCACTACTAAAAATGCGAAATTTGAAGCTCAGTTTCACCGAAAATTTTTGTGTTTTCAAAATACTTTATTTGAAGTTATTTGAAGCACTTACACTCACAAATATAACAATGTTTACAAATTGCTGGTAATGTGCATATTAAAGATGTGAGAGATCTTTGAACAAATTACAATTATGTAATTTTTGAAAAAAAACTCAAAATAAACTTTACGCTATACTAAAGAGAGTAATTAGCACTGTCCGTTGCACAAGTTTGAAGAAAAAATTTGCAGCCATATATGAGAAAATGGCGTTTGAGCCTTTCTGAAAATGCTGAAGTTTGAGCTACTTTTCACAGAAAACGGTTGTGTTTCCGACAAACGTTACTTAACATCATTTAAAGCAATTGTACTCGTAAATATAATTATGTGAAAAAATCGCCGCTAATGTAAATATTATCGACGTGAGAAACACGTGAAAAATTTACATTTTTGTAATTTTTGAAAAAAACCAACCTATAGAGCAATATGGCTTTTATGTCATCTGATAGAGTACATTTCCTCATATCCCTACCAAAAGTTTAAAGAAAAAATTTGGAGCCGTTTATGAGAAAATCTTGTTTTTGTAATTTTTTAAAATTGTACATATTGCACGCAATATTGCGCGAAAAAATACTAAAATTTACAAAAAATGTAGATGACCTTAAAGAAAGAACTCACTACGAAGAAAAAAATATTTGAAGGAAAAATCTCTATCTTAAAGTTTTGTAGTTGCAGAAAGACGGCCATAAAAACTTTATAACTTTTGCAATTTTCAAAAATTCAGAGTTATTCGTGAAAATCGGACTTATGCCATGTAAATAAGTGTAAAATAGCGCTCAAAACGCCATTTTCTGTTAAACAGCACCTAATTTTTAAAAGAATATTTCCATTTATGACTAGGTTTTTGTGTTCATTATTATTCTAAAATTAATGTTTCCGTTCTACCAATAGGGAACCGAAAAATTATGAAAATGACATAACAATGTACTTTTGGCGGTGATGGATTGTATCTGGCGAAGAAAGAGTATGTGGCAATTACGAATAGCTAACAAAAACCCAAGGAAATAGAAAATTAATCTGGGAAAGTCTGCGCCATTCTGTAAACCACTAGTTAATGCTATGTAGTCGAAACAATAAGTTATGTTCTGTTATATAATTTCTGCAATTTTTTACCGCTTCCTATTTTCTATGTAAATATTATTAAATTAAATGATAGTATCCAAGTGAAGGCGGTTTCAACAGGTTAATTGGTGTTAACAAAACTGGTAGAGTGCCCTTACCTTCTAAAAATATTCATTAAATGTGTCATAAAATTTTGTGAAATTATTCCGCTGTGTCATAGTATTTAATGATTCTTTCGGTAATTTAATATAAATAGTCTCTTTTAGTTAGCTTGGATAGGTATTTAAGTTCTTCATTCTATATTGTGGGGTTAACAAAATCAAATTAATGATCCTTCTCTATTCTATGCTTATTTAAAGAGTTTTGCCCTTCTTCTATTTGTTTTATGTTAAATGGTATCTTGTTTTATGTTGTTTTTACGTTCTCTTAATCGCTCTTTTAATTTTCTGGACGTTTGTCCTACGTAACAGCAATATCATTAATTAATTAATTAAAGAATATTTTTCCAAATCTCAAAGCTTGGACTCGAGCCAGATGGACAGGTTTTTTTTATTTGGAAAGAACCTATGCGTGGTTTAGGCGCTAGTTGTGTACATGGACGGACATACAGACGGACGTTTTGAAAAGAGCTACTTTCTCGGTCTCAGAGGACCCCAATGCATTTCCGTTGAAGTCTCGAAAACGATTTTTCGCACCCTACTTCACTTTCCCTGTACTACGTGTATTACTCGGTATATACGTAATATTACAGTATTACTTAATATATACCGTCCTATTTGCGTACAATTTTATCTTAACTCTTACGCCGGATGCCATTTTTCCGGTTCAAATATCACCGTGGTATTCTGGCTTATCACAGAAATAACATCAATTGGAAGAATGTGTACTAATTTGTTGTGTTTTGTTATTCGATTAATAAATTTTGTACTACTTTATTTCATCAATTGCAGTTTGTTTGCTCTGGCGACTAGCATGCCCCATATGAGCAATGATGACGTCTCACAATCAAATAAAGCTAATTGAAACATTCGGTATTCATATTGTTGTGGTCGGATAATAAGCGTTGGGTGCAATGTCACTACTGTTTATTCACCAAAAGTTATCCAACAGTGTTATGTCCATAAAATAAACTTCGTACGCACATTTAACAATAGTTTATTTATGCATTCGTTACAACATAATCCGTCATACAGCTATTCACGGGCAATCTCCAATGCCCTGCCTATCATGCATCGGGCAATCACCAATGCCCTGACTACCATCTCGCGGGCAATCACCAATGCCCGGACTACCACCTCGCGGGCAATCACCAATGCCCGGACTACCACCTCGCGGGCAATCACCAATGCCCGGACTACCACCTCGCGGGCAATCACCAATGCCCTGTCGCTGCTGCTGCGGTAGTCGTTACTCCGTTGCTCGGCTGCCGTGTTACTCCCCAGACCGCTTCTGCCTCACTGCCTGGCCACCACTTGCTCCCGCTTATATAGGGCCGGCGTGGCCTGGGTTAGCCTCGCCTCACGGCTTGCTTGCTCGCTGGCCCGCGTTCCGGGTCGGCGATCTCGGTGGCGCGCGGCGTACAGCTGCGCGCGCGCCAGCTTCAAATGCTGTACACAGCACTCCTCCCCCACCAAATGCGTCGAATGGCGTCCCATCGCCCATTCGGCGCTATCCATGCTGACAGATGTGTCACTGCAACCACTAAACCCAAACTCTCAGAACATAGCATCAGGTACAAAACATTACTTTTCCCGCAGAAACATCCTTTAACATTACCCAGAACCACCAATTGTACATAAAATACCAATCAAATTTTACCTTACATAAGGAACCTTATCCTCTACTTTACAATTTAAATTATCAAACATCTCTAAACTAAGTTATCCTTGACTTACAATTGTTGGTAACTTTGAACATAGGCAATCCTTAGCCTTAACCGGGAGTCTTGTTTCAAAAAAAAAAATTTCAAAAACCAAGTAAACAAAATATCAAAATATTTATGTGTTTTGCCACACTTTGGCATCAATGCTAATATTTACACAAATATATCACAAAAAAATAGTGGACTCCCTCAAAACAAAACATGTCCTATTTCCAAATAGCTGATTAATTCCCACAAAAATATCCAAGTCACTAATGTCTTTAACAACTTTTAGCCTTAAATTTAGTTCTTCCACCGACCATATGCCTTTACCAACATTACACATGTTAGTCACTTGCACAGTTACTCCCAGCTTCAACACCACTGAGTCTCTGCCTAAGCTTATCACAATCGCCCGAGAGCACTTCCTACGTTTTAACTCCCAATGCCATTCTACCAGTTTGTACTCAAACCTGCCCCCGGCGGTCTTGCCACTCTCACCTTTCCGGCGTCTGCTTCTTCGCTGCAGTGTGTGACGTTTTGTCTCGTATCGATTGTCACCATTAATGTTGCACTTGCTCTCACCATCGCTTTGTACATTTCCCTTTTCCATTTTGCCATGTCTTATGCGTATTGCCTTCCTTCTAATAATTGTTCTAACACCTGTTCTAATTATACATTGCACTGGCACTCTCCATATCTTACTACTGTTTACTTGTTCCCTATTTTGTTCTGTATATTTCACATAGCCCGTTACAACACTGTCATTTTTCTCCGTTGCAAGAATGTTCTCATAATTGTCATCACAACCAATTACAATATCCCCAACATTTTCTTTCGTTGCAACCATTTCGTCATAATTACTATCATAACTAATCACAATATCCCTATCACTTTCTTTCGTTGCAACCCCTTTGTTATAACTATTATCCACTGAGTTTTCACTAACTAACCCAGAATCTTTACCAAAGCTACCGCTTTCATTTATTTGTGCGCCCCACTCAACTTTATCGTTTTTCTTCTGCTCTTTACTGCACTGCAACTCGCGCTCTTGTTTACTACACTCAATACCTGTTGCCATCTCGCTATTCTCTGAGGCATCCGAATCACAAATTATTTTGCTACTACTATGATTTTTTTCTAACTTTAACCCTGCTATCAACAGTTCCTCACTAGCAACCCGATCATTATTAACATTCGCGGTCTCATTGATTTCAGTTTCACAATAACTTTGTTTCAACACTGCCATTTCGCTTATCGAAATACTCAGAATTTCCGAATTGGTGACTTTACCACTTGCGATCTGAGTTCCTTCCCTATATCGACCGGTTCTACCGCTGTTGCCTCTTCTAAATTCGCAATAAATTTTCCTACACAATTCATTCTCACCCGATACCGAATATTCCTGCTCAAGTCTCATGAACATGTCCCGAAAAATTTCAATTCCTACTTGCATCTTTCTATAACTCACTTTGAAGCTACGGCTTTTCACTGCCCAATCACGCTCCCAAGTACTGTATTTCCTACGAGGCCTGTTTCTCTTTACTGCCCTCTCTTCACTCAAGTTCCTACCTCGTTTACCTGCGTGCACTTCACTGTCGCCGAGCGCGTTTACCCTCGCAGAGGCATCCCTGTCGTGGTAACTCACAGCCACCTTATCTTGTGCCGAAAACGTGGCCTTTCCCCGTCTGCCACGCCTACCGCCAGCGCCGTATCCGCCGACCGCTGCGCCGCCCGGAGCTTCCTGGCTCGCTGCGTCACTGAGGTCACCCTCGCTGGCGGCCGCCGCTACCACGCCCTTGGCCTCGTCCATCACGCTCCGCGATGCCGTCTCGCCGCTGTCGCGGCCCAATGCCGCGCCGCTCCGCGCCGTCGACTCCACAACCGTAGTGCCAGCTTGTGTCGCCAACCCAGCGACCTCCGGGGTTGCAGCTCCTGCTACAACGGTCTCGTAATCTTCTATCTGCCGCGCCGCACCCCGGTGCAACTGCCGTGCACACGCCTGCTGTGGCGTGCCGTCCAACCATGAACTGTTGCATTTTCTCCACGCTGCAATCTGTTGCTGCACTTGTTCCTCATACTGCCGCTCCAATTCTTCCGTTTGCCCCGATGCAAATCTTATTAGTTGCAGGTTCTGCTGGTGCATAAATTGTAGCAGTAGCAGCTCTGGCTGGGCCGGTGCGTTCTTCACTTTTTCCACAAATTGTCGTTGTTGCTGTTCCAGCTTTATCTTAAATTGTTCGAGGCTTCCCTCCATTTTTATCGCTAATTATTTATACCGTATGCCAGTTCCTCACTAGGGTCTCAGCGCTCACTACTTTTCACAATTTCCATTCCCGTAGCTATTTTTGCGAAACCTTTTGTCACCCAATTGTTATGTCGTAACGCCTGCAGCCACAAATACCCCAAAGTTTAACCTCGTCGCCAATGTTATGGCGACTTACCACAGCAGCACTTTGTCACTTTTTCCTCGTCGCCAAATGTTATGGCGACGGCCGGCAGCAACAATTCTCTTAATTTTCCTCGTCGCCAAATGTTATGGCGACGGCCGGCAGCAACAATTCTCTTAATTTTCCTCGTCGCCAAATGTTATGTGGCGACGACTGCACAGCAACAATACACTCCAATATTTATCCTCGTCGCCAAATGTTGTGGCGACGGCTGTGCAGCAACAATATCACTTACTTAGAGTTTATCCTCGTCGCCAATGTTATGGCGACGGCCGGCAGCAACAATTCTCTTAATTTTCCTCGTCGCCAAATGTTATGGCGACGGCCGGCAGCAACAATTCTCTTAATTTTCCTCGTCGCCAAATGTTATGGCGACGGCCGGCAGCAACAATTCTCTTAATTTTCCTCGTCGCCAAATGTTATGTGGCGACGACTGCACAGCAACAATACACTCAATATTTATCCTCGTCGCCAAATGTTATGGCGACGGCCGGCAGCAACAATTCTCTTAATTTTCCTCGTCGCCAAATGTTATGTCCATAAAATAAACTTCGTACGCACATTTAACAATAGTTTATTTATGCATTCGTTACAACATAATCCGTCATACAGCTATTCACGGGCAATCTCCAATGCCCTGCCTATCATGCATCGGGCAATCACCAATGCCCTGACTACCATCTCGCGGGCAATCACCAATTCCCGGACTACCACCTCGCGGGCAATCACCAATGCCCTGTCGCTGCTGCTGCGGTAGTCGTTACTCCGTTGCTCGGCTGCCGTGTTACTCCCCAGACCGCTTCTGCCTCACTGCCTGGCCACCACTTGCTCCCGCTTATATAGGGCCGGCGTGGCCTGGGTTAGCCTCGCCTCACGGCTTGCTTGCTCGCTGGCCCGCGTTCCGGGTCGGCGATCTCGGTGGCGCGCGGCGTACAGCTGCGCGCGCGCCAGCTTCAAATGCTGTACACAGCAAACAGAATATTGACCACGAATTTTCTTAAAATATCTACTGGGGTCCCGTCGGCCCATCATCGGGAGTTCTCCCGTCGCTACGTTACAGCAACTCCGCGGCTTCTGTTCCGGCACCTCAGACACGGAGGCTCTCTCATCTTTTGTCGCGATTGTTACCATTATTTCTTGGCTGTTATCTCTCCATCAATTAAGAGTAACTAGCGCAACAATGCGAGAACTCTCGCATGTTAAATTACACCGTTTTCCCTATCTTTCCTTTTCCATATTAAGAGGGGAAGTTCTTAATTAAACTAGTATATTTGTTTAAAAATAAAAAAGTGACTTCCAATGTACTTACAGAATTAAAAATTAAAATAAAAGCAATGAAATTGATGTTTGAATCAAAGTTTGAATATAGGTTTATTCAGTATTATCCGTAGACATGTTCTTGGAACAATTCACAACACTTCCTTAAAAACATTTGAAGTAATTATACATTCTTCCTTGACAATTAATTTTTCACTTTCCTTGATAGTCACAAAAATATTATAAAGGCTTTTTTATTCTCGAGAAAGCAACTTAAAGTTGTACACGCGAAAATAAAGGATGGAGTAAGCATAACCCTATTCTTTGGAATATTATTTAACTTTGTTACTGAACTGACAGGTACACCCGTGCAATATAATCGCCTAGAATATCACGTAATTCGTTTCATTTTACATACACTTGTAGATTATGCACGTCTCTGAACAGGTGGGGTAGTATCGAGAAGCGCAGGACCAGCAAAATATAATAGAATGTTCAAGAAGATCTCGCCCTATAGATTTTGGCGCCAGGAAAGTTTCCTTGTGGCCTTTGGCTTCAAACATTTGAATGACCAAGAACGCTTCGTCTAGAAATTATTCAACTAAATAGATTTTAATGATGCTGCCCGAGTTGCGTGATGCTTTTGTCGTGAAAATTTTGATTAATTTTTTCAACAAATCTTTCAAATTTTCAAGTGCAAATCACCACGTCTCCTTGAAATTCTCTTTCTTTAGAAATCTCATTTATGAAGATCGGTAGCGTGTGCGCAAAACTCATCTCTACTACTAAAATAATATAGGAGAGGATTTTAAATAATATAGACAATAAAACCTGAGATGAAGGAGCAGCACCTGAACTATCATACGCTGTACCAACTACAGTTCAACACATTCCCAACTATTAATATATCGATCTGTTTAATAATAAACTCGAATCTAGATTCTTTACTAACCTGCTTAAAAGGGCATTTAGAGTACTAAATGTACTACGAGAATGATCCTACTTTTCTTCCAAATGCTTCAACTCGTCCAAGATATCAAATATCTTGTTGAAATTACTAATCACTTTAGGGAAAGTATTATCTTCTAGCATATTCAATGCAATATCATGACTGAACACACTGACTTGAACATTTCACTGAATCACTGCTGATAAAGAAAATACTGACACAGTTAAAACAGAAACCCATCCTAACAAGCCACAGTCTTCACTCTGCACTGTACACAATCGTGCATTATTGGCCAGTAAAGTTTCTTTCTTCTTTTTGACAATGAACATCAAAAGATGTAAGAGCACTCTTTCCATCATAGTTTGACTTAGTTTCTGCACTCTCTGATAATGCCCTTCTCAAATTTTCTTGAGCTTTCTGCCTCACCTTTTGGATTCACACGCAGAACATTCTAGCAATTTCATGGAGGTGATTCCTTCCTTGAGTCTCGGTCGTCTCGTAGTACAAGTAGACTCTTTCGTGACTTTTCATCATGGCGTAAGGGTTTGCAGCGAATTTACCTTTTATCAAAGCGAATTACACCCACCTTCAAAGAAATGAAATCGAATAAACAAGGTAAAACAATCATTTCTTTGAATGCTTTATGTTATGACTTTAAAATCAACCACACCAAAAAATAAACAATATTGTGAAAAAAATATAGGATTCATCATATTTCATTTTTAATTCACGATTTTAAAAAAATCCCTCTTTAATATTCCTGTCGATGAATGTATATTGACTTAAATTAGCGGAGTTTGAAATTTGAGCGGTGAGCGATAAAAACGGACAAAAATATTTTGAATAAGAATAACATGAGCGTTTTGTGATTAACCATATCGAGTGAATGAGCACTGTAGTTTATATCACAAACTTTTCACAGAAACAAGACTGTCAGTACTTATACACGATAGATGAACTATGCACATAAGAAGCAATCTTCACCGATATGAGGCAACTACTTAATACTTCTAATTGTTGCTGCAAGAGCATGTACGTTTATTTGCATAATCTTGAAATAATGTACACAAAAGTATACATACAATACGGAGAAATCTTCTAAACATGATGCCACAAAATAATGATCGCCTCCAGCGCCGAGTAATAGAGTTGGTCTTGGATAATATCAGCGCGGGACCGGTAAAAATGTGATATAATGTCCAAAAGTATCTCATGCTGTAGACTACTGTGTGAGGGATGTTGCTTTGAGGACATTTGCCTCAAAGTTTTAGTTTTTAAGGCCCTAATACGCTTCGTTTATGTATGTATTATAGTTATATGTATGTTGACATGCTGTCGTGTGACGCGGGTTACCTTTGAATTGAATATTTAGATGCGTTATTTTCATCAAATACTTTACATTTTTGTAGTCAAAATGCAATTCGTCACGTCTCAGTGAAATTATCTTTCTAGACACCTCATTTGTAAAGATTGGTTGCGTATGAGAGCCGCAAAGGAAAGGTTTACTACTTTAAAAAAGGCAACGATAGAAAATTTCTGTTTCAGGTAATATTGCATATGTATTTAATTATCTATTTGGTTTTATTTGATCGTGCGCGTTCGTCCTCTTTAATATGAAACTTTGTAATGCAAAAGTTAATATGTATCTCCATGAGGGATTAGTGGGTACCCAATGCGGATAGTCGATGGTGGCATCTCCTGAAGCTGGAAGAAGCCCCAGGAAGAAAGGAAGAAAGCATCCTTTCTCATACTTGTCTGAACTGTTTGTGAGAAATAATATTTTCATTGCTTCGTTTGCTTTTTATAATATTTCTTCCGGAATATATTCAATATCTTCCATTTACAAACATTTCTATACTCTCTATGCCATTACGATGATCATAAATACACGTAATGCAAGGCACGCTAAAATAGGTCTTTCTCAGAAGCAATACGACATCTTCAGATGTATGAATCGAATGGTGAAGCTGGCCTCGAAAAAAGAAAAGCTTAAGCTTACACGAAGCGATTACGAATTTCGACGGTTTCGAATTATTTGGTAAAATCTGATAAGCCTTCAAAGACCAAACTATCGCTTATGGTTAAGAAATGATGTAATAATAAATGTAATTCACGATGAAATTGGTCCTGAATAAGAGTTACGTTCTTTGTTTCTTTTCTGCTCGCCGATGCAATAGCTCGCACGTACTTGGAGACTCACGTGCGGTCGCATGGGATACACCGCACCTTTCAATGTATATGCACTACACTTACGAGGCGAATGACCAAAGAAGTTAGTGCTCCCTGAAACAAAACCAAGATTCTGTCAAACGTTCCTTGAAACACTCCTAATGATTTCATGTAAAGACATCTATTATTTCTCATTGCATTATGGACAAGAGTTACTTTTTCATGTTCTCTCTTAGGTTTTGTCACTTTTCTTTAGAAACGACGACATGCAGTAGCCCGCTCATACTTAGAACCTTGAGTGCTGGCGCTCGGGGCAGGCAACTGTGCCGGACGGTGGCGCCGGCGGCGGGCGCACCCCTCGGCCGCTGGCGCGGGCGCGGGCGCGGGGGCGGGGGCGGGAGCGGGGTCGGGAGCGGGGGCGGGCCGGCGGCACGTGACCGGCGCACAGCGCCGCGGCGCGGCCAGCCCTCCGCCGCCGCCACTGCCGCCGCCGCAGAAAACGCCTGGGCGCCGGCGCGCCTCACGCCAGTCGCGCGCACGCCGTGCTCGCGAGCGCTTGTGTCGCCGCCGCCGCCGCCGATCCCGACCCTTCGTCTCCGACTCTCTTCAGCTCCCGCACACCTCGTCTGCGCAGGCCGCTCCGCGCGCCGCACCTTTCGAACCCGCTCCGCCCCGCCCCTCCCCGCCCCGCCCCACTCGCGCGCCGCTCGTGTGTTGTTCGTCCCTCGCTTCCGCGCCGCGTGCGGGTGCGTGCGCGCGTGCGGGAAGATGCGGTGGCCGCGCGGCGGCACGCCTTCCCCCGCGCCCGCGGCGGGGGCGCCCGCCACCCTGCTGCCGCTGCTGCTGCTGCTGGCGGGCGCGTCGGCCTTCAGCTGCGTGTGCTCCCCGTCCGAGTGCGAGCCCCTGTCCGACGCCGACTGCCCCGGGGGCGGCACCGTGTGGGACCCGTGCGGCTGCTGCCGCGTGTGCGCGCGCGTCGAGAACGAGCCCTGCGGAGGGCCCTACGGCTTCTACGGGTCGTGCGCGCGCGGCCTCGAGTGCGTGGTGGCCGCCGGCAAGCCCGTGCTCGTGGCGCACTCCGAGGGAATCTGCACCAGTGAGTGGCGCGCGGGCCCAGCGAGCGAGCGGGAGGATATGGCTGCGCGACTGCATCGCCTGGCCCGGCTCGGCCCGGCCCGACCCGGCCCGGCCCGGCCCGGCCCGGCTTGGCCCTGCGTGCGAAATTTCTCATGCATCCGGAAAGTGCTGCTGTCGCAAAAGGCGGTTTGGACCGGTGTATTTTATAACTCAGACCTTAGATCCTACAACAGCGAGATGAAACTTTTCACAAAAAAATTCGGTGTCAGATATAGAAAACAAAAACATTAATGAAAGAGTTTCTTCCATCGAGTTTCCACATTTGTGTGTGTGTGTGTGTGTGTGTGTGTGTGTGTGTGTGTGCGCGCGCGTGCTCGCGCGCAAATGCAATCGCTTTGGATTAGTTTCCTCGCACAGAATCTACCTCTGTTCATTGTCATATTACAGTGAAATGAAATATGAACTTTTTTGTCACAATATTTTAATAGGTAGCATTCTGAATCGGATATTTGACTGCGGAGCTTGGATCAGTTTGTTTTGCAGCACTGAGTATACCTCTGTTTAGAAAGTTCTAATAAGAAACTTTACCGAATTAAAGGCGAAATACCTGAAGAAGTGCGTTTAAATGCGTGATATTGACGAATGACGTCGACTATAGGGAGAGAAATGATTCAGAGTGACAGTTTTGGCTAGTTTGCTTCACAGCACTAGCTGTCTATGTCCGCACCGTGTCTATATCTGTTACAGGAGATGATATACAATCTTGGCAGCACTTCACAAAATTTCTACTGACAGGTCGTTAAAGAAACATTTCCTAACTAGTGACTAAAAGTTGTTCTTTGTCTCCATTTGTACCAGCATTATTGGCAGCCTCTATCGTATTAGTATTATTTCTTATCACAGGTATATTTGGAAACAGAGACTCCGTGTTTGGCGCTACAGTCCATCAAAAGCCAATGAAAGTGACTTCTGTTTGTTAATTTTATTTTATAATTTGGCAGTTTCTATATACGTGACATTAGATTATTTATAAACATAAATATATATTTACTTTACAATGTAGTTAGTTTGATGAAACGTGGATATTCATTAACACTTTTACGATTCGAATTAGTGGCGAGGAAAATATAAGTTTCGTCAGTCTAGAAAACATTTAATTAATAATTTGTGACAATACTGTTTGCTGAAGTTCACTAGAAATACAAGTGATTACCAGTGTCAAAACATTAAAAAAAACATGAAAGGAGTAACATGAAATTGTTTACAGATTCATTACAACTCTTTTTCCAAATTTATCAAGATAAATCCTTTTTTATTATTCTTTAAACAGAATAATTAAGATGTGTGATACAAAAAACTAGAGTAGGCAACTACACTATTAACATAAATCTCTTCAAGAGTGTTTAACAGCGACTTCTTTCGAATTTACCCGCTTATTAGATGAAGCAAAAGTTGGTGTTGAATATAAAATGATATACTTGTGTACTGAAAAAAAGTACTGGCCTCGCATCAAAAATGGACTGGATATTGTCATATATTAACAAGGCTATAAAACGAAGTACGGAAACAAACTACTAATTTGACAATCGTAATCACACTCAGTAGCAAGTGTTGCTTTACTGCTCTTTAATATTTTGCGACTTTATATGCATTTTTATTTCGCAACATTAAATGAAATAGAGCAAGTTTTATCTCGCTGTTGAAAGATCGAATGATGGGTCAAAATGGGTATATGCTCTAACTACGTAGGTCAAATTCCTAAAACGGCCATACATAAGCCGACCTCACGAGACTGTCTTGTACCGATTGCAAATCTGTTGTCGCTGAATTGCTCCCTGTTGGGAGAAAAATACTCATTTGGGAGTGGCGGTAGATTTACAATTAACGCGAAACAGACTCGTCAAGCGAGGGTTGTCCGTAGCCTAATGTCGAGTTTGTCCCAAGTCACGGCGTGGGGCGCTGAGCTGATGCAACCCGCACGACAGATTTGTGCGGCTTATTGCCACCAGACAGAGCTACAAAGGAGACCCTGAAAGAAGGGAAGCAACAAAAATTAATAACAAATGGGGATGTAGTCTCCACAACCTCGGGGTTGCTATTGGGGCAACAGCATATGCGACTGTTACAACACATATTCCGTGTTGCATGGAGTGTAGCACGTTTAGAGTTACTTTCGTCTACGAATTATAATCGCTTAACTTAGGTTATGTGTTTTTATGAATACTTTTTTTAGCTTTTGGGATTTTATTGCCTAAATTTTTCAGGTTTTATTTATGGAGTCCATTGGATAGTGATTCTGTTTCTACTGAAAACTTTGGTTTCGAATGGATCTTAGTCATTAATGACCCTTCTTAACATAACAGAAATGTTGGTATGCCTCCGTTACATTATCTTCAAAGATTTGTCTGTAAAACATAACAAATCTTTGCACGGCTTGTATGAGGATTGTCTGCAGATTAAAATAATTCGTGGATTTTTATCATGGAAAATTAAAACATAAATGCACTAGACGTCATTCTTTGGAAATAACATACGCTAATGCAAAAACGATCAT
This sequence comes from Acheta domesticus, assembly GCA_031308135.1. NCBI lineage: Eukaryota > Metazoa > Arthropoda > Insecta > Orthoptera > Gryllidae > Acheta > Acheta domesticus. Next base: position 110,878,465 of record JAHLJT010008756.1, on the reverse strand, counting down.
ACGTGGTTTATTGGGATCTTGTGAAATGCGATTGAATATATTCATAAGTATTTGATGGGTTCTTTTCAAATTTCATGACACATTTCTTCTATTAGGTTTGATAAGACTATTGGACAAATGGGTTTATGTAATACTTTATGAAAGCCGATGTGTTTTCTCAAATGAGAATTGATTTTGAAGTTACTTTGAATGAAACTCATCGGAAATTTGTAAATTGCAATTAACAACACTGGAGTTTTTTGTTGCTTGTCCCATGAGTGAGACTTAAAAAAACTGGTTAATGTGGCTTCCAAAATTAATAGATGCGATTTGATACTCAAGTTTTGTTACCGTTTTCGCTTGAAAGTGAAAGTGGAAATCATATTTCTACTGATTATTGTATTATTTTAGCATTAATTTTACGCAGGAATTTTAAAATTCAATTTTATTGTAATTAAAACTAGTGGTGCTACAACAGCACTTACTTTCCCGTATTAGAGGAAACAGCTAAGTAGTACTGTAATATTGCACTTTATGCGCTACTAACATCTTCGCTTGGAACTCACTATTTCCATTGCAGTGTTGTCAGAACTATGTGAATTCTACAACTTCACAAAAATAGAATGCAAAAGTTTTGTAACCCTGTATTGGAAAAAGAAGCCTGATACCCTGGAAATATAGAAATGCCTTCCATTGGGCCATGATTAGGGAAGAGTATTTTAAAACCATGCAACAAATTCTCTACTCACTACAAATGGTATAGCATTTGGTGCAAAACTAAATATTTGCCTGCAAATATCAACATAAATTAGACAATTATAACTCCTTTTCATACAGCTCCATTAGGTCACAACAATGACACTAATTCACAGATATTCGCGAGCGCAAAGTGAATTCCATTGTTGCAGACCCGGCATTGTCGCTATTCTGAGAGCTATTAATTCTTTTTACTTATTTCAAATATTTCAAAATAAACAATTTCTAAAATATTAATGTGTAAGTCTATAACAAAGTTCGAATGTAAGAAACGAAGAAAGAAATAATATACAAAATTGCACATTCTAATTATGACGCATCCAGCTGTCCAAAGCGCAGTAAATTTACAGCAGCCTATTACGTTTGTCACAAAATTAAAGAAAAACTACTCGTATTTTGAAAAAATTAAGCATGGCCGTATTTATTTTATTTATTTATTTGTCAAAAAACAGAAACAGAATGGCACAGACTTTCCCGTATTAGTTTTCTATTTTCCTGGGTCTTCGCTAGCTATTCGGAATTGCCACATACTCTTTCTTGCCAGCTACCATCTATCATCGCCAAAAGTACATTTATTTGTCATTTTCTTAATTTTTCGGTTTCCTATTGGTAGAACAGAAACATTAATTTTAGAATATTAAAGAACACAAAAACCTAGCCGTAAATGGCAATTTTCTTTTAAAAATTATGTGCCGTTTAAGAGAAAATGGAGTTTTAGCACTACTAAAAATGCGAAATTTGAAGCTCATTTTCACAGAAAATTTTTGAGTTTTCAAAATACTTTATTTGAAGTTATTTGAAGCACTTACACTCACAAATATAATCATCTTTACAAATTGCGGATAATGTGCATATTAAAGATGTGAGAGATCTTTCAAAAAATTTACATTTATATAATTTTTGAAAAAAACAAAAAAACTCAAAATAAACTTCACGCTATACTAATGAGTGTAATTAGCACTATCCGTTACAAAAGTTTCAAGAAAAAAATTGCAGCCATATACGAGAAAATGACGTTTGAGCATTTCTGAAAATGCCGAAAATTTGAGCTACTTTTCACAGAAAACGGTGGTGTTTTCGAGAAACTTTACTTGACATTATTTAAATCATATATACTCGTAAATATAATAATGTAAAAAAATCGCCGATAATGTAAATATTAACGACGTGAGAGACAAGTAAAAAATTTACATTTTTGTAATTTTTGAAAAAACCAACCGATAGACCAAAATGGCTTTTATGTCATTGATAGAGTACATTTACCACTATCCCTACCAAAAGTTTAAAGAAAAAATTTGGAGCCGTTTTTGAGAAAATTTTGTTTTTGTAATTTTTTAAAATTGCACATATTGCACGCAATATTGCACGAAAACTACCAAAATTGTGAAAAACATTTACATGACCTTTATTAAAGAACTCAATATGCAGAACAAATTTTATTTGAAGAAAAAATCTCTATCTTCAATTTTGTAGTTGGAGAAAGACGCCGAAAAAAATTCAAACTTTCACAATTTTCGAAAATTCAGAGCTGTACGTGAAAATCGGACCTATGCCATGTTAAAAAGTGTATTTTCCTCTATTCATAGAAGAAATTTAAAGAAAAGATTTGGAGCCGTTTTTGAGAAAATGTTGAAAATCCCCGGGGGGCTTCATATAAAGTACCCCCAAATTTTAAAGAATCTTTTTCAAAATCACAAAGCTTTGACTAGAATCAAATCGACAGGGGAATATCAATTTTGAAGAAAATCGACCGAACGGTTTAGGCGCTAGCGTTGACCACAGACGGACAGACGGACGGAATGCCGTCAATCGATTTTTAAGTATAAAGAAGCAACAAATCATGAATTTTGACCACACCACGAGATAGAGGATTTTTTTTCTTAATTTAGCAACTGGTTTTATCCACTTATTCGTTTTCACGGCCCGGCAATTAATTTTTTTCCGCCGAAAATTGGCCATTTTTTCGCGCAGCATTACATAATTTTCCCTATACTATGTATATCACTCCGTGTATACGTACGTATACGGGAAAGTAAAAACAGCTGTTATATTTCATACCCAACTTCATTGCCATATGGTTTTATTGATTGTAGCTGAGAGCTTTCAACAAATAACATTTTACTTTTGCGGCTAATGTCTTGCTATTTCCGATTAGAGAAAGATTTCAATGTCGAGGAGAATTATAAGTAACCTCCAAATACTGATACAAGTTTTTACTGGAATTTATTTGAATTTTACTTAAAGATGTTCCGTAGTATAATTCAAGAATATGCCAGTGACTAAATTCCTTCCATTATAAGTTGTTTTTCTCGGAGAGAGGACAATAAAATAGTTCTTACTAGAATGTATTGTGGAATTTCTTTCTTAAGCTGGCTTTATTTTCTAAACTCGGTATGTTGTTTCGCGTCCAAATTATTTTCGAGAAATATTGTTTCTGGTGCTCAACAAAACTGAGAATCTCTGCTCAATGAAAGGGAGAACTATCTTGACTCTATTGGTATGTGCTCGTTTTTGGAAGTTTTGATATTCTTGAGGGTTGTATAGGGATGAAAATAATTGGTAGAATTTTTAAAGAGAATTATGTTTTGAAGAGAAACAGCTTGCGTTACACAATTCATTTTGCATTATATGTGAGGGAATTATCTACCACTCAAACATTATCCAAGATGATGAATCGATTGAATAAGAAAATAAAAAATGTCTATATTTTCAAATAGAAATAATTGTGAGTTTAGTTCATCAAAATTACTTTAATTGTGACTTATTGGTGATAAAGGTAACATAATAGTAAGATTTAATACTCTCAAAATAATGTAAGAATAAAGAAACTTCTACACTCAAAACATTTATGTAGATCACCCTTTACTTCTGAAGCGTAGAAAGTACATAGAGGACAATGATGACAAAAAGTTTAATAAATATTTCCCCTTTAGAGCTAAAAGCTCATCGCGTTTCAAATAGTTTTGCCTTCATACGATAGCAACGCTTGAGAAAAAAGCACCAAGTCAATATTACCGGTTGCAACGTAGGCTAGTCACGATTTTCAGTCGTTGTCTCCATTTGTACTACACGACACGGCGACACAGCGGCAAAGTACCAGCAGTCAATTGGTGCGAATCGAAGAGTCTATTTCCGTTTTGAAGTAGTACATTTGTTTCAGATCGTTCTCGAAGCTGCGATAAAAAAAACTTCTCGTGATAATGATTCGAATGGTGGCTTGCGCTGTTAGATTCAACAGCGTCCACCGCATTTAAATATTTTATTTATTTCTTTTCAACTTAAACATTACAGTTTATACTAACTGCCCAGAAAGACGGAAATATGCGGATTGATGGCTGGTATTTGCATTATTACTTGTTCGGTCTCGAATGAGGAAGGAAGGATAGTTTTGAATCAGCACTAATCTGTTTGTAAATATAAGTGAAGTTTGAACAAAGTAGGACGTCCGAAAGCAAGTATTGTCCCATCATTTAAATAAATAAATAAATGTCTTTATTGGTGGCGAGGCTCAGGCTATTTAGCCTACTCTTCCGCCTGACCACTTTCAAAAAATTTTATTACAGTTTATTTTATGGTAAAAAGAGACCTTTTTTAGACCTCATTTAGACTTTTTCTAAGAATTTTCATTTTTTACTTTCCCGTATACTTACGTATATACAGAGTAATATATGTAGTACAGGGAAACTTATGTAATGCTGCGGAATATCGATTTCGAGATTTCATCGGGTCCCCTGAAAATGTGGGCCTTTTCAAAACGTCCGTCCGTCCGTATGTCCGTCCGCCAGTCCGTCCGTCAGAATGAACAACACTAGCGCTTAAACCATACGTGCGATTTCTTCCAAAATGGATATACCCCGGTCAATCTGCTTCAACTCGAGGCGTCGCGATTTTGAAAAACTTTCTTTAAAATTTAAGGTTCCTTTACATGAAGAACCCGGACAGTTTCGAAATTTTCTCAAAAATGGCTCCAAATTTTTTCTTTAAATTTCTTGTAAGGATAAAGTGAAGTACACTTATAAAAGTGGCATAGGTCTCATTTTCACGGTTAACTCTGAATTTTCGAAAATATGAAAAGTTTGAATTTGTTTGCGTGTTCCTACAAGTACAACATTGAAGATAGAGATTTTTCCTCTAAATCAAATTTTCTCTCTAAAGTGAGTTCTATCATTGAGGTCATGTACATGTTTTTTGAAAATTATAGTAGTTTTTGCGCAGTATTGCGCGTGCAATATGTGCAATTTTAAAAAATTACAAAAACAAGATTTTCTCAAAAACGGCTCGAAATTTTTTCTTTAAACTTATGTTAGGGATAGTGCTAAATGTACTCTCTGAGATGACATAATTGCCATATTCCTGTACTCTATCATTTCAAAAATTACAAATATTCAATTTTTTTACTTTCTCTCACGTCAGTAATATTTAGATTAGTGGCAATTTGTTTACATTATCATATTAATGAGTACATGTGCTTTAAATAATGTCAAGTAAAGTTTCTCGAGAACTCAACCGCTTTCTGTGAAAACTAGCTCAAAATTCTGCATTTTCACAAACGCTCAAACGCCATTTTCTCAAAAATGGCTGCAAATTTTTTGTTCAAACTTTTGGAAGGGATAGTGCTAATTGTACCCTTTAATATGACGTAAAGTTCATTTTGGAGTATTTTTTGTTTTTCATTACATCAATGTAACTTTTTTGAAAGATCTCTCACACCTTTAATATGTACATTTCCAGCAATTTGTAATCACTATTTTATTTGTAAGTGTATGTGCTTAAAATGACTTTAAATGACATTTTTCGAAAACTCAAATGTTTTCTGTGAAAAACAGCTTGAAAAGTCGCATTTTTAGTAGCGCTTAAACGTCGTTTTATAAAATCGGCTCCAAAATTTTTAAAGAAAATTGCCGTATTGGACGAGGTTTTACTTTTCTTTAATATTTTAAAATTAATATTTCCGTTTGATCATTAAGAAATTGAAAAATTATGAAAATGTCAAAAAAATATACTTGAGAGAGCTTGAAGTTTCGCATTTAGAGTAGCGCTTATACGCCATTTTCTTAAATACGGCCTCAAAAATGGCAAAGAAAATTCCCATTTAGAACAAAATTTTACTGTTTTTTAATATTCTTAAAATTATATTTCTATTCTACTATCAGGAAACCAAACAATAAAGAAAATGTCAAAGAAATGTACTTTGTGCGGCGATACATGGAAGCTGGCACAAGTATATGGCAATTCCGAAAAGCTAACCGAGCCCGAAGGATGTAGGAAACTAATACGGGAAAGTCTGTGCCATTCTGTAGCACCACTATTTTATATTTGAATTCCACCCAAGAATTATGTTGTTGGCTACAAAGACAAGAAATGACTTTATAAAATCTTACAAAAATGAATTAAAAACTGATAGAAGGAATGAATGAAAGACGTTTGTACACGAATTCGTGGTGTGTGGTATGGCCTTATGTTGTTCCTGAATTGCCATTTTTGGTGAGATTATTTCAAAATTTTCATGAAAGATTTAATAGCAGCGTTTGAATATTTTAGATCAGAACACAACTGGTTAGTCTATGACGCTGATGTTGATGACATTGTTCGGCAGCACCTTCCTTGCTGCGTGTTCTTAAGACGCCCCCCTCACCCAGGCACCATGGCGCTCGCTTAACCTGCGACCCCCCGGCCCAAACCTTCCGCGCGCCGACAGCGAGCGTTAGCGCTGAGCAGATTGAGGATCAGGGGAGCCCTGTTTTGCAGATCGGGTCGGGGGCGGTGGGGGTGGAGGCGGTGGCGGCGAGACCGACGGGGCAGGGGGAGCAGCGGGAGGGTGGGGGGCGTCGGGAACGTCAGCGGTGGAGGAGGCATTGAGGCGACGTGGGCCTCGTACGTGTCGGGTGCATTAGAAGCGCCAGTGGCGCCGGAAAGAAGGGGACGTTTGGACGACGAGGGGGGTCGGAGGCGTTGGGGAGGTTGGGGGGGACGGGGACGTCGGAGGCGCCGGGGCGACGTGGGCGTCGGGGGCTGTCGGGAGCGTTGGGGGCGCTGGGAGAAAGAGGGCGTTTGGGCATCCGGGGCCGACGGAGACGTCGGAGGCGTTGGGGACATCGGTGGCATCGTGAGCGTCGGGGGTTCGGGAGCATCGGGGACACTGAGAGCATTTTGATTTTGGGGGGCGTCGGAATCGGGACAGAGGCATCGGGAGCGTCCATGGCGTCGGGAACGTAAGAAGTGTTTGAACATCGGAGTTGGCAGGGGGCATCATGAGCCGTCGGGGGTGTGGAGATGTCGAGGTCGTTGCGTGCTTTAAGGGAGTTGGGAGCGTCGGGGGTGTCGGGGGCGTCGAGGGCGTCGGGGGCGTCGGGGGCGTCGGGGGCGTCGGGGGCGTCGGGGGCGTCGGGGGCGTCGGGGGCGTCTCTTGCTGTGAAGCCTCCCCCAGGCAGAGGTGCACTGGGACGAGGAGTTGCGTGAAGAAGAATGGGGGAGTGGGAGGGGAGTGAACCCAGCCCTGGGGGTGCGCACGGGTTTCGCTCCCTGGCCGCGCCGCGGCGCCGCTGTTGATGTATGGCTCGAGAGGAGAAGCAAACGGCCGGGAAACTTCGACCTGGGTGGCACTCTGCCCCGCCGCCGACACTTCTCCCGGCGGCTTCTGCTGCTCTATACTTAGCGTTAGGAGTACTATAGTATAACTATTTGAGGCTAGCGCCAAACCCAACGTACCTTAATTCAAGTAGACACTTCAACTTGCTCTTCCGGCTAAGCACTGTATACAAAATTTTGCTGGGAGGGAAGTGATCTAGAATTTATTTCACAACGATGTAATATTAGTGAAGCTGTTTTTACTTTCCCGTATACGCACGTATACACGGAGTGATATACGTAGTATAGGGATAGTTATGTAATGCTGCGCGAAAAAATGGCAGATTTTCGAACCGAAAAATTTAGATCATGACAATAGTATATTTGAACTAGTTTATAATGTTGTCCTTTCTTGCACGAATAAGAAGATAATATCGAACGAACGACGTTAGGAGTGAGTTCGGTAATATCTTTTTATGAGTGCAGAAAAGTAACATTATAAACGAGTTGCATACACTATTTTTTTGTATAACAGTATTATGATTTAAGGAAGCGAAATTAATTTGGATGTCAAGATGTAATTCGAAGTTGTAGTAGTTCTAAAATTCATGTTATGACGTCATGAATGCTACCTAAGCAACTAATATGTTTACAAATGGCAATTAGTTTGAAAGTCACGATTCAAAATAGTTACGTAATTCTGATTTTGTAGAGCTCCGAGTACGTATTAAAGAGGTCAAGAACTTCCAATAATTTGTGCAAGAATTTCCGGAATCAGAGAATATTGTGAGTAATGTGAGTTTTTCGTTTATTTCATTCAATAATTAATTATAGTTATTTAGTTTGTTTCTTTCGTGCATTTTCTGGTATTACATGTAAGCTGTTGCATGTATTGTTTTTCTATAACAGTCCGCTGGCTCAATATTACAAGGTTGTATGTGATGTAAAGCTACTTGTGAGAAACAGGCCATCAAAGTTTTGAGCATAATTATATCTTTTCTGAGACAGATCTTCATAAACTTTGGTACCTATTATGAAACTTTGGTGAATATAGAGATCAAATGCAACATTCTTTTTTCAATAACATCTTTTTCAAGCAAATTATTAAACATTATATTTTTACGTTGGACTTTGTAATACTTAAGATCCAGTATATTTGAAGCAACAAAGTTGTATGTACGCATTTCATTTCTAAAAACAGTAGTTAAACAGTAGATTACAGGGGATAGGTTTGGAATATATATTTTTATTAAAAATCGTTAAAATTTGACATCAAAAATTGGTTTAATACTTTCAATTTTCTTTCAAGAAAAAGCTTCATATTATATTTTGTGTGCACTTATTATGAGAAACATCAAAACATTTATGTTGGTAAATTTCAAACCACGATGTTATATAAGAGAGAAAAATATTAATATAATAATAATAATAATAATAATAATAATAATAATATTTGAAATAAGTGGATAAAAAAGTGGAGGAAGACACACAACAATATATGAAGGAGACACAAGCACACATCAATAAAATATGATGCAGAAGATAGAAAAGAATTCAGGAACACTTTCTAAAGACATACATTATTGACACCATAACACAGAAGAGGCTAGGATGTAAATGGACAGTGGGGCGAAAGAAATAATACAGTGAACACATTAAATATAATTTTTAATGAATTTGAAGAATAAATTTGGGCACAGAAAAAACACAATCATCATAAAGGCATTCCAGTTGAAATTCTCTCTTTCAATGAGAATAATTGAAAATAATAATATTTGAAAAAATATTTAACTGAACAATAATTGAACTATTATAGTAAACAAATAGCAAGCTATTTATACCACCTAATTATGACAGTTTGCTCTTTGATGATATCTTTTGGGTTCTGCATTTTATAAGATTTTCAAAGAAAGATCAACCTCAGGCATAAATTTGATCATTGCCTTGTAAGACTATCTTATTTTCTGCCATTGTTGTCACCAATTTCGCTACTTTTGGTTTTGGAATATTACAAATTCAGTGGATTTTCTAGAAACCATTGTCAAGTATTTTAAATTTATTTTAAAATAATTTTTCTCACTGTGATTCTGCTTCCACTGTGAGCAAGTGAGAGATTGCAAAAACACCAGGGCTGTCACTTTTGTGAATGGAATTTGTTTATAATTAAAAAGTTTTGAGCACGCTTGAAAATCATAGAAATTATGGGGTTGCATCTGCATTAGTTTATAGGGTTTTCGTTTACATGCAGACAACAGCAGTCGCAGCAAGGAAAGTGGGGAGTAGAACTTCCTTTTAGATAGGCATCTTTCAATGCAGCTATGCACAGCATCAATTTCTTGAACAGAAGAATGGTCTGGAGTAGAAAATTTCATTACAATGTTCTGTATACTAGTATGCTGTTCCAAGAAATGCATTATGGCAAATGACATAATGGAATTTCTGTTTTGGGGAATACAAGGATCATACCAAAGTATTTTTCCTGATTTTATTTGAATATTCTCACCATACCTATGACAAAAATGTTTACAAATTGATAAACTTAGACACTAAATTCATTTGATATGAACAGGTGTCACATTACATATAATAGTTTGAAAATAATTTACCAATAAATATATTTTGTATAACAAATTTGAACATGAAACCGTATGACTAATTAGCATCAATTTCGTAATATACCTTTTAAATTCATATGACGATGTATATTTACCTGATGGGAATTCCTTTAGTAGTTACATCAACAGGATTGTCTTCAGATTGTATATAATTATTGTGTTCACTGCTGTTAAACCCATTAACACTTTCTTCCTTTTCTGAATCAATTAAATCGAGGGAGCAAAACATTTTACTTCTGAAAACTTCCGTATTACAAAAGTGTAGGTAGTAACATACAACCTAGTTACTCAATTCACATCTGAGCTCTGAAAACACGTGGTTCTATGTTCACATACAACTTTGTAACTCAAAGAGAAGGAGAAATTGTACATAGAACTTTTAAATAACGCCTATTTTGTTCGATCTAGAGAGTGCTGCCCTTTTTTGGTCACTTTATAAACTAGATCTAACTTCAATGAATCCTAAAGCATTAATAACTCATTTTTGCAATTTTCTTGACATACAACCTTGTTACATTGGGCCAACGAGTCATTAATAATTTTAAAATTCATTATAAATATTTCAATAGCTGGGTTTCATTGTAGTATTTCCAATTTTATTTCTTCAAGTAATTTTAATAAGAAAGATAACATTGTTTGCAGGTGGAAAAGTTTTCTCACACGGTTAAAATGCACATTTCCAGCCATTTGTAAACACTATTGAATTTGTGAGTATAAGTGCTTTGAATTACTTCAAATGAAGTTTTTCGAAAAATCAAAACTTTTCTGTAAAAAAGAGCTTCAAATTTCGCATTTACAGTAGCGCTTAAAAGCCATTTTCTTGAAACGGCTCCAAATTCTTCAACGAAAATTGCCATTTGGGGCAAGGTTTAATTGTTTTTTTATATTGTTAAAATAATAGTTTTGTTCTACTATTGGAAAACCGAAAACTTAAGAAAACGTCGAAAAAAAAAAATGTAGTTTGGGCGGCGATAGATGGCAGCTGTCAAGAGTATTGGCAAGACCGGAAAGCTAGCCGAAACCACATGCAACAGAAAACTAATACGGGAAAGTCTGTGCCTTTCTGTAGCACCACTAGTTTGGTGATGGTCTTTGTGAATTTCTTTCCACAGTCATACTCTTTGAAATAATATTGTTCTTTGGGAATAGAAAATGGGAGCACAATGTGAGTAGCAAAATACCATATCCGGCAGTTCTGAATCTTTATGCCATAGGGCTTTTTGAATACATTGCTGCCCTCTCTAATACCAATACAACACATACAAAGTACAAATAACGCTCCAATAAGTGAAATAACTTGTTATCAATTTTATTTTGCTTAATTGAGATGAAAATTGCAATTTTGGAATATTTCCGTTAATTTGTAATTGCCACCGGTCACTCAAATTTCACTGTCGCGTGTCACTTTTTTTAAAAAATATGTGTGCTTCTTAAGTAGCACTACTACTTGCAGTAATAAGATATTTAAGGTACATTTGCTTACATCCTCAAAATGATATTTTTTAATGTTATGAAATATTCTAAATAGCTTTTGGCAATTGAGGCAAATAAACAAAAAGTGCTGTTTCATATATATAGCTGCTAGCTCGGTCGATTGGGTTCTTATAAAATAATTGTTGCTTCTTACTTCGCAACCAATTACTCAATCTGCCATTCATACGAAGTGGCGAGGAATATGAAACATCTACTCTGGGATTGCACGTAATGGCAAATGAAAATCAGCTTACTTTCATCTATATATTACAGTATATTAAATATTAAAGATCAATCATTCAACTTGTAATGCTTGTTTCAGATTATCATTAGACCATGAGCATCCTTTTGTTATTGCAATAACGTTATCGAACCTTTATCCGTTCTTCCTTCTTCGCACTCACGACGCTTCCCATTCGACGTCGCCACGTAGAATCTTCTTGTCGCTGTAGACCTATCTTCACTCTTGCTGAAGTCCACGAGGATCCAAGACCAAGTCGAAACTTCTTAATTCAATAGTAAAATTTTATAAGTCCACACTTGTATCTCCACCGCGAAAATATTCAAGTTCACTTTCCAGCATTCACTCCTACGAAATATTACAAGTCTCAATAAGTACAACTCGAACTTCACACAGCTCTCAGCGATCCGTTCACTTCCACCACACGAGACGGAATGAATTAATATTCCCCTTGTGAACCCTTGAACCCTCGCCTTATTTTCCTTTCTTAATTTCTTAATTTTTGAGTTTCTTCGTGGTAGAACGGAAATAATAATGTCAGAATATTAAAGAAAAACAAAACTTTTTTAAAGGTCTTTAATGTGTTGCGCACATGCATTTTCGTAACACATGCATGTGCGCAACAGATTAAAGTCCTTTAAAAAAGTTCAATATGTTAAGAACAAGGGAGAGAAATTTCCAATTGATTATTCTATTACGGTACCGTTTTCAGGTAGTCGCTCGTTGAAATTGAGAGAATTATTTTTGAGCAAATACCAAATGCAGGTTTTATTTAAATCGGATAGTCAAGCTACTTTCGTTAGAAATGTGAAAGATGAGTTGGATAAAGTTCAGAAATCGAATGTAGTTTATAGAATTAATTGTTTGCTTTGTGATTATGCGTATGTAGGCACAACATCAAGGAAGCTCTCGTATCTCTGAGCATGTAAATAATTAGCGATTGACTCTTTCCAAACAAAATTCGATAAGTTATCATACAAATAGGCTAAAACAGGATTGATTTTCACAACTCTGACATTCTTGATGTTGAAAATAGCTATTTCGGTAGGCTCACTTTGGAATCACTTCATATTAAGACCAATCTCACCATTAATTATCAAGTACAGTCGAATCTCTTGACTAAACTTTACGATACTGCTTTAGACCTCAGATAAAACTATAAGGTTCTATTATTTCCCCCCTTCCTCCCCTCATATCCGCCTTTAGTATTCCCCTTCCATTCCCCTTCTTTTCCTCATTTCTTTCCCCTTTCTCTGTTGAGTTCTGGCCCAGCTTAATACGAACTAGCACTACTATGCAACGTCCCTTGGAATGACGCCAACAATATCAACCGTTGTGGTGCGCAGTATGCCCGTTGTGAAGCTGATGATGTATTTATTAATGGAATCAATGGCTTGGTGGTTCCCCCGTTTGATTAAGTGTCCTAATGTTGATGAAGGTGAGTCTTGCGTTCTGTTTACTATCTCCTGTTATGTTAGCCTCCTAGTCTTCGTTTTTTATCAAGTTGTTACCTCGCTACGCCGGTAATGAATAAACATAGATACATTGCGTTACTTTTTAATTGTAGTCAATATTTTTAGTTTATTTGTCTTTCGAAACCAATCCTTGCGTTTTGATTTTAATTCTTAATATCCTGATAGTTTTAAATTCTAGTTATGCAAAGCAATTGATGAAGAGCCTTGACAGCTCGAAACGCGTAGTGCAAAAGGATGAAAAAAGGGAACAACATTGCCAAAATTTGGCATTGTATTTTAGTGTTAATGATTTGTTGTTAACTTTGTTGTGATTTAAATTCATGGATAAAGTCGAATAAACTGAATATGTGTTAATAACTTGTTTTTAATTCTTTTTTGTAGTACAACTATCTATAAGCAAAGAGTAGACGAAAGCCATACCGATACAATAATATGTTTTTGACAGACATTGAAACTACTTCCAATATTAGCAATTAGGTTTTCCAGAGAAGTCACTGGCCCTGACACAAGGTGAAGACGCTCGCTCACTTGCCATGGCCATGTTACACGAACGCAAGCGCAAAAGTTTAACGTGAATTATTTACATAACTAAACGTCGAAGAGTATTCAATTTTGACCAATTCAGTCTGTACATTACTTATGGGATAAGGTCCCGGCGTATTAGCAACGAGGACTATATCACCCTGTTTATAATTCCCAGTCTCAAAACAGTCTCAAAACGCTCTGGCAAAGCACTCAGCTTGAAGAAAATCGTTGAATAAAATGGTCATTTCCAGAAAATATCCAAACTATGCTGTAGTCGCTGTTGACCGGGACTCTTTTTCCATCACAGCAGCTTCCCTCCCTTGGTGGCAGCTGCGGCGCCGATCAAGTCGCTCGAGGAGCGAGCAAGCAAAGGCCGCGCCGCGCAGGTTAGGCCTAGCTCCGGCGCGGCCGCCGTTAGGCGCCTCATTGGATCTCCTTTCCATTAGAGGTGTTTGGTTATCCGTGGGCGCCGGGTAAACACACCGCCCCCTCAGCGTTCGTGCCGACACGACTTGCACCAACGCCACGCCCACGCCCACGAACATAATGACGACTTCTCCACTCATGAAATCTCCTACTTTATCATGCAAGAATTCGGACAAAGTGAGACAATAACAGAGAAATCCAAGTCCTTATATCCAAAGTGACGTTTCTCGGTTTCCGTTTGGTTTTTAGTTTCGTTTCTACATCACGCTGTCAATATTGTGTTGAAGATCCCGTTTTTCCTATGCTACATGGTATCCAAAAACCATTGATTTCTTTCTTGAACTATGAGAATTGCCGTGAATAATTTCTGATACTGAATTTTTTTTGTAGAGACACAGAACTTTTGGAAATAAGATCCTTTCATTTTATTTTGTAGGTTAAGAGCTCTTGTCATATAATGTGCAGCTGTAATATTGTGCAGCTAATTGCTAATCGTTGAATTTTTACTTGTTTGATACTTTGGAACAGATTCGACGAGTTCATGCGTAAATCCATGGTTCCTGAGGGTGACAAAAACTATTTACGTTTGTTGATTGGTGTGTCTCAAATTCACTGGAGCTGGATAACGGCCACGGTTTTTCGTAGGAACCATTGTATTGTATTTATATAAAGTGGCTAGAACTTGCGACTTGCCACTTGCGGTCGGTGGGGTGTTCTCCCGTGGCGACTGCCTTACCTACGTAGGTCACTTCAAGCATGAGAGGGAAGTTGTGTAAAAATGAATATTAGAAATATTACGTAGTCTGAAGCGAACGACGCGCTTCTCAGCGAGCGATAGTTCACGCCTGAAGTACTGAACGACAAATACCCTCTAAAACAATATTAACGTTTTCGACATTTTCCCATTTTCAATGTTGTGCACAAGATATCAGTGGTCAGTACATCGGGTGCTACATCAACCTAGGCAATTGTTGCCTATTGTTGGCGCTGAAAACGTTATTCAATATTTCTCTAACGTTACCTCATCTTGCGTACCTTTATTCATACGCTAAACGCGTTCATTCTGATCGATCTACGCTTTTATTTTATACTATTAGCTATGTATTGAAAGAAAGATATATTTAGTTGTTGCGAAAAATATGGTATGCATTTGTGTTTCTTTTTAGTCACTTCGCAGAATTTTTATTTTTCGTTCAGGGTTTGCTCGGTCTATTTTGAAGAGTTCAACATGCCCAGCCTCTCGATTTTGTTGCCATGCCAGGCGGAAAGTTAAAATAAATTTGTTTATTTGCCAAATTCTTGGGAATTGGAAATGTTTTGTCATCTCAATTCACTCTGATCCCTCGGTACTTGCACGAGAAGTTCAAATCAAAAGGATCCTTTTGATAACCGCATGTCGATTTCCCTTACCGACTCGAAAAGTCACTTTACCATGACGCCAACAGCAAAACCACAAAGAGCAAGCTTGAATGTAGAGCGGAAAATATCTTCCTTGCGAATCGAGGCTGTTCCTACCAAAGAGAACTAAACCGCTTCTGACCACAAAAGACTAGAGTAGCAGAATCCTGAAGTGGGCAAATAATATTTTACTTGCGGAATGCTTTCTCTTTGATACTCGTAACTTCGGGTATAATAACTAAAGCTTAGAAAATGAAGAATAGAGAACGGTTCGAAAACATTTCAATATTATGAATCAATTAAGAAACTAAAAGTCTCTCTGCTTTATAAATTAATCATATTTGATAGGAACATCAGGAATATGCACTGAGTCAGTCAAGAGATTCAGGCCAATCCAACGAAATGTTGGATTGACATGATTGGATGCATGAATAGTTGTCATAATTGTTTTAATAGTATAGGAGTTAAAATACATATTTTACTTACCTATAATATCGAAAATAAGTATAGGTAGTATTGAAAATTGCCCCCTTTTAGAGAAGATTTTGCTACGTACCGTACAGTCACTAGTGTGTGTCAGAAAATTATTTTCATGTATTGCCTACAGAAGCACGCATGAGAAAATAGTTGGAAAATTTTTATTCTCAGGAAATTATGTAAAGGTAATGTACTGTGGCGTCATACGGATGAAATCGAAACACAGACGAGAGTGGGTTGTAATAACAGTGAGTTTATTCATAAACTGGACCGTAGTCACAAATAACAAATTTCATTGCTTACAATTAACTAACTAAATAGATCCCACTACTAGGAGAAATTTTAATCGAACGGCTACCACACTGCTCCACATCTGAGACCTAATGCATGTCTCGCTTGTCACGACAATGAATTGCCGGCCCCTTGCCCACGTGCGCCACTCGCACAAACTTACGCACAACCGCACGTCGACGCTGCTGAGAAAAAGAAAAAAGAAGCATTGTCTCGCGCCGTTATATAGGCCTTCCGCCGCCCCCATTGCCTCCGCGCCGTATCCGCGCTAGGCAGAAATTCCCAATGCGTCATCCTCCGCGCCCTTTGTTCAACTTCTTGCTCTGCGCAGGTATTCACCGTTTTAGCGCGCCACGACGCTACAGTACAAACATTATTATAATATTAACCAACTTTAACACTTTTAGGCATTAACAGACCTATTTTCTTATAAACCGTAATTTGTGGTGCTACAGAATGGCACTGTATTTCCCACATTAGTTTTCGATTTCATTGGGTCTGGACCAACTATTCGAAATTGTCATATACTCGTGTCAGCTCCCGTCTATCGTCGCCGAAAGTAAATTTTTGATATTTTCTTAATTTTTCGTTTTCCTTAATGGTCAAAAGGAAATATTAATTTATAATATTAAAGAACACTAAAACCTCGTCCTAAATGGCAATTTTCTTTGAAAAATATGGAGCCGTTTTAAAGAAAATGGCGTTTAAGCACTTCTAAAGATGCGAAATTTCAAGCTCTTTTTCACAGAAAATCTTTGAATTTTCGAAAAAGTTCTTTAGAAATCATTTGAAGAACATTAACTCACAAATACAATAGTGAATACAATTGCTGGAGATATGCATATTAACGGTGTGAGAGATCTTAAAAAAAATTATATTTGTCTAATTTTTGTAAAAACAAAATATACTCCGAATTGAACTTTACGTCATATTAAAGGTGCAATTAGCACTATCCGTTCGAAAAGTCTGAAGAAAAAAAATTGAAAATGACGTTTTGAGAAAATGACGTTTAAACATTTCTAAAAATGAGAAAATTTGAGCTAGTTTTCACAGGAAACGGTTGAGTTTTCGAAAAACTTTACTCCACATTATTTACTGCACATGTAACCATTAATATAATAATGTAAACAAATCGGCGTAAATATTAACTACGTGAGAGACAAATCACAAAAATTAAATTGTTGTAATTTTTGAAAAAACGAATGGATAGATCAATATGGCGTTTATGTCATCTCATAGAATGTATTTAGTACAATCCCTACCAACAGTTTAATGAAAAAATCTAGAACCGTTTTTGAGAAAATCTTGATTTTGTAATTTTTTAAAATTGCAAATTTTTCGCGCAATATTGCGAGACAACTACTAATATTTTCAAATAAATGTTCATCACTATAATGAAAAATCTCACTTTGGAAAACAAATTTTATTTGAAGGAAAAATATCTACGTTTAATAATGTAGTTTTTTGTAGGAAGATGCCAAACAAAATTCGAACTTTTCCAATTTTCAAAAATTTAGAATTCAAAGAATAGAGGTAAATACACTTATTAAGGTGGCTTAGATCCGATTTTCACGGTTTACTCTGATTTTTCAAAAACTACAAAGTTTGGATTTTTTTGGCGTCTTCCTACAACTACAAAATTGAAGATTCTTCCCAGTATAATTTGATCTCCAAAGTGAGTTCTTTCAATCATGTACTTTTTGAAAAGTTAATATACACATTTCTATCAATTTGTAAACACTATTGCATTTGTGAATTAAATTTCTTCAAAAGACTTCTGAAGTTTTTCGAAATCACAAAAAATTTCTGTGAAAAAGAGCTTCAATTTTCACATTTACAGTAGCGCCTACACGCCATTTTCTGACAAACGGCTTCAGATTTATCAAAAAAAAATTGCCATTTAGGACGAGGTTTTACTGTTCTTTATTATTCTTGAATAATATTTCCGTTCTCCTATTAAGTAAACGAAGAATTATGAAAACGACAAAAAAGTCCAAATAGCTAGCCGAGACCAAAGAAAATAGAAAACTAATACGGGAAAGTCTTTGCCATTCTGTAGCACCACTAGTTTTGCTTCTTGATTCGTTTGGTAATAAATTGTGTCTTCACGCTTGAATACTTTATGACAGTACAGACATATCAATTTAATCAAATTTAAATTATTACAATCCCTCTTTATGTCCTCCTCGTTTGCGTTATAGTTTTCTTTCTAATAACAACAGTGAAGTAAAACGAGAATGAACTCCTTCATTTCCATCCTTCATTCCTTTTGAATAGCTAATTCGTTAAATCTTACCACACAACATTTTAAAATAATCTTCCGAGTGGCTAGAAATCTGCTATGAGACTGCACTGAGAAGAAAAGCATCAATACATATTATTTTCTTTATTGGTCAATGCCACGAGAAATATCAGAAATGTGTCACTGTATTTAGAAACTGAGAGAAACCAGAACTAAATTCCAATAAAACAGTTTTGAACAATTCTCGGAAAATAGGAGTTCCGTTTGTGCATTTCTGCGCGTGGAAACACTCTGGGAATTTGCAAGCGGTCGGTGGCGCTGAAGGCAACTTCCATTGTTTCGGCGTTCCGTTCCGGCACGTGCAAGCGAAGTGCCTGCCGCGCCTGCAGGGAAGGCCGTAGGGCCAGGCGCGTTTCCTGCCGCCTGCTGCCTCGCCTGCGAGCGGCGCGCGACCCGCGGTCCGCGTGTCGAGCCCCACGCGCGCCTCACAAAGAGCTATGAATATGGATCACGATGTGGAGCTTAAATATTAACGAACGTAATTAATGGGGCCGCCGCGGTGTGGCGCGACACTCGCGCGGCTTTTCCCTGCAGAGGCGCACACTCGCCGGATGGCGCGGCGCTCCCATGCGCAGACGGCAGGGCAACGTGACCATCTCATGCGAAACTCCCATCGCACTGCTACATTGACACAGTTTTCTATATACTAGTATTGAAAGGTACGTGAGTCCTTGCGTTCCTTTATCGGCACAAGAATCACGGCATGTGACGGGTTCGTATGAGAGACTTGATTAAATGAGCCATTCTTCCATTTTGTCTTCTTCAAACTTTCATATACTGGTGTTTACGTTCGCGATCTGAATTTACGGACTATCGTCAGTATTATCTTAGTCGTGTATTACGTGAAATATAAAAAATATTCAGAATATCGAAAATTATATATTATTGTTTGGTTGCAGTTCTACTACTTTCGGAAAGTTCTCAATGTTCAATATTTTCACATTAGAATGTCATTTTGTAGGACAAACTTTGATTCCTTCTAATATGCTTTTAACATTCAATTTGCATCTTATTTCGTCGTGATGAACGTGGTCGTCATATGAACTTATTTCGTCGAATGATAACAGTTCTTGTATACCCCAATACTGATCGCAAGGATTCATTGGGGATGAACTCTCCTTCCAATGCAATATCGTACGGAGGTCTGCGTTTGCAGCAACGGTGCAGCCGATCGCTCGCATTAGTTTAATTAGCTCCCGCCAAGCGGCTCTAATGCAACGGCGGACGCGCTCAGTCGATGGAGGTTCGATATGAGGTAAGGCGCTACCGGGTTGTCATTAATGTTTTTGCACAGTATAAATCACTTTAGCGAATACCACTTTTCAGCCTCTGCGCATGCGCCAACTCAAAATCGAAGTGATACCAGTGATACCGGACATAGTGGGCGACTTGTATGAATGTTATTCGATCACACTATGTGGAATTTGTTTCCAACCGTGACGGCAGTGTGTGCTGCTCACTTTATATTCTCATTATGCAACATCGTGTTAATGGCATTATATACACACACACACACACACACATACATATATATATATATATATATATATATATATATATATATATATATATAAGCCACTAGGTGGCGTTACATGTGAATGAGAGGGGGAGAGAGGCTGAGACAGACACACACAGAGACTGGTCAGACAGACTGAGACAGGGAAAGAGAGAGGTGGAGAGAGAGAAGCAGAGAGAAAGACAGAGAGAGTGACGGAGAGAGGAGGAGGGATGGAGAGAGAGGTAGATACAGGGCAGAACGTCTGCCGGGTTTTGCTAGTAATTATATAAATTGTGAATGCAAATGCTCTTGGCTGCTCAGGTGATGCCGCGGAAGCCTACGACTTCATATATAAAATGCATTTCTTTATACAGATTAATGGTTGATGGGCAGCTCTAGTCTAACAAATGTGGATCAAGAGGAGGTGGTAATTATGGTAATTCAGATCTAACTCGGTCGCCTGTGTTTGAATTTCGACCTGAATTGTGCAAAAATTCTTCCTTGAGTTCACGCGCGTCTTGTCACGTGATTGTACGTGATTGCTATACTCTACGCTCTGCGAAAATATTAATTCAAAAACACGTAATCGAGGTGCAGCTTGGGTTGTAAGATGAAAAGCGCGAAAACCATAGAAAAAAAGAACCGCAGCAGCCGATCTCTGGAATTCCAGGTTTTGATAAGAGTAGAAACTGTTAAATAGCAATGTCCACCATCGTCGTAACTCAAACCTGCGACCCACCAATTTACGAAACTAAAGTTGCGAATTGTTTTAGATAAGGAAAATATCTTCAACTTTATACATAGAAGAATTTATCCCTATTAGCCGCTTATATGTTTGTGGTTTTCTTTACCACACAATAGTGTTGGTTTGATAAACATGACAAGATTTTGACTAATTTTTGTAGAATGGCTACTAAACATAGGAAAACGTAACACGTGCTGTAATAGAATGTAGAGATGAACTTTCAATGTTTTGCAGATCATAACCAAAATATTATAACGTTGATTCCGCATATACTGATAGTTATTGGTTTGGTTCTAGATAGTTCTATGCCACTTCGAGTTCATTCTGGGAAATAAGAATAAAGTTGCAATCGTACCTTCTTCGCCACGGGCTAAAGAACGAATTGTTTCGTAGTATAGCGACGTCTTTTATATCAGCATCTTAATATTTGACTTTAATTTAATAATCGATATGACGAGTAGGATTATCTTAATATATACTAAATTGTGACATAGGACTATTCAATGTTGAGCCCTGCTCACAAAGAGCTTGGAGCTACTAAATCAAGAAACTTTACGCTGCAAATATTGCACAAAATGTCATGCTGATGATCTTGGTGTCATCGAAATCATTGGCGGGGACTCACTACTTAATCCGAACGCTCCCAAAAATACTGCGAAGCACGAGTTCGATGTAAGTACATACATAGTGTCTCAAATACATGTTAAAAATTTTTGAAGTGTGTAAGATGATTCTTCAGTTAAAGAGATAAGGAATTTCACGCAAGGAGGTACTCATCTGACATTTACACCTGATCGTTCCATTGAATTTTGCTGGGCGATTTCTGGCGCAAAGAGATTTCGTTTACCTGCCCGACGGCCTGCATGATGGGGTGCCTGCCAATCAGAAGCAACCTTCACTGAATAAATCCGTTATGTGAAGTTTCCCACCTCATGTTCTTTGGAAAAATGATAATATTCGACCTCCTACATGCCCTACAAGTTTGGAATACTTATTCTGCGACATTCTACAAAATATTTTCATGCTTGGGGTTTCAAGCTAAGTTGATAATAGTTTTGTACATTTTATAGACGGGTGACTCCCCAATGCGGATCATCGTGTGACGTAGCCGATGGCAGTGCGGTACGGTGTGTGTGTGTGTGTGTGTGTGTGTGTGTGTGTGCGCGCGTGTGCGTGCGTGCGTGGACGAGTGGTCTTCTGCGTAATTAGTCCCGAAGGCCGCTGTGTCGCGCCACCGGGTGTGAATCGACGAAAAAGGCGAAAATGATGAACCTCCATTTGTTTTGCGCGAGCAAAAAGGTGGTAATAAGATTAACGCTTGTTGGATGAAGCGAAAAGTCAGCGCAAGTGAAATGTTCGGATCGTTTGATGCTTAAATTTATTGAAGAAATATGGAACACGTATTTATTTTCTAATGTTTTATACGATTGGCGAATTTTGTTTGAGAGTCTGGAAATGAACGTAGAAATTAAATGGGTAGTTTTAAATACCGGGAATTGCTTTTATTGAATTAGCGACGTTCATAGTTCAGTGAATCAAACTTGTGGAATCAAGTGTGTAGATTTAAATGTGTGGAATTGCTTGCGTTCGAGGAGTCAGAATTTCTTCGTGATTCAGAGCCGAACGCGAAAAGTAAGATAGTTTTCGATAACGATTTAATTGTTAAAACATTGTGTTCTGTTAAGTTTCTCCTCTACCTTTCCCACTTTGTGGGCGAACTGAGGCATTCGAAAAGTGAGAAAATGAAAAAAGAGGTAAGTCCATTTTCAGAAAAGCGTTTTGTATGACTTTTAAAATACATAACATACGTTTTGCAGCACACCTATTAGTTTAGAAATTAATTCTTCAATACATTAAAAAAATAAAGAGAAATGAGTTCCAAATGGAATGAAAGAAATAAAACTAAATTCTCAGTGAAAATTATGAAAAATGCTCATATTTTCTTTATTTCTTGTACATTTAGTTTTTTAAGATGTTACAGTAATTCCTGAAAATAAGATGAGAGAAATATGATAGATTTTATTTCTCAATTTTTACAACTAAAATTGTAATAATAACGTACATTTTATTTAGATAAAAACAAATATTATACAAATGAACAATGCCTCAATGTTCATTTACAATAATTCCTTGTCTCAAAATCGTTAATTTCATATTGTTATTGTGAAACGAATGCTATTGTGATGTAGACAATAAATAATTTAGACATTTTGTTAATACATATTTATCAATATTTTATTGGAATATTTTTGTAATGATGAAACGAATTTTAGTCAAAGGACTTGGAATATGTTTGGTAACGAATGTTTTCAATAATTATCTGGAAATTTGACGGAGAAATCTTGAATTGAAAAGAAATTGCTGTTAGAATTTAAAACTACTGATTAATTTTTTTCTATATCGCAAGAAAGACTACAAATATATTTAAAAAATTGATTTAATAAAACCGAAATGTTTTAAACGGGGATAGCAACGATACCGTTGTTAGACATTAATTTAATTGTTCTAAGATATAGTAATCGATGTACAGACAACGCAGATCAGTCTGTAAACATTCAAATTAATTTTAATGTTTAATGTTAATAAAATTTAATGTTTTCGATTTCCGGCGTTGTGTGACTTGGGCAAAACTTTTTAACGGTTGGGCAAACTTGGACCAAACTTTGGTGTAAGTCATTTGAATTTTCGACAAAGTTGGGGTGCCAACTTCACGCACCTCGGGAAGAGACCGAATGATTGATCACAGGCTATCCGAATAATTGACGCGGACGATCGCGTTGCTGAATTAACTGCAGTATTGTACGTAACGTATGGGCACTCGCCCAACAACCAACGAAGTACTTAGGTACTAGTACTTCGCGGGATTCTCCCAGAAATCTCCACTGAGGGCCACTCGCCACATCAGAAAACAAAAGAAAAACGCGATCTCGCTACGAGCCCCTCTCAGAGGCTCTCCTCCAAGACTCAACCGACCTCCTCGGAGGTTCTAACTGGAATTACCTCTCTCTACGCGCTAAACTAGCGCAAACCCCCTTCTCTCCTTCCCATTTCCGAAAAGTTCGAGAACATTCTACAGAATTTTTGAATGAAAGATGGAGTTCCATTGGTTAGGAGCTATTGCGTCTTATTTTTCTGAAGGGCCAATCACTTCCTGCGTCTTTTGCCCTTAGGCAGCGGAAATTTCCACTGAGCGCTCTCAATCTTGCAGTGTAATAAACACTTGCTGGGTGGTCGCCGGGCCAAATGAAACTGCGCGCCGGAATAATCTCGTCTGTAGAACGACGTAAGTTAGTTCTTCCCTGGACTGGCGCCGGTTTGTCGTGGAAGGCAGCCCGCACGTTCACCGTAACGAATCAGTCCCTCACGTTGCCTAGGGGAGACGGAAGAATCGCTCTTTACTACAGATAAGGTATTTACAAATAGTTTAAATTTTCCAATTCTTGCCATGTGCGTGTGAAAAATAAAAAATCTTCCATCTGAAATGTAATTCCTTCCCTAGAAAAAAAATTTCACCACATGTCACTGCCGCAACCGCATGTACTACAGTTCTTTCACCTGTTAACCCCCCTCCTTTTTCTAGAAAACGAATAGGGCCAGTCTGATGTTTACCATCAAAGCAATTTCATTGACGGTACAGAGCTCAGGTCGCTCCAGTGGAGCATTGGCTTGAACTGACAATGAGGAAAGCGGCGACTCCGCGGGTGGATCTGTTCATGCCGTTGCGGCGAGCGGCGGGCCACCTCCGCCGCCCCCGCCGTCCCTCACATCGCCGCCGCGCCGTGCGTGCCTTCATAGTGGATGCCGCCGGCCCCTCTGTCGCAGTCATCACTAACTCCACTTTTTCCATCGCTGTTCTCGCTTCCGACCCAGCATTTCTCTGCAGGCCGCGTCACTGACCGTCGCCAGCGCCGCCGCCGCTGCCGCCGCCGGTTTAGCGTGCGTTCAGGAGAGGTGAGCTCGACGCGTTGCGTCGGCGGTGGTGGCAGCAAAGCTTCGGGTGGCGACTGGCGGCTGCGCCCCAATCGCCTCGCACGCCCTGCCTCCGATTCACTCTCCGCTGCGGCAACCGCCTCTTCTGCCTCCGCCCCCGCCTCCCTCCTCCGCCCCTCCACTCGCACGCACGCACTTTCGCACCGCAACGTATTTGTACCTGCGCGGTTTCTCGACAAGCCCTACGGAGAAGCGGCGGGCACAACCGTTCTGAACCTTCTGCGTTTCGTCCTGCTTTGACCAGCTCTGTCTGCTGCAATGAAACCTCTCTTGAGCGGTCACCAATGGTGCCGGCAAAAATAGCCGTTAAGTGAGGTGTTCGCTTCATTAATGATAAGTTACTGGAAGTGTAGATCACTTTTAATACCGGTTAATAATTGATACGAAATGTATGTTCTCTTTAACATTTTTAATTACCAAAATTGCAATTTAAGCAAATTATCACCGTTTGACTCCTTTCAGCCAATGTCACCTCATCATTGACATGTCACTCATTCTCTTAGACTAGTATCTCACTTTCCATTCTCACCAAAAGGATTGAGCAAAATAGACTTGAAGACTCAATTCACACCCTCTAGAAAATACAGCTAGGCCGCCTGGGCGCACGCGGCGCACTTCGTGAGTCCTTATGAGGGAAGAACCAGTTAGCAAACTGTTGCAATGCAGTGAAATGAGCGAAGAGAACGCTATTATTTCATTGATGAGATGCAGTAAAACTAGGTCAGTGCTGTACGCGATATAATGTAGAAATCTTCCTTAATGTGAACATAAACAGAGGTCCCGGGAATTGTAAGTTGTACAATATTACAATGTCGAAAGCTGTGTATATTCTATTGAAGAAAAAATACTGGTCCCTTCAGATTACGCAAAGAGAAAGTTTTATTGTATTTATTAATGTCACATGTTGTTACCACAAGTCCATGTTTTTGAGCATGTAACGCTAAGAATTTAGTGCAGGAACAAATTTGAACTTTCAACGCTAACCAAATTTGTTAAAGAAAGATAGTGGATCTCAGATGTGTTAACCCTTTGCGGTCCTCTGTCCCGTGTGGCGGGACACAGCGTTTTCCTCGTTGCAGACCCTTTAAATCCCCACGTAGCTGGTTGCATCGGTCCGGCGTGCCGCGGCGTAAGAATCTTTACTCGAGTTTCAAATTATTTTTCGTATTATTACAAACAAAATATTTTAATTTATTTGCCTAATTCATAATACATAATTTTGTAACTTAATGTTTGGTGCGGAGAGCTTCACCTCATTACCAATAACGCCAGTATATTGCATTGTATGAACGAAGTCCGAGTTATCATTACTGTCATTTTCTTCACACTCCTCGGAATATCTCGAGAAAATGTTTTTAAATTCTTACTTTCCTGAAGAATGTTAACTCTCAGAATTGTTTACCGAATCACACAATTCAAGCTTCGACAATCTCGAACACTTACTTCTCTATGTCACCATAAGTTCAACTGCAACCTCGTAAGGAAACTGATTTTAAACAACATAAAATGGGCAAAGTCTGGCTACAATGAAGGAAAATACTGCCTAATCTCTTCTGAAGATAATTAGTTGTACAGGAAGCCGGTGCCATTTACCTGAGTGAAATAATACAGAGTTAAATATAGGTCCCGCCCCACGGGACAAAGGACCAGAACCAGGAAAAAGGAAAGTCCCGTGACGCGGGACATCGGACCACCAGACGAAGAAGACGGAAAAGTGAAAGGACCGCAAAGGGTTAATGATATTGTTAATAATGATATTAATTAAACGTTAATGACATTATTCACATTTTCTACAGTGAAAACATTTAATTTGAATCTTACATTAGTAGTTAACGAAATGAGTGTATAAAAAGGCATATAATTGCACGATCTGATATAATTAAAGAAACGAGCGACGATAGAAGCGAGTTCCTTTATTTACCACGCGTACTATTATATGCCTTTATACACTTGTTACGCTCAATATTTTTTCGTTTCCATTCGAAAATATTTTTATTTTTGAATAATTGAAATATTTCTTTAGCATTTCATATTTACATTCGATGACGTCATTTTCATTCTGAACAAGACCAATTTTAATAGGTCTCTTAGACTATGATCGCCATAGTGAATTAGTGAATTCAGAAAGAATAGAGGATTTTAATAATATTCCGTATGAAAGATTACAAAAAGCGGAAAAGGCGATGCATGTATTGCTCCCTTCACCAAGTAAAGATTTGTATGAAAAAGAATACAATAAAAAATCGCTATGCGAGTCACATGTAATACTAAAGAAGTTTTATTCACTTTTCAGAACGTGTAAATAAAATTGACGTTTATATTTTTCACATTTGTAATATTCTTACAACCAACGTTTTATATTTATTCATTTAAGTTATAAATATAAAGTACTAAAATGTGGTTCTATTAGTCAACTAGTGTGAATCCAAGTTGCTTATGGACATATTTGTCTATGCTAAAAAAGACGTTACCTGTGAAAGAGAATATTGATATTTCGAATTACTCCAATTTAAGCGACTTGTGAAAACAAAAAATTAAGGAGTGACTCCAAAAAAGTCACATATCTTTGATAGAAATGATCTAAATAGATTTTTGTCGGAGGCACCAGACAACAAATATCTTCTAATGTAGGCGGGAAAATAAATTAAAGAATATTTTTACTTACAAATAATAAAATATTGTCAATGTTTACAGGTTGTTGCGATATTGGGGTATATGGTGCCAGCAGACAAGATGATCTATAAAATTTATGCTTGGGCAATGTATCAGAAGAAGCAAATGTGTTAGTTGTCCATTTATAAAGTACCATAACAAATATAAAAAGAATATTCACTATGGTTTATAACGCAGGTTGTGTTAATTATGTTGAAAAATGTCGACACTTCGCCCCGTACATTGTTTTTGCTCTGTTACTAATACATCAACGGTTACAATAACAATCTTCTGACCCGTTTCAATGCGATGTGTAGTTTTTGGGGACTTCATTTAAATTTCTGATATGTTCAGACACTTTTAATTTCAATTTTCTTTTAGTTTGTCCAATATACAATTTATGACTTTGTTGACATTTTATTTTACAAAATTACATAACTTACACACAGCATTACCTAACTATCCCTGTACAACGTATCTTACTCTGTATATTCGTAGTAGGTATAGCGGAAAGTAAAAAGTGGATAAAACTAGTTGCTAAATTAAGAAAAAAAATCCCCTAACACGTGGTGTAGCCAGAATCCCCGTTTTGTGGGTTCTTGATACCGAAAAACCAATTGAAAGCTAAACGTCCCTCCGCATTCGAGTGGACCGTGCTAGAAAGAAGACGTGGCAATTGTAAGTTACGTGGAAATATTGACTTATTGTTCAATTACGCTTTCACATTTACGTTAATCACATATCAATCACAGTACTTTGGTCCCTCATAACTTATGAAATTAAATTCTCCCCATTGGGGAGGTTGTATAATTCATTATAGAAGTTCAAAACAATAATACCATGCAGAATGGCAACTATCAAAACTGTAATGAAGCTGATACACTCTTGAACTCTCAGCATTCTATATTGAAAAATATGAATTTTCAACATCATACAAATTCTTTCCACCAGTCAACTTCTACTGCAGAATTGCCTCAAGATACTCTAATACAGAGTGACAGTTGTTACAATTATAATGACGATACACGAGCGATCAACACAAATTCACAGTGCTCTACATTGCCAAAATATAGAATATCAAGATCTCCCACATTCTTCTATTCAGTCACGTTCCACTGAGTTGCCTGCAGATACCATTTTCGTGGAAGAGGTATCAAACAGCAATTAATCTCCGCGAGTGTAGAGAGGCATCTCTAAAATTACCACCTCGCATCAACATCATTCTCAAACATCAAATCCGGCCAAACGCAAGAACTCTTCAAATCCTACGTACTCAGTGCCTACTTATTCTCCTTATGAAATTTTCAATGAAATTTCTGATCCAGAAAATGAACAGCAAGAATCACCAAAGGTCCAAATACCACCGATTACTGTAATCGGAAAAAATTATCAATTATTAATTCGAGACGTCGCAAAAATTGTGCAAAGTGAATTCTCAACAAAATCGTGTAATAATGAAATGAACGTTTCCTTTACAACTATTGAAGACTTTAGGAATTATCGTAAATTCAGTGAAATAAACAATTTACAATTTTTCACTACTATACTAACTAACTAATAACTACAAAATGCATAGATATGACAGACTAGATAGCACAGCATCTGGTGGTGTTGCTATCATAATATCTTCTAAATTGAAACATACTTTAATACATACCACTGTTTCTCCTTCACTCGAATTACTGACAATTATAATATACCTTAATCAAACACAATATCACATGATAGTTACTTATAAATCTCCCGAATATATATTTTCACTTTTAATCTTCAAAAAAATTCTTAATAATGCTTAAATCAACATTTTACTAAGAGGAGACTTAAATTGTAAAAACCAAATCTGGGGATGTAACATTACTAACCCTAATGGTAATAATTCTTCTTTCTAATGGTAATAATGGTTCTTTTCTCACCTCTCAAAAACGTCAAATTCACACACCCAATGAACCCACATCTTATTCTTATAATGAGAACATCATTGCTGATATATTAGACATAACGATTACACAAAATTTACTTTGGCCTGCCACTCAAAATATACTTCCTGAACTTGATTCTGATCACTATCCAGTAATAATAAATATTTATTTCTCTTATAAAACCAGTAACTATAACTCTTATCCATTATTTCAAAAAATTAACTGGAACACATTTACAGCACTAATTGAAGATAATATTACATTTCCAGAAAATTTAAAAACAGAACAAAGAATTGATAATTACTTATCCTATTTCACAAATACAATAATTAAAATCTACATTTTAATTCTAGATTTAGACCCAAAACTAACTACTCAAATTATAAACCTTTACCATTTCATATTTCTAATCTCATTAACACCAGACATACCCTCCGGAATTATTGGCAACAAAATAGACGTCCTAACATAAAAAGTTTGAAGAAGAAATTTGCCGCCATATATGAGAAAATGGCGTTTGAGCGTTTCTGAAAATGCGGAAATTTGAGCTGCTTTTCATAGAAAACGGTTGTGTTTTCGAGAAACTTAATTTGACATTATTTTATACTCATCTACTTCTTAAGATAATAATGTCAACAAATCAAGGCTAATGTGAATATTAACAACGTGGGAGACAAGGAAAAAAATAAGTTTTCAATTTTGAAAAAACAAAAGAATAGAGCAATTTGGGGTTTTTGTCATCTCATAAAATGCATTAGGCACTATACCTACCGGAAGTTTGAAGAAAACATTTGGGGCCATTTTTGAGAAAATCTTGTTTTTGTAATTTTTACTTTCCCGTATACGTACGTATACACGGAGTGATATACATAGTATAGGGAAAATTATGTAATGCTGCGCGAAAAAATGGCCAATTTTCGGCGGAAGAAAATTAATTGCCGGGCCGTGAAAACGAATAAGTGGATAAAACCAGTTGCTAAATTAAGAAAAAAAATCCTCTATCTCGTGGTGTGGTCAAAATCCATGATTTGTTGCTTCTTTATACTTAAAAATCGATTGACGGCATTCCGTCCGTCTGTCCGTCTGTCCGTCTGTCCGTCTGTCCGTCCGTCCGTCCGTCCGTCTGTCCGTCTGTCCGTCTGTCCGTCTGTCTGTCTGTCCGTCTGTCCGTCTGTGGTCAACGCTAGCGCCTAAACCGTTCGGTCGATTCTCTTCAAAATTGATATTCCCCAGTCGATCTGATTCTAGTCGAAGCTTTGTGATTTGAAAAAGATTCTTTAAAATTTGGGGGTAATTTATATGAAGCCCCCCGGGGATTTTCAACATTTTCTCAAAAACGGCTCCAAATTTTTTCTTTAAATTTCTTGTATGAATAGAGGAAAATACACTTTTTAACATGGCATAGGTCCGATTTTCACGTACAGCTCTGAATTTTCGAAAATTGTGAAAGTTTGATTTTTTTTCGGCGTCTTTCTCCAACTACAAAATTGAAGATAGAGATTTTTTTCTTCAAATAAAATTTGTTCTGCACATTGAGTTCTTTAATAAAGGTCATGTAAATGTTTTTCACAATTTTGGTAGTTTTCGTGCAATATTGCGTGCAATATGTGCAATTTTAAAAAATTACAAAAACAAATTTTCTCAAAAACGGCTCCAAATTTTTTCTTTAAACTTTTCGTAGGGATAGTGGTAAATGTACTCTATCAATGACATAAAAGCCATTTTGGTCTATCGGTTGGTTTTTTCAAAAATTACAAAAATTTAAATTTTTTCACGTGTTTCTCACGTCGTTAATATTTACGTTATCGGCGATTTTTTTACATTATTATATTTACGAGTATATATGATTTAAATAATGTCAAGTAAAGTTTCTCGAAAACACTACCGTTTTCTGCGAAAAGTAGCTCAAATTTCGGCATTTTCAGAAATGCTCAAACGTCATTTTCTCGTATATGGCTGCATTTTTTTTCTTGAAACTTTTGTAACGGATAGTGCTAATTACACTCATTAGTATAGTGAAGTTTATTTTGAGTTTTTTTGTTTTTTTCAAAAATTATATAAATGTAAATTTTTTGAAAGATCTCTCACATCTTTAATATGCACATTATCCGCAATTTGTAAAGATGATTATATTTGTGAGTGTAAGTGCTTCAAATAACTTCAAATAAAGTATTTTGAAAACTCAAAAGTTTTCTGTGAAAATGAGCTTCAAATTTCGCATTTTTAGTAGTGCTAAAACGCCATTTTCTCTTCAACGGCACATAATTTTTAAAAGAAAATTGCCTTTTACGGCTAGGATTTTGTGTTCTTTAATATTTTAAAATTAATGTTTCTGTTCTACCAATAGGAAACCGAAAAATTAAGAAAATGACAAAAAAATGTACTTTTGGCGATGATAGATGGTAGCTGGCAAGAAAGAGTATGTGGCAATTCCGAATAGCTAGCGAAGACCCAGGAAAATAGAAAACTAATACGGGAAAGTCTGTGCCATTCTGTTTCTGTATTTTGACAAATAAATAAATAAAATAAATACGGTCATGCTTAATTTTTTCAAAATACGAGTAGTTTTTCTTTAATTTTGTGACAAACGTAATAGGCCGCTGTAAATTTACTGCGCTTCGGACAGCTGGATGCGTCGTAAATTAGAATGTGCAATTTTGTATATTATTTCTTTCTTCGTTTGTTACATTCGAACTTTGTTATAGACTTACACATTAATATTTTAGAAATTGTTTATTTTGAAATATTTGAAATAAGTAAAAAGAATTAATAGCTCTCAGAATTTTGTGAAGTTGTAGAATTCACATAGTTCTGACAACACTGCAATGGAAATAGTGAGTTCCAAGCGAAGATGTTAATGGCGCATAAAGTGCAATATTACAGTACTACTTAGCTGTTTCCTCTAATACGGGAAAGTAAGTGCTGTTGTAGCACCACTAGTTTAAATTGCACATATTGTACGCAATATTGCACGAAAACTACTAAAATTTTGAAAAACATTTACATGACCTTTATGAAAGAACTCAATATGCAGAACAACTTTTATTGGAAGAAAAAATCTCTTTCTTCAATTTTTTAGTTCCAGAAACACGCCGAAACATTTTAAAACTTTTCCCATTTTCGAAAATTCAGAGTTAACCATGACCATTATTTCATCGGACATATGCCACCTTAATAAGTGTATTTTACTCTATTCTTACAAGAATTTTAAAGAAAAATTTGGAGCCCTTTTTGATAAAATTTGAAAATGTCCGGGGGGCTTCATGTAAAGTACCCCCAAATTTTACAGATCGTTTTTTAAAATCTCAAAGCTTCGACTAGAACCGGATCGACCGAGGAATATCCATTTTGGAAGAAATCGAACGTATGGTTTAGGTGTTAGCTGTGTTCACAGAGGGACGACAGACAGACGTTTCTTTTCAATTGGTTTTTTCGGTATCAAGGACCCACAAAATAGAGTTTCTGGCTACACCACGAGTTAGGGTTTTTTTTCTTCATTTAGCAACTGGTCTTATCTACTTTTTCTTTAGGAATTTTTTTCTTTATGAAATTCGCCATTTTTTCGCACAGCATTACATAACTTTCCCTATACTACGTATATTACTCCGTGTATACGTATGTATACGGGGAAGTAAAAATTGAAAACCCGTAAATCTCCTGGAATTGACTCAATGAATAACCAAAACAATCAAATCGTTTGGAAACAGAACAACTGCCGCTTTTACATCCTTTTTAAATTCAGCCTTAAAAATTAATTATTTCCCATCTAGCTGGAAAATAGCCATTATTCTTCCCATTTGTTAACCACAAAAATGATCCTAGGAATCCTACAAATTATAGACTAATAAGTTTACTTTCTTCTCTTTCTAAGATTTTTGAAACTCTTATTTTACATAGACTAACATGTTTTGTAATCGCCAATAAATTTATTCCCTCTATACAATTTGGATTTACACACAAACATGCAACAACTCTTCAAATTTTAAGAATTATAGAAAAAATGAACATTCCTTCCATGTAAAACAATTTTTACATGATTGTTCTTTAGGGAAGATTTATTTATTATCGTTAATTATTTGCTCCTGCTTTCTTTTAATATATAGATTTGCGTTTTTACTGCCATTTAGTGCAACAATATGTAAGAAAACCGTGATTGATTTACATGATATAATTATGTAATTATCACTTGATCAGTATCCCCGCAAGGCTTTTACCGGCGTCACTTCTGACCAGTGATGCCAGATGCACCGCATTTTCGCATTTTATACCGCATTATTAACAACTAATCGGCGTTAAGCGATGAGGATGCCTAAAAAATCTGCATTTCCATGATAGTGGATTAAGATCCTTTTTTTTCATTTCCTCAGTTATTACATCGATCGTTAGATGTCCCGCTAACTATGGTTGACAAAGTTTGAATGTTCAAAATGCTGTTCGATTAAAGTAGAAAGCAATAAAACACCAATCATCTACCAAACATTAGGGTTTATCCAATTGCCGTATTCAAAAATTGATGACCAAGCACCAAGGTGTTGTCGTGAACTCCGTCCTTTATTGTCTTACTGTTCGAGATTCAGAGGACAAATAGGTGACCTGTTGGTTAGTCGTTTCCGAATACGACAAATAAGAATACGGATCGTCGTTCGGATTATTACTGCATTTATTAAAGCCGGAGAAATGATGCACTTCCCGGGATATTGACATTAAAAATGTTGAAATCACGTTACTCGGCTTCATATTAAACTGAGATTAAAAATATATTGAAAGTACATTTATAACAAAAATACTGATTTTTTTATTTTTAATTTCTTTGGTGAATCGAGAACATTATATATGGTGAGAACAAACATAGAACAAATATAGTGAGACAATATTGCATTTATTTAATTAATAAAACGGAATTCTATGTCGATATATGAATTACTGATGTTTTCCCCTATTTTTAAATTATATTAGTAAATCCGCATTCATTAGAAGAAATCCGCATTTTCGAACTTAAAACTTTGCAATCGGAAGTTTCACATCTGGCAACATTACTTTTGACCCAGCACGGTAGCAGTAAGCAGCACGGAATAGGGATGAGATCTCTCACACAATAAGCCATTTCTCACTCACTACGGTTTCCGGTCATTATTTTTATTGTGTGGGCGTTAATCGTAATTTTACAATTATCATTTTTCTATTTCGGTGTAATTATTAAATAATTTATGATTAATTTGCTGGGCTGTAATGAAAAACGTTATCGAAGCCATCATTTTAAATAGCGAATGTCGAGGTGAGAATGTATTACTGCCACGAATCCCTATTATACCCACAGATGTGCCAATTCAATTTAAACGTCTTCAATTTCCGTTAAGATTGGCATTTGCGATGACTGTCAATAAGTCTCAAGGTCAAACGATGTCTGTTTGTGGCTTATTTTTGACAACACCATGTTTTTCTCACACGGTCAATTATACGTGGCATGCTCTCGAATGGGCAAACCATCCAGTTTATTTGTGTTTGCTAAAGATGGAATAGCAAAAAATTTTGTACACTATTGTGTTGAGGGATTGATATGGTTTTTTAGTAAACTTTATAATTAACTATAACCGTAATTATAATTAGCAATGTATATCATTTCCAAAAATAAATTACAATAAATTACAAATATTAATGTTTGATATTGTGTTATTGTTATATTCCATGATCGTTCACAGCGCTCCATGCCTCTTCAACTCATTTATACCACATCCACAAACACTGACAATATGTTAGTGATTTTTTTCTACTAAAATAATCCTAGGGATAATTTATATGGCAAAACAACTACTGCCGGGTCAGCTATTATATATATCCCGTCACCTTGTTGAAAGCTATGTTAGGAGAATATGTCAGTGCGCTCGTGCTTAGAGATCCCTCACACCTTTAATATGCACATTACCAGAAATTTGTAAACATTATTATATTTGCAAGTTATAGTGCTTAAAATAACACCTAATAAAGTTTTTCGAAAACTCAAAACTTTTCTCTGAAAAAGAGCTTCACATTTCGCAGTTTTAGTATCGCTTAAACGTCGTTTTCTTTAAAACGGCTCCAATATTTTTAAAGAAAATTACCGTTTAGGACGGGGTTTTACTGTTCTTTAATATTCTTAAAATAATATTTCGTTTCTTCTATTAAGAAACAGAATAATTAAGGAAATGTTTTTAAAATGTACTTTGGGCGGCGATACTAAGAGCAGCAAGAGTATGCAGCAAGAGTATGTGGCAAGTCCGAATATCTAGCCGAGACTAAAGGAAATAGAAAACTAATACGGGAAAGTCTGTGTCCTTCTGCAGAACCACTAGTTCTTTTACTATAGGCAACTAACTTCATTCACGTACAGAAGAACTAAAATGTGAAAGAGTTCAAACTTTTACGAAAGAAAGATTAGTACTCTAGCCATCAAGAAATACAAATAACTAGCGGAACCTGGCAGACATTGTTCTGCCCTTTATATACCTCATTCTCCATCTCCCCGTCTCTCTCCACCCTCTCTCTCTTCCTCTCCCTTTCTCTCCGTCTCTCCATCTCTCTCTCCGTCTCTCCATCTCTCTCTCTCCGTTTCTTTTTCAGTTGAGTATAGCTGGGCATTCCCACTCGCCCTGCCCCTCCCGCGGCCGGCGCCCGCCCGCCGGCGCTGCCTGCTCCAAATAAGCGCTTAGGGGCTGAGCCGGCGATAGCCCACCGAGCCCGTGCCGGATTACAATTTCCAATTTTCGTGCGTCGCGCGCGGGGACACGGCCCTCCCACCCTTGCCTCCACCCTGCCTCCACGCGACTCTTCCTCCGCACACCCACCACCTCTGCTGATCGTCTCATCCGCTTCACCACATGAGATTCTGAACAGGTCCTGTAGCGTCGAAGTAAAGTCTTCCTCATGGCCACTTTCGCCAAATAATAATATCGCTTCAAAACTTCCAGGATATTTATGAAACAAAGAAATTTGTTAGGAAAAAATTAAAACTCATTTGAATATAACTTCTGACTAATTGGAAGAAAAAGAAACCAATCTTGCTTGCAGATTTGTGTCAAATGGCAAAAGTTAAGTAGCGTTTCGGCCTCCAGGGACCATATAGATCTTACATCATTTAACCACTGTTTATTGTTACTTAAAGTGAAAGAATTTATTGAAAATACTAAATCGGTAGCCTATCTCAATACTCGTATAACGCATTTATGAACCTAAAACTGAAGAGCACGATTTAAATTTAAACTGGACAGATTTTGGTCAGATTGATGAATGATTTGAGCTTTCATAACACGGAAACAAAACCCGAAATGATTATTCCTGGCCGAGATCGCTAAAGCAGTAGTGATCTCGAACCAAAGGATCGCGGGTTCGAGTCCCTCCTCGCGTTTTTTTTTAATTTTTTTAAATTTATTTTACATTTAAAGACAGTACAACGTTCAGCCGCGAGGCTCTTCAGTTGATTGGCCGAGCAACTTTGCATCAGGAAATTGTGAAGGGGGTAATTGTTTGTTACCTCCCTGATAGTGATTACATGTGTTATACCTTCAACCAAGTTTATTGCGAGGGAATTATGTTAGAGCAATGACAGGATTAAAAAGAAAATACGATGGGAGGGACAGGTGCGCATGGTTGTATTTGTGAACGTCCTTCCCCCACTATCATGACCACATCGTTTCATCCTCATACCGTAACGTTAAATCCAATAGTGGTCGCTAATGACGTAGATTTTGATGCGACATTAAATAACAAAAAAATATCCGAATGTTAACGGAAATAGTATTCCCTCGATCGTTGCAACAATTATAAGTAAAATCTTTAAGAACGAAACGCGTAGAATCATGGATTCATCACATTACAATATATTGAGAAATTAATGATTTGCAATATACAGAAATAGAGAAATACCTAAATTTTGCTCTTCCCACTTCCATTTCTAGAATAGTCGCTCAAATCAGGATGTACAGTAACAAAGAAATCAACATCAATAGTAGAAATATGATACACAAAATACACTCAAATCCAATCTGCTTGTTATGTAATATGAATACTGTCGAAAACCTGAAACATATTTTATGTGAGTGCCCAATATATAAAGGGCTTAAAGAACCATACCACACTGATGAATTATCCTTTTCAAATTGTCTCATGAAACTAAACTGAAAGATCTACAACTCTGTACATTGTTATTTCATCGATAGTTTAAGCTAAATTCTATCGCACTCTATTTTTTCAATTATTTGTACCTTATCATATCTGTAACGCGACAAACCTCACTTGATACAGGTTGTTTTGAACATATTTTTTATGTTATTCTGTCTCAATGATTTTGCATATTATATTATTGTATTATTTTGTAATTGTGTGTATTTGTTGTATTATTTCTATTGTATCTTGTAATCACTACCTATTCTATCAGAAGTTATTTGTAATGGAACTGTTTATGATTGAGCTGAGCCTTTGTAGCAAAATCATGTTTTCCAACATTATGATTTGTTATAACAATACCCTCCGACTTTTTATCCTTTCCTCAGTTACAATCTTAGCGCCTAGTTCCCTTAAACCGAATTTCAAACTCATTTCACTATAGTTTTCTTCTCTATATTCCAATTTGCAACTGTGTCGTATCAGGGCCTGGTTTCCAACATCACAGTACACAAGCATAGCACAATAATTCTCATGATCTTCTCTAGGATTGCTACTTGTGTTATTTTTCCTGAGCACTTAACATAAAACAACACGAATTTCAAGCTTCCTTATCACAATATTCCTGTCCATTATCTCCCCGCTCCGGTGGGAACCGTCATTTTCTGAGCGTCTGATTTCCAACATCACAATATTCAGGCTTTCGTATCACATTCTACTCCAATCTCTCTGCGGTTGCCACCTTCGTCGTTTTCTGAGTGTCGCCACCCCCATTTGCGCTTTGTGGCCGTCGCAACCGCTGCCTTGAAGGCGGCGAAGCGAAGGGAAAATCTCGCGGCTACACGCAGAAGATTTTGTTTGGATAGCGAGGGGTTTTCCCACGAAGCCAATAGCAAACGGTGAGGAGTGGGAGGTAGAGGAGGGGGAGAAAATGAAAGAGGAAATTTGGGAAGAAATCTTAGGATGTGTGCGACTCGGCACGAAGAAGAGAGTAATCTTTCGTAAAAAAGGACTTAAACACAGATTCCTGGAATACGAAGATTTCGAGGACGCGTTTGTGCGATGAATCTTGTAATGCATTACTAAATTCCAATGCGCGCAGAAATTGAAAGAAAACTATGCATCCTCTGGTCTTCAGAAATGTGTGTATAATTTGGAAGGAAAAAAACAAAAATATCTATTTTGCTATTTCCAATTAACGCAAAACTTGAAAGAAAACTAGCAGCCTTCGGCCAAGAGAGAAGTAGAGTTTTGGAATCACAAATTGATCGCGGCCGCCTGCGGCCAAGTTCAGCTTTCGCACGGCTTGGGCAGCCCATGTCTGTGATGATACGTCACAGGAGGAGTCTCACAAACAATCGCAGCCAGTCTCAAGGGTGAGGGAGGTGGCATAACACAATTACGTGAGAATCACAAAGGCGGACGGCGGTAGTTCAAATATGGCAATATTTTCTAATAAAGGTACATGAAATGCAATAATTTAGTGAACAAAAAGAAATTTCATTGAAATAAAA
Organism: Acheta domesticus; assembly: GCA_031308135.1. Classification (NCBI taxonomy): domain Eukaryota; kingdom Metazoa; phylum Arthropoda; class Insecta; order Orthoptera; family Gryllidae; genus Acheta; species Acheta domesticus. The sequence continues at coordinate 110,839,486 of JAHLJT010008756.1, read as the reverse complement.
AATAAACGCATACACATTATCAGTATTAAAAAAAATATTTTTCACGAAATTTCGTTGGTATGAGATTAATTAACAACCAATTTGGAGCAATTAGCTTCTCAAGAACACTTTAATATCAATATTATGGACCGATTATTGAGTGTAGATTATTAAATAATTGAATTTTATATATATATATAAATTTAATATATAAAAATAATAATTTTATGTATATATTATATATATACATAATAATATATAATATATATTATATATTATATATATATATATATATCAGTCAAAATTGTGAAATAGTCTAGAAGGTATTAGTTTAAGCAATCTTTGCACTTAATGTGTATTTATAAAAAAAATCCGTTTGTTTGTAGCCCTAATAAAGATTAATAAAAGCCGAAACGTTGGCAGTTTAAATGGTGTTGAAAAATGACGTACAATAATCGGTCCGTAATAATAATCAACAGAGGTCAAGATATCAAGCACGTTCAATTTCGATATTATTGTTCATGCACAATACATGCTCTTCATCAAAAATCCAGTTTACTACAGATTTTATCGAAAAGAAAACTATTATAATTGCAGATTTACAATTGTTTATAAAAGTTTTTCGTATGTTTAAAGTCAAAGTTCATATGTTTAAAAACCTCTCTTGGGTTTTCGCTACATACGCGTAAAATTGGTAACGAGGGTGGAGCCCCAGCACTCGCATATATTGCGGTGGAAATCGTTGCAGCTTAGATATTACTGTTTTTCAACTTTGTGACTTTCCATTTTGTTCTAAATACAGAAATGAAACTTCTGTCTCCGACATTCTGTTTTTGACATTTGTTTACTTGTAGAAATTTCTGATCATGGCAATGGAACTGAAATATGTAAATTTTTAATTTCAACAAGATGCAATTTTGCAAAGAAAAAATACTTCGTATATAAAAGTGAAAAATTAATACTATTTCGTAGTACAGTGTTGACATAGATATTTGAAAATTTCAAATTAAAGGAATGGGAACATCTGTCTCTAATTAAATAAATGTAAATGAAGGTGCAATTTTGCAATCAACATATGTTTTTTAAAATTAAGTTATTCCAAATTCATAAAGTTCTTAGCTTGCAGACGCATACTTTTTTCATTCTACCCTGACACTCCAATGCGTTTTTACAATACCCTCAGAATATAGGTCGGTTGTTTCAGGTCATTGCTTATTGATCCAAAATCATGGAAACTTAAGTTCTTACTAATGTTCCCCAATTACGTAAAACCCAAGAAGACCATCATAAGGAAACGCAAAAAACTCTCTGAGCATGTGAAAGAATCAGTCAGTTGACTTTATAAGTACCTTATATATATTATGAGTATTGTCGTAATATCTACAATTTTGTCATTTTATTGTGTTCTGTCGCATATCCCCCAAATCACTATAAAATTTGAAGGATTCACAGTACATGTGTAGACAGGTCGAAAGTAACACACAAAAGGATGAATTGTAGCTTGTGAGTTATTCCAGTGTACTCCCTGGAATCTTGAATAATGAATGAATAATTTTCAGAAAATCATCGACTACCTAAACTTCTTCGTCCCCAAGATTTTCTTTCGTAGAATGAAAGAACTTGGACTGCCTTTTCGAAATATAATTATGTATTGAAAGATTTTCCAGTTTATTAATTAAATCTTCGACAAAATCATTCGTCAGTTTGATGCCTGTTTCGAGTGAGCAACAATTAACTTGAATCCAATGCCGATAAGTAACACTTTCAGTGGTATTTTCTTCGAATGTTTGATTAACGCACTTGATAAGTTGTTAATATATCACACAATTAATGTTGAATTGTCAAAATTGAAATTTCAAGTTAAAACAGCCATATCGTGGTTAATAAACATGACTTTTTCCTAAAACCTTGCATATATTTCACGCATTTTAAGCTACAGAACTTTAAAATCAAAGATGGTGTATTTTGGAAAATAAATTTTGAAAATGTTTCATAAATTTTACAATTATAACATTAAAAATGTACCTGAAACGCAATAAAATGTGTAATTTTCATTATTTGGGGTTAAATGAACTCCAAGAAATCTGAAAAATAAGCAAATAAATTTTACGTAAAGAATCTTAACATTATTTTTTACCCAGTTCATGTCGTCTGCAGAGGAAACTCTTATTTTTACGAAAAACGGTTATTTAATGACGCATGCAAAATATCGAAAAAATATAGATTTTATTTTTTCATAATTTTACCACAAAATAAACGTTAAAAAATTGCTTTCAGTTAATTTGGATATTGTCGGGAATTTTGTTGGTCGAATATGAAAACAATGACTCAAATATAACATCAACCTATGACTACGATCAACAACATATCAAAGGAATGAACAAATCCATTGTGTGGAAATGACAAATGTTTGGAATTTAGTGAAAATTGAATAAATTAGATACATTTGATTGTTTCTTAGTTGTAACTGTCTAATATTTATTATTGTTACGAAAATTATCCCATTACATTTAAAGACACTTAAGTTTTAAAATTTCTTCAAAACATTGTATGATTTGAGCAAATGGAAATATAACGAAATTTTAAAACTTAACTGTCTTTAAATTTAATGGGATCATTTTCATTATGAAAAAAAATCAGGAATTTGAAATGTATTTGGATATTCTTTAGAAACGAACTATATATAAATTAATCAACCACCCTTTAAAGTATTTCAGATATATGGATGACATCTTGTTTATCACTACCCAAGATAAGGCACCTGATCCATTAGACATCTGCAATCCCACAGCCTTGGAACTAAGAAACCATATTATTTACAAAATTACATGCAAAGCAACGGGATATAATTACACATATGTTGGTACCAGCGAGCGCGATCTAAAACAACGAATAAAAGAACACAGACTAAATCAAATGAACAGCTGATAAACAATATGTTACCATATAATATTTTGATAAACCAACACAGAATCGACCATAACTATGTAATGGATTGGGAAAATATTCATCTTCCCGAAACAGAAATAATTATTATCAAAAGTTACTTGCGGAAGCTTTGTATATATTTAGTATAAATTGTACTTTAAATATCGAGACACAAACACTTACATGACATCTATAAATTCCCTATTAAAGTAAGTTTTGTTTCGACAAAACCGTTCCTTGTTCCTATATTGTACTAAATATATAATTCCTTGTACACTCATCGTCATAAAAAAAGCTGCACCCAGAAGGACGAGGCGGATTGCGATCATTGTTGGCAGGCAGGTAGGCAGTACCATGCATACAAAATGATTACACTTTCACATTTGTAGGACCAACATTATTGTGCTATACAGCCACAGACTTTACATGTTAGTATGCCGTGGGTCCGCCATGTTGGCGAACACACGCGTCCAGACGTCGCGGCATGGTACAGGTCTCGAATGGAGTCATGTGCTAGACCATCCCATGCAGCTTGAAGCGGTTCTTGCAGATTGGGGGGTAGGGGTGGGATCCTGATCGCACACTCCATCCAAAAACATTCTCGATCGAGGAGAGGTCTGGCGATGCGGCTGGCCATGGCATTGTATCCACGGCTGCAAGGCATGCTCGGGAAATGGCTTCGGTATGCGAACGCGCTTTTTTCCTGTTGAAATGGGACATGGGTGTGAGTGTTCACGAATGGCTGAGCCACCGGTTGCAGAGTATTTTAAATGTACCGTGCGGCTGTCACGGTGCCTCCAAACAACACTATATAATGGTGGACGGTCACCGCGGATATCGCGCCCCACATCATCATCAGGCTGGCGGGACGTGCGATGGAATACCACAAACCGCTAGTCGTGACGCCCCCTACTACACCTTCACACACGGACCCGGTGGTCGTCGCCATCAAGGCAGAAGCGGGACTCGTCGCTGATGAAGATCAGGGCCCCAGGTCCGTCTTCCCGACACCAGGCGAGTCTGTAGCGACGTTGCTGGGGTGTGAGTGGCATGCGTCGTAACGGTCGGCGTTCGTCGATCCCTGCGTTGTGCAATAACCTGCCAATGGTACTGGCTCTTACAGGATTTTACAGTGCAGGCTGCACATCCAGCCGAATAGCACCTACCATTGCCGTTGGAACTGTTCGCAGGTGGCGGACAATACGTCGGTCCTCCCTCCTCGTGGTGCGTGGCGGACGTCCAGATCGTGCTTGTCGTATGTGCGCGCCTTCCTCAATCCATTGCCGCCAACAGCGGGCGATGGTGGTGTCCGTACGACCGGTGAGGCGCGCAATACGTCAACAGGACCAACCGGCCTACCGCACGCCCACGTTGTGGTCCCTCTCGAAGCGTCTAACTGGAGAACTGGCTGTCAAACGCGTCCCCTAGGCATAGTGTACGTGCAGCTCTGGCGGCGCTACCTGATGTCGCAATGGCTGGCAGGGCCGTTTGAATCACTCTTATCTAGACCAGTTGGTTCGACGTCACGCACCTGCCACCGACCCCCAGTCCGCGGCCGACCGTGAAAACGAAATAATTGGCAGAGCGAATGATGTACAAAATATCCACCGAATTTGCAGCAGATCAGTGGGTGGAACTTTTTTTTATGACGATGAGTGTATATCAATTTACATATAATTATTGAATATCTTTCCAATCCTATTATGTTGTGCTTTGATTGTGACTGGGTTGCAACATCTTTGGCAATTATAGTATGTATGCATTCCTTGAACCCACTTTTTAACTCTATTCATTATACCTTTGATTGTATGACCGAGCGGGATTATTCAAATTGCTAATGTTGCACTTTAACCTAAAACACGTATATTTTGGGTGACCGTTACAATGATATATTTTGAAATATACAGGATGAGTCACGTAACTTTAGCACCTCCTGTAACTTTGAACGGTTAAAGTTATTGCAATGCAGTTTTCACGCATCGCATGCATGAGGGGAAGGGGCTAATAAATGCGTGCATTAATTTCTATTTTATCACTTGTATTTTACGAGATTTTTAGGTAACTTTGTTTTTTCAAATGGAATTATAAATATTTTTTCAGACCACCATGACGAGCGTAAAAAGACGAATCCAGTGATATACATATTGTCAATATGTTAGATAAGCATTTTTTAAATTAATTTTGATTTTTGCGACTGGGGTTTAACGGACATTTTGAATAGTCTACCACACAAGGTCACGGAGCGCTCCACCAGCAACGCGCCCCGAGCAAGGAAGGGAGATTTGAAGACACGAAACATATTCCAAATATTCACAAAACTATTGCAGTTTTTTTCCTGAACTGTACTTTCCATCCTTCCGCAATTTTCAGATTTTCGACTTTCTTTGATTGAAGCAATTAAAGGATGGAAAATAAGGATTTGTCATAAGTTCGTATCGTAATAAAATTGCTTATAACTTCAACTCCATTTAATGGGGTTTCATAAGATATGTATTAATGGATCTTAAAACAAAGCACAATAAGAATAAATAATTAAAACTGTACAAAAAAATATTGCGTATTTTGAGCAACAATTTCAATGTTAATAAGAATATAATAATAACTTAGGGATAGAAATAATCTTATTTCAATAAATACTACTTAAGACAAATCCTTTTTTTCAATCCCTAAGAAACACAAAATATCTGAAATGGATCAGGATGGAAAGGAGAGTTTCAGGAAAAAATGCAACAGTTTTTGTGAATATTTTTCGTATCCTCAAGTACTAAAATCCCTTCCCTCTCCCGACCCCGCGTTGCTGGGGGAGCGCTGCGTGACCTTGTGGGGCTGACAGTTACAAATGAAAATATCCGTTAAACACTAATCGCAAAAAAATCACAATTACTCAAAAAAATGCTTATCTAACATATGACGATATTTATATCTTTGGATTTGTCTTTTTACGCTTGTCATGATAGACTGAAAAAATATGTATAGTTCCATTTGAAAAACAAAGTTACCTCAAATATCTCGTAAACATACAAGTGATAAAGAGGAGAAATCAATACACATATCAATTAGCCCCATTCCCTCATTCACTTCTGTGAAAACTGCATTGCAATATCTTCAACCGTTCAAAAGTTACAGGAGGTGCTAAAGTTACGTGACTCACCCTATATTCTACTCGCCTTCTTCTCACAACCTTCGGCTTACCAGCGTCGGTGTTTTCTTCGACAGCTCGCATCAACGACCAGCTGAAAAAGGGGGCGGTAGAAGAATGCTTATATGAGCTTTGTGATCTCAGGGACCGGGATATTTTGGTGAGTAAGCGTACCGCAAGACACAGAAATTAGTAGAATTATGCGTATATTCTGATACTAAATTTACATCACGCATGAAATAATAAATTCACTTCTGAAATAACATGACTTTCTCTGCATAATTTCACCTTAACTTTGTTTTCCCAGGCCTGGTTTAACCAAATACATGAAGCTTATCAAGCACTTCTAAATTACCGTTAGTCAGATAATCTCTTCTATTCTACTATTTACAACACTTCCCTTTTAATTAAATTCATTGATCACAACTAAAACATTCATGTTGCTCTAACTTAAATAAATCTATTTCCTTAAATTTATTTACAATAAATGAGACAGTCGTTAACTGCTCCTATTGAGAATGAATTGTGTTACAAAGACACGGGCTATGATTTCTCACTTGCTTTCGGACCTCCACTAACACAGTTTAAATAAGTTATTTGAGAGCCCCGTTGTCTGCGGTACTGTTCGCGCACTCGTCGTTTTTAACTTCGCGTTCGTATAGTTCTCTATCTGCGATTACCGTGTTGAAATTGCCGCTACCTCGGACCGCACTCCTGCGTGGCGCCTTCGACCTTGGCTCGTTTTCAGGTTGCCTACGGCCTCCTCCGAGACCGTCGCCTGCGAAGTCGCTGGAAGCTGCCTCCCGTCGCCCGTTCTACCACGTCTTCTTCCGCCCTGCTGCCGGTCCCGCGCCGAACTCTCCCGCCGCCAGTTCCTCGCCTCGTCCGACACCGAAATATCCAATTCTTCTTTTCTTCGTCCGCTCTTGGATCGCGATACGCCGACGCGTTTGCTCAGTCTTCACGCGTTAATCTCGTTCGAAACTCACAACGTTCTCGGCAATAACTTCACTCGAATCTCTCCCCTCTAATAATCACCTTCCAGTTCACTTATGAGTTACGATTACTTTTACTATTACGTCCAGAAAAACTATGATACCGTCTTAATTAATGAACTGTACCTTCCTACGAACTCGCCAAGAGGGCTCCTGCTCATACGCACTCTATCACTATTACTCCACACGTCCGCTCTTTGCAACGTCTCGCCCAAGAAGAAGGAAAACGACTTGCCTCTCTTGGAGGGGTGGTAGTGCCTCACGCCCCTCTCGCTCCACCACTTCTTGTTCTCAATGGTTCGGAAGTTTCGCGTCGTAGCTTCGCGCACACCGTTACTAGGCCGCGCTGCTTCCTACTGGATTCGTTCTTACGCTTATTTTTATATCACGCGTCACTCTCTTCCTAGGTGCGTGGATGGCTATGGATGGCGTACATATATATATATATATACTATATATATATATATATATATATATATATATATAAATAATAACAACATAATAAGTCGGGTCATAAGTTGCAACAACTTTCCTGTTTCTGTTTTCCCATTCAAGAGCTTCGGCGGGCAGGTACAGGGCTCTCACGCCGAAATCTTTTCTCGCTGCACAGAGTGGGTGGGGTGGGCTCAGGCATGAGCGTGGAAACAGAACGTATCTTAAGCGCTTCTGCCCAGTATACTTAAGAAACAAATGTGTAATATTAATGTGGAGGGAAGTTATGACTGATTTATCGATTTATTAACAGCAAGGTAACGATAATTATTATTTAAGTAAAGCCAGCTCTGAGAGAAATCGGAAAGATATCTCGTAAAATATTAACGTCAAGCTCTTCATTATTGTAACAATAATAATGTATTATTATTATTATTATTATTATTATTATTATTATTATTATTCCATTACATCACGACTAAAGATCTTATGAGTCGGCTGAATATAAAATCTACTCCAGGTTGCAACCAGCTACCTAAGGAGCAGATTCGGTGACTATCAGTGCCTCTACAATACTTTACGCAAAATGTGGGCTGTTCCAAATAAAGCAATTCTTGCACTTCCCAGTCTTTTGAATTACCTGGGAGTTTAGACAAGTTCTTACTCAAATTTTGCGGAACAAATCCCAGAGCTCCGATAACTATCGGGACGACCTGTGCTTTTACGCCCCACATTCGGCTGATCTCGATTTCCAAACTCTTGTATTTAAGACGTTTCTCTGCCTCCTTGGTAACGACGTTTTGATCGCAAGGTACAGCAACATCGATAAGTAAACACGATTTTTTGGCCAAATCCAGGATAACTATATCCGGTTTGTTTGCCGCTATCGTGCGATCAGTTTGAATTTGTTGGTCGTACAATATCGTACACAAATCCAACAGGACGTCACCGGTTTCGGTGAGTGTTCGTACCACTTGGGGGCATGTGTTTGGAACTTCGAGGGCGGTACAGATCTGCCAGTGGAGGTAGCTACACACCCTGTCATGTCTTTTAAGGTATTCGGTCTTTGCTAGGATTGGACAAGCTGAGACAATATGATCAATGGTTTCTACTTGCTCCAGGCAAATGCGGCATTTGTCATCTTGGGAAATTTTGAGAACCGCTTTATCATAATGTCGTGTTCTCAAGGCCTGATCTTGGGCAGCTATTACAAGTGCTTCCGATTCTGGCTTCATCCTTCCCCTTTTAAGCCACATAAATGATTGATCTTTATTGATCTGCACCTTGTCCATTCTTTTTAGGTATTGACCGTGGAGTGGTTTGTCTCTCCACGATTTCTTTAACATTTTTTGTGTCTCACACTTCATGTTTAGCAGCATCAGAAGTTCAGTGTCTGTGTTATTCGACGTGTCTTGCCTAGTTTTCTTCGCAATGTTTCTTGCTACACTAACAATGCCTCTGTTTCCCATTCTTCGGTCAGATTTCATGACCTGCCTCATTAGAGGGTCGTCTTGATGGCTGACTACATACTTACCCAACCCGACTATTGCGTTGTGCCAGGAGGCCTCAATTTGTCTGAGGCCTCTTCCTCCTTCCTTACGTGCCACATAAAGTCTATGTATATCAGCTCGAGGGTGGGAAACATGATGCATTGTCAGCAGTTTTCTGGTTTTTCGATCCATGGTGCGAATTTCTTGCTTAGTCCAGTCCACTAGTCCAAAACTGTATTCGGCTACAGGTACCGCCAAACTACCTATTGCAGATATTTTATTCCTGGAATTCAGAGCGGACTGCAGGACCACTCTCACTCTTCTATAATACTCCCTACGAATTCTCTCTTTCATTCTGTCATTCGAGATGGTTTCACATTCTTCAATGCCCAGATATTTGTAAGTTTTACCTGGCTCAAGATCTTGAATCACAGTGTGCGTATCAATTTCAATGTTCTCAGACGTTGCGAGTTTCCCTCTTTTTAAATTGATTTTTGCACACTTGTCAAGACCAAACTTCATGCAGATGTCATTGCTAAAGTCATTCACGACAGACAGCATTTGGGAGAGAATCGCTTCATTCTTGGCAAACACTTTCAGATCATCCATGTAAAACAAATGTGATACTGGCCTTTCATCACCATGGAGCTTAAAACCAAAGTCAGCTTGCGACAATTGTCTCGATAGTGGGATCAAACTAATGCAAAACAGCGGAGGGGATAGTGAATCTCCTTGAAAAATACCCCTGTTAATCTGAATACTTCTGGTTTCTACTGCTTCCTTTCCGCTGTGGATTAGTAACCTGGTACTCCACGACTTCATACTAGCCTTGCAAAACTCAACAAGTCTAGGATGAAATCGATAGATCTCCAGGGTCTTCAAAATCCAATCGTGTGGTACACTATCAAAGGCCTTTTGGTAGTCAATCCAAGCCATGCTCAAATTACGTTTGCGTTTCTTTACATCATTCAAGATGACTTTATTCAGTAGCAAGATTTCCTTACACCCATAAGAGCCTTTACGACATCCTTTTTGTTCAGCTGGCATTAGATGATTCTTATCTAGATGTCTATACATTTTGTCAGCTATAGCTGAAGTTATAACTTTGTACAGTACTGGCAGGCAAGTACTTGGCCTGTAGTTCTTCGCCAAAGAGCTGTCTCCCGCTTTGGGTAGCAAATACGTGATGCCGCGTGTGAGCCATTCCGGGATTTCCTTTGGGTTTTCAAAAATTTTATTAACAGCCTTTGCTAGATGAGAATGTATTGCTGTTAATTTCTTAATCCAATAAATCTGGATCTTATCAATCCCGGGGGACTTCCAGTTTCCCATGTTCTTAATTGCTTGGAAGAGGTCCTCTTCCGAGAATTGGTGAACATCTTCCACTGTTTCTACAAGTTCATCGGCAGCATCAACTTCAGATTGAAGCCAAGATGCGTCTTTGTTGTAGGATCTGCTCTCTTCCCAGATTCCTGCCCAAAATGCTTCGACGTCATCTTTTGAAGGAGTAACAGCTTTGCCATTCGGTTTTTGAGTCAGATTGCGATAGAATCTCTTGGCGTCTGTTTCAAACAACCGGTTCTGTACACGGAAATCTATTCTACGTTTGTACCTTCTTATTCGTTGAGCCCATGCTTGAATTTTCTCTTTTAGCTTCTCAACTACCATTAGCCTGCTGGTGTCATTTTCAATTTGGTATTTTTGTTCAACATTGAATATTTTTCGTTGAACTTTAGAGGTGTGCGTTGATTTAGAAGATGCCTCAGCTAAGAATGATATTTCACGCCGGGTGTCGGCTATCCGTTTCATAATTCTGTTCATCCATGGGGGTACAGAGCTGTTTACTCTGTTTTGCTGTCGGCCGTCGGTGTTCTTGGCTGGCCCCAAAATTATCTGAGATACTAGATATCCAGTTGCATATATGATGTGATTGATTTCAGTAATATCTAGATCTCTGCCTGGGGTCTCCACTACCTCATTTAAGACAGAATTAACTGTTTCTATCACTCTTTTAGCTTTGGCATTTTCGTATATTCTCCTCAACGGTTCGCGAGATTCAAACGGAAGTTGACTAACTCTTTCTATCTCGCGCCGAAGGAGATTTCGCATCATGTCCTTATCGTGTAATTCATTGCCAGATGAGTTTTCACCACTGACGTGTGTTTCACTGGAAAGCGATGAACCTTCCACGGGATCATCATTTTCAAGTTCTACATGTTCGTCATGTGGATTGTTCGAGCGAAGTACATATTCCGCATTTCTCTCAATGTCAGCAAGTTGATCTGCTGTGAATTTTCCACTGCTGAGTATGTATCGTCGTTGACTGGCAAGCTTCTTTGAGTCTAGGGTAGGTCTCATATCTGGGTTCCGCTCTCTCCATACCTTGAAAACTTCTATTTCAGAGCCCCCATTTTTCGCTTTTGCGTAGTAAAAGCACCACATCACCTCCTTTAATTCATCCCGGGTCCATCTCTGACGATGGCTTCGAGCTACTGCCGGCTCTGGGTCCCTGGGACTAGCATCCGTGGGGTGGCCAGACGTCGACAAGGTGACATTAGCTCGGTTTCTGAGCAGGTATGGGACATTGGTAGAACAAGGCACGTTAAGATTCATTACATTGCTTGTTCTATCCATTTTGCTCATTGGTTTGAATTGAAGATTCGCAGGACGCAAGTTCGAGTTCACAGATCACACTTAACCCTCGGGTTGTTTCCTGCCATCCGTTACTGCGACCCACAGTGGCCTCGGGGCATCCCCCCGCAGGGCCCAGCAAGGGGTCCCTCCGATCGCCAGTCGGCATTACTAAACCCTATGGGATTTTCACTGACTGCTGAAGGCAGCCTCCTTCGCTGGCTAATGCAAGGTTCGGGCCTCCACTCTAATCAGTGGCCTGGTGTGCCAAACCAGTTTCTCTCCTGTACCCTCTATGGGCCGACAACAGGAAGTCCAAAGGTTCATGACCCTTCCCTCTCTACTTACTTCCCACTCTCCTCAAAATGGAGTACTTCTTCGTCTGACCCCTCACCTTCAACCCATTCAGCAAGGGAGGCCCCACCGGTAGCTAGGCTACCACTGACATAGCTTTAAGGCTCATGGGGGTACTCAAGCTCCACCACCAACTGCAAGGTCGTGTACTCCCTAGGTGGAGTTATTATTATTATTATTATTATTATTATTATTATTATTATTATTATTGAATCTGGATATTAAGCAAATAAGAAAACCTTAGTAATAGCCATTAACATACCTAGAAATGTTATGAGTGTTATTACCACAGAGGACAAAAATTCAAAATCGAGGCGGAGCGTATCGGTGCCGAGATTTTTACTTTGGACGACACACTGTAACATTTCATGGTATGTTCAGCATTTTATCATTGACCATAAAATCTCACGATTTATGCTAAAATGTACATGACTGCGATGGTAAGCATGACTTCTGTTGCTGTTGCATGTTACTATGATATTATGGGGTGTTGCTTACGGTATATCAATTTAAACAATATTCGTATATCGTGGTTTGAGAAAAGTTGGATGCAAATAATTCTCCTGAACCTAAAAATAACTAAAGAAATGACGTTCGGTGAGGAAGTTGGCGCGTCTATTTCCAGAGGCGACATCTCAGATCGGCAGTAAATATGATTACCGAAGAAGAAATTCATTTGGTGGAATGCCAAGAAAATGAGGTTAATTTATCTAAAACACATGGTTAATTGCGCTATTAATATCTTTTCTAATGAACAATAATTATCTCCCAAACTAATATAAGTTACTTTCACTCTGAACTGTTTGAATCTGATTTGTTTTTGTACACCGCCGTGTTTTTTCTTTATAAACATTTGACTTGCGATGAATCGATGGTTGTTTAAGCAAGTTGCTAAGGATATTAAAACTCGTTGCTAATGATGTTAAATTTCTTAACATACAGGTAGGTACAAGTGTATTTAAAATACCTGTAGGATTGCATGTTAACAGGGGATAAAAACGATGTGACATTACATTAGTACATTAGTAATTATTGAAAATAATTAATAAAAAATAATAAAATATAATTTCCTTAATATGTCAAAAAATGACCGTCGAGTAAATGCTTAAACTGACCACTGTTTTTCAAGAGATAGTCTTTTACTCTTTTCAGTGTAGTGACTGCAGTACGTTGAAGAGTAACAGGGACAGAATAGGTGCTTTCTCTTTCTCCGACTTAAATTAAACACATTCTTTCAGCCAGAAATCTGAGGGCACGCGGCTGGGAGTCGCTAAAAGTGAAAGGGATGTCGACGGTATTTCACGCGTTGCCAAATTGCCAAAACAAGAGGTGGTGTTTCCAGACTTGGGTTGCAAAATACGATGGAGATAGAGATTTCTCCTTCAAATGAAATTTGTTCTCCGTAGTGAGTTTTTTCATTCACATCATGTACATTTTTTTGAACATTTTATTAGTTCTCGGGCAACATTGTGTGCGATATGTGCAATATTAAAAAATTACAAAATCCAGATTTTCTCAAAAACAGTTCCAAATTTTTCTTTAAACTTTTGGTAAGGATAGTGCCTAATGTACTCTATCAGATGACATAAACGCCATATGGCTCTATTATTTTGTTTTTTCAGAAATTACAAAAATGTGATTTTTTACTTGCATCTCACGTCTTTAATATTTACATTAGCGGCGATTTGTTCATATTATTATATATACGAGTACATATGCTTTAAATAACGTCAAATAAACTTTGTCGAACACTCAACCGTATTCTGTGAAAACTAGCTCAAAATTCCGCATTTTTAGAAACGCTCAATCGCCATTTTCTCAAAAATGGCCTCAAATATTTACTTCAAACTTTTGGAAGGGATAGTGCTAAATATAATCTTTAATATGATGTAATGTTCAATCTGTGATATTTTTTTGTTTTTGCACAAATTACATAAATGTACATACATTTTTAAAAGAAAATTGCTATTTTGGACGAGGTTTTAGTGTCCTTTAATATTCTAAAATTAATATTTCCGTTCTTCCATTAGGAAACAGAACAATTAAGAAAATGTCAAAAAGTTATACTTTGGGCGGCGATAGATGGCAACTGGCAAGAATGTGTCAAGTCCCAATAGCTAGCCGCCACCAAAGAAAATAGAAAGCTAATATGGGAAAGTCTGTGCCATTCTGTAGCACCATTAGTTACTTTCCCGTATACTTTCGTATATACGGAGTAATGTACGTAGTAAAGGGAAAATTACGTAATGCTGCGCGAAAAAAAAATTCGTCAGAAAAAAATTCATAACGAAAAAACGGATAAAAGCAATTTCTAAATTAAGAAAAAAAATCTCCTAACTCGTGGTGTAGCCAGATGCTCCGTTTTGTGGGCCCTTGGTACCTAAAAAACAATTGAAACAAAACGTCCGTCCGTCCGTCTGTCTGTGAGCAACACTAGCACCTCAACCATACGTATGATTTTTACCAAAATGAATACTCCCCGGCCGATCTGATTGCACTCGAGGCGCCGCGATTTTGAAATACACTTCTACAATACACAAAACACAATTACAATACACAAAGGTGGCATAGGCCCAATTTTCACAGATAACTCTGAATTTTGGAAAATTACGGAAGTTGAATTTTTTTCGGCGACTTCCTTGAACTACAAAATTAAAGAAAGAGATTTTTCCTTCAAATTAAATGTGTTTTCCAACGTGAATTTTTTCATTAAGGCCATGTACATTTGATAAAAACTAGTAATTTTTGTGCAATTTAGCGTGCAATATTTGCTAATTTAAAAAATTACAAAAACCAGATTTTCTCAAAAACTGCTCCAAATTGTTTCTTTAAACGTTTGGCAGGGATAGTGCTAAATATATTCGATCAGATGACATAAACGTTGTATTGCTCTCTAAGTTGTTTTTTTAATTACAAAAATGTAGCTTTTTGACATATCTCTCACGTCGTAAAAAATTTACATAACAGATGGATTTCATTATTCAGTGCGTTTGTTAACATATAAGCTTCAAAGTATCTCTAATGATGGTTTTTGAAATGTCAATGAGTGGTCCACAATAAGGGAACAGAATTGGCAAATTATCTGAAATGTTCGAACTAAATTTTCTCAAAAACTAAATGTTTCGCCGAAATTCACAAGAATGGGAGTTCAATTCTCTCCCATATTCCAGAAGCTTGATTTCGGCCAAGATATGTGGGGCCCAAAAATGAACATAATGCTAAAAAATGTAAATGCTTTTTAATCACATACAGAATGAAAAGTATCTATTTCACCGAAACGAAAAGTAAACCATCGCGCCAATTGAAAAGTTTTCTAAATCTTTTGTATTATAACATTTTTCTCGAATCATTGCTCATATTATCGCAAATGAGATTATTTTTACTCGCTGAATACAAAGTGGTTTGGGAATGACAAGAATGTTGACATGGCAAGAATGTTGTTATTAAAAATGTCTGTTTCCGTTCACTAGGAAATAACACAATAGCAATTTATCACTGGAATATTAAAAAAAATATTACGTATAAATGTGTGTGTCAGTCATAATACACATTAGTTGTGGGTTTAGTGTCATCATAGTGCATTGCTAATGTTGTTATTTTACTTCATGTGCATCTTTTGAAATGCACGAGTGCTGTTTCTTGTTGCGAAAATTTCCATTACTCCTGTGTATTTTATATCAATTTAAGATGGGGCGGTAGGCTGATTTTTTAAAATGGAATTTTCGTTTTCGAAATAATATGAATTCTTTTATGAACATTTCTAGGTCAGATTAATTGACATATTCCATCTATAAATGCATGAAAATAATTTTTAAATATTTCAGTGTCAACTGTCAATGCAATATGCAATATAACCGTACATCAACATGCAATATAACCGTACGTCAACATGCAATATAACCGTACTCTCTCCCACACAACTTCCATCTCTGCTTCTATTTTTATCATAATGCCAGTTTTTGTTTTCATTTGTAAATTAATTTTGTCTGCAAGTTTTCATAGAAGTGTGTGTGATAGTCCAATTTTTGTTAATGCACTTATTTTGTAAACAATTGCTTCGCACGAATAGATGCGTGCGTTGATGTGATTGTTGTATAGTAAAGTTGAATTTGTTTTCAATTACGATGTGTGTGGGAACTACGAAGATTGGCTCTCAAAGATATGGGAGTTGTCATATGTTAATTTCTTATAAACAATTACATATCTCGAAAGCGAAAGACGATAGAGCCGATCGAATTGCAGAATTTTGCAACTCGTTTAAAGGCAGTTTAGAAAAGACAACAAATATATAAACAATTTCCAATATTTGCCATCCTGAAGTGGGAAGCGTGCCTTGATGTTTCAGAACCGAAAACTGGGAATTAGCAATTTTGCAACAATTAACAATTTTATAAACAATTCCGAAACGTGCGCTATACGTCCCGGGAGGGGTTTCAAATTGTCTCCGATGTGAATATTGCAAAAATATAACAAATTTGTCAAGAGATGCAAAATGATTACTAAATACCTTGTTTAATTATTGCTAAAATGTTAAATTATGTTTAAACACTGATATTTGAACACTATTACTTCACAAACTTTCCACTCCCAAATATTTTTTCGATACTGCACACCCTTCATTTCTTCGTCTCGAGTTCGTAATGTTCGTACACATACTGAAGTTGTTTTGAGTTAAAAGAGGGAATAATATTCAATTGATTTTTCGCAAGTAAATCTGGATTATGTGAAAAATGTAATTAAACTTTTTCAAATCCACTAATTCTATTGCATATGCTGAACATTTTATGTTGTAATGTGTGATATTATCGTTATTCATATATCTCTTGTAGGCCATCGAATCGCTAGCGCTACGACGCAACCCGCCGGGGGAAATCTGGCCTATCAGCTTCTTAGTCGTTGGCAGTTCGTTGAGAATGCTCGTTAGTAATAATTAACTATGAAAGAACTAGAAGGCGTTTTCCTCCGTACAGTGCTGCCAGAATGTGCAGGAATTACTGGGTCTTCAGACTTCGGCCGTTACCCATTTTACGTGGCGGCAACTGTACATGTTGGTGGACCAGTATTGTTCTTGTTGAAATGGTATGATGAATTTACTTACTTAAACGAATAAGTTTTATACTATATGTTACTTGCACACTGGACGTACACACATATTTCTGTCGTTCTTCAAAACAACTATAAAAACCGGCAATTACTTTTCAGCATAGATATTTTCATTTACTTTTATGATTATGATTCATCAATAACGTCATGGCACCAATATATATTACTCCGGATGTATCTACTAGCGTACCTGTGCGAGAACTCATGTATGTTAAACTCCTCTTAAAACAGTAAGTCCCTTCAAGGTCACGAGTTGATAGGAGATAAATTTTAAATCTTTCATTATGAATCCGATAAAAGAAACAAAGATATTAAAGGGTTAGTTTTACAATGTGTATTGTAATGGTCCTTTCCTTTTCTAATACTAACTAATTATACTGTTCACTTTGTTTTTGTTTGTGAATATTATTGGATCATTTTCATTTACATTCGTGGGTTCTGACATACAACTTTCCCTCTGTTGTATATGTACGAGTGATTATGTACAGAATCCCGATCACTGGAATTTCTCTGAAAGATAAAACTTACTGTCGAATTGATGGCAACTGTAATGAATTCTCAGCCTTTTCTCTTTTAGAAAACAATAACAATTAACATTTATTGTCGCTACATTTACAGTATGCGAGATCTCATGACTTGATTATTGAAATTTTCTTTGAATATAGATTGTACCGTTCGGTTTTTGATATAGAAAGTTCGTAAGCTTACGATGTTTCTCGAATGGGTCTTCTCGGCTGAAAATCTTCTCAGATGGTTTCCCGTCCAGTCCAAGTGGCGTCTCCGATGGTCCGTCTAAATTTTGAAGGCACGTGATATGTCTATTCCATTAATTTCTTAAACCCTTCGATATATTGCATCGCGACGCGACTGACCCTAATTTCGGTTCCGTGTGGAACCCTATGCGCGACTGCTATTATCATCCACTGATGTTATTAATATCCCCTTACCCAGCTACGAAGCTACTCTATCTAAATCCTTCGGTAATACGTATTATATTTAAATCAAACCTCTAAAATGAACTCACCCCAAAACACAAAATTCTCCGTTAAGATTTTGAATAATAATATTTTTGCACATGAATAATACTACTTTGCTTTAAAAGCATGAACCTCCAGAACGTCGCCTCAAAGTTCTTTTTCCCAATAAAATAAAATTTTCACGTACCGTCGTCGTTCGATGTGTTCAGCTCGCTAGCTATCATAAGACAAGCTTGAAAGCTTCCGTCTCCCCCAAGCACGTATTCCCAAAGCCTCCTTCACGTTTATTCCGTCTCGTTACGATTAGACTTTGGAGAGATGTGTTTAATATCATTGATGTATAGCAAATAATCCCTAAGTTAGTTGACGCGTTTCCCCTCGTGTTTCCCCTCCCCTTTGACAAGTGTTTCCCCTCGTAATTTTCATGAGAAAAATGTCATCGGATCTTTTGATATATATATATATATATATATATATATATATATATATATATATATATATATATATATATATACACATACAGGTGTCCAGAAGCTCCCGTTACAAAAAAATACGCCAAATTCAGTGTTGCACGTCATGAAAAATGGCAGGTCCAGTTTTTCCGAAAAAAATTGTGTCTTTGAGAAAATTGAGTTTAAAAATCACTTCCGGCCGCTAAATTCAAACCGGCCGCTACGACACGAGACGGCGGCGTCTCCTTCTGCGCGGAGGATTTCCTCGTTTCTCCGCGTTAACGGAGAAACAGTCGAGTAATATTCTCTAAGGAAAGCATTGCGTGGCTTACACTAGAATACGTTAATAGTATAAAATGTTTGTAGGTTCTGTTTAATACATATTTTAAATGTACTTATTAAAAATTCAGTTTTGTTCAAAATCATAGCCACGGTACAAGGCGGTGTAAACGTAAATGATGAACACATCCAACACTTATGAAAAATATTGAATTTCCTGGAATGCTCGAATTGTTATTTTTAGCACATATTCATATGAACTAGTGGCTTGGGCTTAAGACTGCCACATGAAGATTATTCTAAATGCCGTGATAAACAAAAAGGGGTTTCGGAAATGAAATATTTGTTCATGGAAATACCAAGTTTATTGATTTTCTCTGGAATTTGAATTGATTCTCCCGGCTGTCATATTCTGAATTTTCAGACTAACAATAGCCAGATTAATTTGAACTTATATTAATTTATTAATTTAGCTGGTTTAGATAATATGATATTAATAATTGCACAATTTATTGTACTTCATATTTCAGTTTATCGTTATTACTTCTGTTTACTCTAAATTTTAAAAAAATGTATCTCTAGTATAAATCAATAGTGGTCGCCAATGGCCACAGATGTTTTTAAAGCGACCTTAAATAAAAAAAATAATAGCCAGATTTAGACTTCTTGATAAATGACTGCACGATTTATCTCAGATGAAATTGATAGATATCAATATTTTCCCCCTCAAAATGAATGTCTTTCCTAAATAAAACTATCAGTTGGTACAGTAAAATACCCACGAACTTCCTTAATACTACCCGTCAAATTATTCTCTTAAGTAATATGTGGCACAAAAAGATGCACTTTCTGCTGCCACAAGAAATGCATTCCGAAATACCTGTTATTTCAAAATATGCTACACTGTTCTATGTGGAATATCTAATTTGCGACAAACGGCCCCTACTACCCATTTCTCTGAGTTGAATAAACATTCTACCCGTCGTTTTCCTTTTCCACATGAAAGATGAGAGCATGTCTCTGTCCCAAATCTTGGAGTTTCTTCGTGAAATCACTTCAAAAGGTAGTTGACGGCTTCACGGGAAACGTTTTATTTCTTTGTGTGTTTCACTTGCAATGTAGTCAGCAAATACGCGCATAAATGAGTGACGGCCATTTCTTCGATTTAATAGTATCGATGCGTATGCCGAATTCCTCTAATGCCTATTTTGTAGAACGATGTAATTCAGTTCTCTTTGCAAGCGAATGACTGTCTGCACTACTGAATTATTTATTTTCTTAGCGTTTTCTAATTAAAGGAAGGAGGAACGAGGAAATCCTCCGCGCAGGAGACGCCGCCGTCTGCTGTGTCGTAGCGGGCGGTTTGAATTTCGCGGCCCGGAAGTGATTTTTAAACTCAATTTTCTCAAAGACGAATTTTTTTCGGAAAAACTGGACCTGCCATTTTTCATGTCGTGCAACACAGAATTTGGAGTATTTTTTTGTAACGGGAGCTTCTGGTCACCTGTACATATATCGACAAATTCTGTATCGAAAAATTCAATGGCCCAGTGTAGAAGAACAACATCAGCACCAATAAAAACGTTTTTAAAATGCATAAAGAAAAAGATCCATTTATTATAGACAAGTGAAAATATAGAATTCATAAAACAAAGTGAAGTACTCATTGAAGTTTGTATGTTTCAGAGAACCTTTTGTCTGCATCATAAAGAACAAATTTCTTCGTGTAAAATCAAATTTATTACATAAATATTGAAATGAAATCAGTCTTTTTAAAAACATCATGTAAGCAGAAAACAATATTAAATAATGGAAGCCTACCTTATAGATGTATTAGATTTAAAGTCTAGGTTTAGTTCGGCAAAAGTAAGAAAAATAAATGAATAGAATTAGGAGGTAGGGGGGTCATGGGACCAAAGGCGGACATATGAAAGACAATCAATAAAAACTTAACGTTTTTAAAATGGGTCTAGCCGTGCCGCAAACCCATAAATATCCCATTTTCGGCTTTTTTTCGCAACTTTTTAGAAAATAACGAATAAATATTATTTAATGTGATTTTTATCCACAGATTTTGGGCTGAGATGGTACCGACGTTACTCCGAAACAAATTTATGACCATCAAACAATATTTATTTGACTCTTACAGTGTGCCACATTAGCTCATATATAGCAAGATTTTATGTTAAAACTACAGAAATAGACATTTTTCAATTAACCATACCTCCGTAAATTTTTATCCAAAATAGTTTTAATTTAAATAAAATTAAAGCTCAAAATATCTACTTTAAGGAACTTGCTTTGCACAATTTCACTATTACACTGCAATTGGCTAAACTTGCGCCGCGCGCCATCACTATTTACGACCCAGATTTGTGCCGCACTGCTGTACATGATTTCTTTATTCACTATTGAGCTGTACTGACGATATTTGCAGAGGTTTAGCAAAGTAAAGTTACTTTTCAATGCAAGAATAACATTGGCACTGATAAAACCCTTTTTAAAATGGGTTCATGGGTGCCACAAGCCCTTTAAACCCCCCATTTTAGACCTTTTCGCTACATTTTAGAAAATAACGAATAAATATAATTTATTTAAAAAATTATTAAAAAATCATAAGAGCATGCAAAATTGATTCATATATTTCAATGGCAGAGTACAGTATTTATCGAATGTGTTAATTAAAAAATATCAAAAATAATGCATTATAAAATCTACTCTTCAAATTGTTAAATAAACTCAATAAAAGTAAAATGGGAAAGATTGCACATAAACGATGTTTCAGCATCGCTCTATGTATGTGTATAAGGAAAAGCCGATTGTTAATTGAAAGCAATTTCAACGAAATTATGTCGGTAATGAAATTTGTACTCCATTCGACAATCTGTTAGATATAATACCACATAATGAGTTCATTAATATTGCTAATAGGATCAGATACTAATTTTTATTGTAGGCGTGATAGCCGTCGACGAGAACCAGCAACCTCATATAAAATGGCTGCAGTCGGCGGTAGAGCAATAAACAGTGATTGAGGGGATAAATGTGTCGTGTTTACTTTTTAAATTATATTTGGTAAATTTCCCACTCTCACATATGAACAACAGTAATATTTCTACGGTGAATATATTGCTGGGTTCGAAAATGTTTTGTTCTATTACATGATCGATACCTGTGCGAATATAATATTTTAATGATCCTTGGTTAAATTTATAATTTATTTCACTAAAAATTCTGATATTTTAAAAAGTTTTTTAATCATATCATCATTTCATTTTGTACTTCTAAATACGGGTTTCACATTATAATTGAATATTATATTTTATTATCCAGTATTATCAATATGACCGTGTCCTTTCCAAAAACAGTATGAAGAAATTAAAACAACAACAACAACAACAACAATAATAATAATAATAATATTAATAATAATAGTAATAATAATAATAATAATAATAATAATAATACTTCTAAAGTTCAACGAAAAATACTCCATGTTGAACAAAAATACCTAATTGAAAATAACACAACAAGGCTAATGGCAGCTGAAAAGCTAAAAGAGAAAATCCAAGCATTGGCTCAATGAATTAGACTGTACGTAGAGATGATTTCCATTGTACAGAACCCGTTGTTTGAAACAGACGCGAAGAGATTGTATCGTAGTCTGGCTCAAAAACGGAATGCCAATGCTGCCCCTCCTTCAAAAGATGACGTCGAAACATGCTGGGTAGGAATCTGGGAGGAAACCAGATCCTACAACAGACGAATCTCGGCTTCAACCTGAAGTAGATGCTGCCAATGGATTCGTGAAAACAGTGAACTATGTTCACGGATTCTCGGAAGAGGATCTCTGCCAAGCAATTAAGAACATGGGAAACTGGAAATCTTCCGGGATTGATATGATTCAGATTTATTGGATTAAGAAATTAACCGCATTACATTCTAATCTAGCAAAGGCTGTTAATAAAATTTGGAAAACCCTAAGGAACTTCCCGAATGGCTCACTCGAGGCATCACGTATTTGCTACCCAAAGCGGGAGGCAGCTCTTTGGCGAAGAACTACAGGTCAATCATTTGCCTGCCAGTAATATAAAAAATTATAACTGCAGCCATAGCTGACAAAATATAAAAACACCTAGAGA
Source organism: Acheta domesticus (assembly GCA_031308135.1). Classification (NCBI taxonomy): domain Eukaryota; kingdom Metazoa; phylum Arthropoda; class Insecta; order Orthoptera; family Gryllidae; genus Acheta; species Acheta domesticus. The sequence goes on along the minus strand of JAHLJT010008756.1, from coordinate 110,816,585 downwards.
AGAACCATGCCAGTTGAACACAAAAAGGAAGTATTCTTGATGTCTTCCGGGCTGATGGGCCGTGGTCCAATTGGCTTGGAACTGCCAAACGTTTCGCCCACGACTGCGGTGGGCATATTCAGTGGCGAGGTCTCGGGCGAAGGGTCCGGGACAGCGGCTTACTGGCGACTGACAGTGGCTTAGTGGCGAATGACAGTCGCCAGTAAGCCGCTGTCCCGGACCCTTCGCCCGAGACCTCGCCACTGAAGATGCCCACCGCAGTCGTGGGCGAAACGTTTGGCAGTTCCAAGCCAATTGGACCACGGCCCATCAGCCCGGAAGACATCAAGAATATTGACTCCGGCCGTGAAAGCCTTCAATACTTTACAAAAAGGAAGGTTCCTATGGCTGTAAGGAAATCTTGCTTCTGAATAAAACCATTTTGAATGATGTAAAGAAACGAAAACGTTTCTTGGCATGGCTTGGATTGACTACCAGAAGGCCTTTGACAGTGTACCACAGGATTGGATTTTGAAGACCCTGGAGATCTATCGATTTCACCCTACACTTACTGAATTTGGCAATGCTAGTATGAAGTCATGGAGTACCAGGCTACTAAATCACAGCGGAAAGGAAGCAGTAGAAACCAGAAGTATTCAGATTAACAGGGGTATTTTTCAAGGAGATTCGCTATCCTCTCTGTTGTTTTGCATTAGTTTGATACCACTATCGAGACAGTTGTCGCACACTGACTTTGGTTACAAGCTCGATGGTGATAAGAGGCCTGTATCACATTTATTTTACATGGATGATCTTAAAGTAATGAAGCGATTCTCTCATAAATGCTGTCCGTCATCAATGATTTTAGCACTGACATCTGCATGAAGTTTGGTCTTGACAAGTGTGCAATAGTCAACTTAAAAAGAGGCAAAATCAGCATGTCAGAGAACATTTAAGTTGCTAGGCACACTGTGATTCAAGATCTTGAGCCAGATAAAACTTACAAATATCCGGGCATTGAAGAATATAAGACCATCTCGAACGACACAATGAAAGAGAGAATTCGCAGGGAGTATTATAGAAGACTGAGACTTGTCCTGCAGTCCGCTCTGAACTCCAGGAATAAAATTTAAGCAATAGGTAGTTTGCCGGTGCCTGTAGCCGAATACAGTTTTGGACTAGTAGACTGGACTGAACAAGAAATTCGCATCATGGATCGAAATACCAGAAAATTGCTTACAATGCATTATATCGCCCACCCCCGATGCTGATGTACATAGACTTCATGTATCACTGCAAGAAAGGAGGAACTGACCTCAGACAAATTGAGGCCTCCTCGCACAATGCAATAGTCGGGATAGGAAAGTATGTAGTCAGTCATCAAGATGACCCACTAATGAGGCAGGCCATGAAATCTGACCAAAGAATGGGAAACAGAGTCATTGTAACACAAAAAGTGTTAAATAAATCGTGGAGAGACAAGCCACTCCACGGGCAATATTTGAAACGAATGGACAGAGCACATATCAATAAATATCAATCATTTATGTGGCTTAAAAGGGGAAGAATGAAGCCAAAATCAGAAGCACTTGTAATAGCTGCCCAAGATCATGCGTTGAGAACACACCATTATGATAAAGCGGTTCTCAAAATTTCCCAAGATGATAAATGCCGCATTTGCCAGGATCACGTAGAAACTATTGATCATATTGTCTCAGCTTGTCCAATCCTAGCAAAGACTGAATACTTGAAAAGACACGACAGGGTGTGTAACTACCTCCACTGGCAGATCTGTACCGCTCTCGAAGTTCCAAACACATGTCTAGGTGGTACGAACACTCACCAAAGCCGGTGAAGTCTATTGGATTGTGTGCAATATTGTATGATCAACAAATTCAAACTGATCGTACGATAGAGGCAAACAAACCGGATATAGAATTTGGAAAAAAAATCGTGTCCTCTTGTCGATGTTGCTGTACCCTTGCGATCAAAACGTCGTAAGGAGGCAGAGAAACGTCTTAAAAACAAGAGTTTGGAAATCGAGATCAGCCGAATGTGAGGCGTAAAATCACAAGTCGTACCGATAGTCATCGGAGCTCTGGGATTTGTTCCGCAAAATTTGTGAAAGAACTTGTCGAAACTCCCAGGTAATTCAGAAAGACTGGGAAGAGCAAGAAATTGCTTTATTTGGAACAGCTCACATTTTGCGCAAAGTATATTAGAAGCTCCGACAGTCCCTAGATCTGCTCCTTAGGTACCTGGTTGCAACCTGGAGTAGATTTTATGTTCATACCATCTTTAGTCGTGATGTAGTGGAATAATAATAATAATAATAATAATAATAATAATAATAATAATAATAACTTTATTTCAACCAACCAAGAATGAATTAAAGAATTCTATAAAATAATTTACAAAAGTCAAGAATTCATAATATAACAGGCGTGATTCTTGAAAACCTGTTTTACAATCACTGTGTAAGTTTGTTTTAACAAGTAAACAAATGTTATATTCAATATCTAAATACCGTGAATGATAACCACAATGAAGCAGCCTATTGTGGAAAATTTTCGGAAATGCTTCTAATACATTCAAGATTTTTGAAGACAGTGTTTTAAGAATATTCGAAACTTGTCATTAATTAACTCACTTCATTAGTTAACTCACTTTAATAATTAACTCATAAACATTTCAACTCAATTTTTTGAATTAATAACTCATCAATTTCAGCTCAATGCTAAATAATATATGTCTGCAATGACAAAAAACATTAAGCCTGCGGAGCTCGCCAAATAAAAGAACATTCGAAAGAGAGTGTGCAGTGTTCACCCCTCGTGCCCCCTTTTCCCAGCGGGTCTGGGAAGTATCGGCGAAGGCCCATTGCTCAATTTCCAGGGCTCTGTGTAGCCCGGCCGAAATCCCCGCGGGGGGTGGGGCGGCAGCGATCGGGCGACAGGGCGCGTCGCCCTCGCGGGCGGTAGTAATCCCCCTCCTCCTTCCCCGCCGCCGGGTCGCCCTCGCCCTCGCACGCGCGTCCGCTCCAGATCGCTCCTGCCCCGCCCCTTCTTCCGCCGCAGCCGCCGCGTCCATTACGCGTACCGGGACGCTGTTGCGGGCGGCCGCGGTCCCACGCAGGCCTGCCCGCCGCGCCCCGCCCCGCGCCGTCCCGCCCTCGGACGCCCACGCGAGGTGCGGATTAGGGCGAGCGGCTCGCCTGGCGCCCGCCCCCGCCCCCGCCGCCGCCAGCTGCCTCGGCCCCTCGGCCCACGGCGCGCCGCGGCGCTCCCATTGCACTGCGTCTTCTCCGTTCTCCCTTGCTCTCGCATTTCCGCCACATATCGCTTGTGTGCTGCAATAATGGCTCAACTCTAGATGTGCGAATGTTTAGTAAATGCACTCTCCAGAATTTGCAGATTGGTCTACCTTCCAGCAGCAACAACAGGATATCGTACATTACAGTATTCTACCAACAAATGGCAGAAGTGTGAATGCAACAATGATGCATTTCAATTCAAGGCTTCAAAATCATTTATCTCACACCTGACTTTTGTAGTTGTGCCACTATTGCAGTTCACGAACGATATATCCTTTTTTTTCAAAATCTTTCTCACGACTCTACTATTTCTTTCCCATTCGATTCTCATCTACTTTTTGCCTAACTCTTCCGCGGTACCAGTTTCCCTCCTCCTGATTCTCTTCTTTTTATCGGACTCACAATAATGCCCCATATTTATTTTTCTCCTCGATTTTCCTATTCTCCTTATTTGCAGTCTCACATGACTTGCTTTCTCTCCCGATTATCGGCTTCTGCTTTTCGTCGAACCCTAACATCTCTCTTATTTTGATTTTTTGTCCAATTTTAGACAGTCATATATTGCACTACATATAGTGAACTATGACAGTCTAAAATAAAACTAGACAAAAAATGTAATAGAACCCAAAGACAGTCTGAAAATAGTGGAATATCTTTCTTATTTCTTTTCCTCATTGATTCTCCTGTTCTCCATTTTACTGAACTCACAACATTCTCTCCCATTTCTGATTTCCTTCTGGTTTCTTACGTTTTAATTTTCCTGAACACACCTTAATGATTATGTCTTCTACATCTTGTTCTTCTCAATTCTACTCTTCTTTTACCCATTTACTCACCGTTCTTTTTCTAAATTAGGGTTATATCTTGATTTTTATCTCATCATCTTTCCATTGTTCCTCTTCCTATGTCTGAATTTCTTACCCATTTTCCTCTCATTTTTCCATCCTTTCTCTCATTTACCTCACCATCTGTATATTCTTTTCTCGTTCTTCTTTGCGCTACAACTACCCGTCTTCTTCGGCCTTGCCATATTCTTGTATCAGTATTCTTTCATCAATATTTGACGTAGATCATATGAGTTTCTCGAATTTTGAGGTATATGAATTCGAAAACCGTTTTGTCGTCCTTTTTCACTCATCTACTTAACTATGATTTTGTTGGTTTTCGAATATATTCAACAGCGTTATTTTTGCCTTTTACACTTCTTATTTCTCTCGTCTTTCTTACAGTCTCGTGAATATGGTGTCTCTTTCTACTTCTTATTCTTACTCCTCAGAAGTACTTCAGTACTTTCCTCATCGCTTATTTATCATTCCCTCTCTTCTTGGTGCGAATTTTGTATTATACAATTGTCTCTAGGATACGGCATATCCCGGACAGCCAAGTATCTAATATCGAATTTTGTATCAATCTCTACCTTCAATATCTGTCGAATTTTGTATTTTTCTCTACCTTGCTCGGTGTGTCGTAATATATAAGACGTAATTCACTAGACTGCCGGTCACTGCTATATACGTCTTGAAATTTAAAGCGATTTCTCGCTTATTAGAATACTGCTTAAGTCATGCATTGTCAGAATGATTGTTGTGAGTCAGAGAGTTGCAGATTGTTGCAAAGTCATTGGGGAAACAATTGCTAGAGCAACATAATCATGTATTAAAAAATGTAGATGATACAGAAGAAACTGGAGGTATGTAAGGTACAAGAGCGGTACTAAAGGCGAATTGTTTGTTATATGAATGGAATGTAAAACATTTCTCTACCGGTACGAATCAATCGTACATAAAAGTATATGCTGTATAATCGTATCAATTGTACATAAAAGTATTTGCTGTTATAGCACCTCTACTTTCAGTTCTGTTTGGTAGTGATCTTGGTTCCAGATTTATTGATTCTAAAGAATTCAGTTTTTACTGAAGTTTGAGAATATTGTTTTGAGAATATTTTGAATTTGTATTGAACCGAGAAAAAAAGTTCAATGTTAATGATAATTTGAATGTAATTACTAAAAAAAGAACCACATGAGCTCTAGATATGTGTAATGGATTTTGACCAATATACCTGACTGCGTTCAAAATAGAAACAGAAGCAAAGAAAAAAAAGAGCTTTCTTGTTAACTAGAAGAGCATAATCATGTAGCACAACGAGTTTTTTAATCTTATCAACTAATACCTAATTCTTTATTGCAAAATTTAGAGATCTCTTCGCGCATACAGTCGACATCGAATCATCTTATTTGTTCTTTAACACACACACACACACACACACACACACCCATATATATATATATATATATATATATATATATATAGAGGCTTTCTGGTACCTTGGGAATACATTATTAATTCTCTTTGATAAATAATTAATTTGGGGCGCGTTCCGGCATTATACGCAAAGGTTTTCTTGAGCCCAGAATACCAACCCTTACTCCTTTGCTAACATTAGTTGAATTAAGGATAAATTATAACAACGAGCGGTGAAGACAAAATGTCATATCCAGAAATGTTTGCTCCTGTATAATAGAAAGTATTTTGCATTGAAAATCGAACTACAAATTTGGCATTAATTATTTTTGTCAAAATTATCAAACACCCCACTCCTCTGGCTAACAGCTGAGTGTGGACTCAAGAAAATGTGCGCGGATGTAAAACATTTTGTAAATCAATCAACATTTTGTGTGTATAAATAAATATATATATATTATATATATATATTTATATATATATATATATATATTATATATATATTATATATATATTATATATATATGCATGCTTGATTTACAAACGAATTATTATAATTATAATCATACGTTTCTAACCAGAGAGACAGCGGCCGACACGGGTTAGATGTGGTCAACACTTTGAATTTAGCGGTTGCAGAGTCAAATGACCCGTTCGAAGGAGTCGGGGGGGGGGGAATGCGGCGAACGAGGAGGCGCGCGGGGCGCGACAGACAGCGAGTACGCGAACTGGTGAGACGACGGAAGTGGTGAGAGAGGACTGGAATTTAAGTGGAGATGAAACGAGTGCGTGAGGATATGTAGTATGGAGCGGGTGTGATGAACATTATTCAGAAGTGAAACTGGTAATCGAGGTGAGACGGGACTGATGCGTGAGCACAAGTAGTAATAAAGTGAAGTAATAAAGGAACAGTGGGTTTTTTTTAAAGTATTGGTGGACAGTGAATCAAGCGATTATGAAAGTGGGGGCAAACATAGTGAACTATGGTTGACGTGTAAATAAGATTTGCAACATCGAAGACTGGGTAAAGACTCAGGGTCGGCTGCTGGACGTGCCGCCCCACGTGGTAGCAGCCATGTTTTAAAACGTCCGGCGTGAAGTGGTAACAGTAACACAGTGATCTTTGCGTCCGCGAAGTAAACAGTGCAAGAGGCGCGGACGTGATTAGAAGACCATTGAGGCTGTGGTGAAGCGTGTGCTAAGCGGAGGACGGCTGGCGTCTTTCGAACGTTGCAGTAACGTTTCACATTGCCATACCTACCGCCACCGGTGCCGAGGCCAGCGGAGCGACGCCGACCTCGCACGAGCTGCCGAGGGGCTCACGAAACGCTCAGAGTGGTCACCGAAACGTCAGGTTTGATGCGAGCGACTCATTAAAGGTTGATAACAAAGGTAGCAGTGGTTCTTAAACACTCCAGGGGTTAAATAAATGAAAGGAGTATGATATTGTAATGAAAGCGTTTCTTTTTGTTTGTTTGTTTATTTGTCTCTTTGAAATAAAGTGTTATGTTTTCTGTCTTACAATTCTGTCTTTCCAATGGATGCACGAATACCCGGAGCCCATTTACAAGAAAAATTACCTGTCTCCTTATCATATTAAAATCATTGTTGGATTGTACCGAAAAGCCGGTACGTCTAAATACATATAATACAATATATATATTGAAACGAATTGTTATCACTAATGTGATAACAATACGTTCTGGTGCATACCGAACGTTTGAACTGCGCGGCAGCGGCCGGCACACCGACGGAGTCGGGTGCCGGAGTCGGTTCTGTGCGAAGAACCGGAGGCCACGAATCACGTGCCGAAGGAAGAGTGTGGACAGTGGGGGAGAGAGATTCATGGAGTGCAGACGTGCGGGGTAGTACGGACTATCTACCGGAGAGAACAATGAAAGTGAGCGTTATGCAATAGAACGGGAAAGGCGTTGTGACAAAGAAAGTGTGTGACGAAAAGTGGAAGCGTTAGTTGAGAAGTGAGACGAGACAAAACGGGTACAAGAGAATGGTGAAGTATCACAAGCGGTGAATGGTCAACACGTGGAGTGGGCAGAACAGTGTAGAGGAATGGAACAATGTATACAAGTATTCGACATCATTAAGTGCAATTAAGGTGAACAGTCGATGACAATTACAATAAAAGCTAGAAACTGTGATGTAAGAGAACGAGAAAACAGTGTTTCATGATACAAGTGGGCAAGTCGTGTGAAGCTGCAATGCAACTCGAGTGTAATGAAACCGCTATTCATCCAAACAACATCGCTACGGAGGAAAGCGAGTCAATGAAAAGTGAGTTGGGAGGACTATGTACCGATGCAGTCGAAACGCTCTGGTAACGTTTCGAAGTATACCACGGCGGCCACGAGTGGGGTGGGAAGCGACCGACGGCGGCGAAGGGTCCCCCGCCCTTCCGAGCACAGCCGAAGGAAGCGGACATACCCGAAGGGCGAGGTGGCGCGACAAGACACGTATGAAGACAACGCATAGAACAAGTGACAGGAGCGGCACCGCGGGACTCCCCTCCCCGCGCTGGCTTCCTGCGACACGAAGAGGCCCGAGCGCGGACGGTGCGGCGCGAGGCGTCGGCCCGACGGCGGAGGGGCGAGCATGAAACGGCGTGATTCAGACTGGAGTATCGTGAGTAAAAGCGGCCGGAAGATTGGGAGGGAAAGTAATTAGCCAGTAGATAACAGTGATCTTGAGTTGAGGCCCTCCCAAATGTTGGAATCATAATAAAGGAGGGAAGCACCAGGATAACGGAGAAATTGTAAATGGGATGTAATTAAACACAGAGAAAGAACAGAGTAAATGCTCCTTTGAGCATCCAAGGGCAACCAATTTTGTATGGTGATTATTTATGTAATAAAAAAAGTTATTGTTACCCACAAGTTTCCATTGTGCACGTGATTGGATCCGGAGCCCATTCCCAGGTAAGAATCCCTGTCCCCTTTTTTTATCATAAATCTTGTGCAGAGTCAATCCACGACTCGTTTCAATATATATTTACAGAAGTATCTAACCATTTTGTCTTTGCATTCAAAATAGAACAGGATACGGTCCTTGGGTGCTAATAAAAATTTCTTCATCCAGACACACAATCAATTTTCTCCCTCATGCATTTATCGTGTATCCGCATCCCCCTTGTTATTGCATGCGCATGGTAACCCTCTGTATGAGGGGTGTTTCTTCCCTCCTCCCCCTAACGTCCCCTTCTTCCTCCCCTCCAGCCGTCATCCACCCTCCTCGCAGTATCGGAAAGCCATCGGTCCCTGAAGATCTCGCGCTCGCCATGCAGAATCGAAAAAATAATAAAACCGCCGTTCCCCCGTCGCGGGGGATGTTTAGCTTGTTTTATGAAGCCCTGAGGAATATTATGACCGCCGCCCTGCGTGCGTCTCCACATTCCTCGTGTGGTTTTGTGTTTGCAGCACGTACGCTGACGCTGTTCGGGTGTCGATGTTTCTGCTTTATGTTCGAAATTTATATGTTGACTTCATTTATATTGATATCAATGGATAATGTAAAGAATAAGCATTCGTACTTGCCGACTCCTCAATGCACATCACATTTCCATAGAGCAGAAATGTAGTAGGTGAAGTAGAAAGTAGTACAATGTTCAGACTTTTACAGTCGTTCCTGACGTGGATTGGGGCTCAGATTCCACGTGCTCTGCATCGGGTTTTTACATGACTTGTGCCTGAAGTTTGGGTATTTGTCACCGGCAATTGCTAAAACATTCGTGCTATAGACTTCAATACAGTAAAAAGTAATAGATTAATTTATTTTTACAGAAACCTTCCTAAGGCAAAACCTACGAAAAATTAGACTTGAGCAATGTAGAATACCCGCTTTCAAACTAGTATTTTACTAAATGTATTTGAAATAGCTAATATCGTATACGATGAGGTACAGTGATCTGATACATTTGTTATCTCAGGCAGAATATGGAAATCCGATTGAACTCAACACTTGCTATATTGTGAAGAATAGCGACGTACAGTAATTTAATTCACTAGCCATTTACAAAAGTAAGTTCGTATGACTAAAGCTGAAGCTCAGCTATGTTTGAATATAAGCATTCGTGTTTCACAGAACGAAGCGTTTTGCGTTTAAAATTTGGGTGAGCATTAGCATTTCATCCGTGCTGTGGTGCAGAAAGTCTTGTAATGTATTGGAACCACTTACATAAAATCAGCATAAGGATATGCTTGTAGAAAGTAGGTAAAGCGAGAAATTCTTTAAAAAGAATCTCAAATCATTTTGCAGCGATTTTTTCTACTGCCATAAAATAACAACTAATTTCAAACTCTTTCAAACTCAGCGGCAAGGAAGAGTTAAATGTGAATCAAAGCCGTGACGAGAAGCGTAGCATAAAGCCAATAAATGCTGCAGACTGATGCTATGTGTAATTAAATATCACTGCGATAATTAAAGCGTATACATTGAGACGTAGAGTATTTTTTATAGAAAATATAGTTTCAGTACGGAGAATATAGTTCATAACAAGCTCCATAAAATATCCACGAAATACTGACAGTACAACAAATTCCTATTTTCAGAAAATTAGAAAATATTTGTAATTTTACGGGAAATAATGCAACGAGACGTTCTCTGAATGGAACGAATGTTAACGTCACCGAATAAAATTAAATTAAAACTGGTTTATGGTCAAATGAAGCGATAAAAGTTTTAATTTTCATTTATCCGTGAAATGTCTGTGCATTGACAGGATAATGTTGTGATTACGCAAACAATATAAAATCCAAGTGTCAGCAACTTTTTCCACAAGTCAATTTACCCAATGTATTATGTATGTTGAATGCTGTGGAAGAAACAACATGCAATCTTTGGAACCTTTTAGTTAGAATGTTCATGATAACCATACAACGTAAAATATGAATTTATGTTATTGGTATTTTTCATAAAGTTTCCATCTGTTGGAAATTTTTCTTTTTGAAGCCTGTACAGAAGTCTTTTAATATAGTATGAAGGTGTAGATAGTAAATGATGGCTTTTAAACTCGTATATGTTGCTGTGGCTAATGTTCTTGTAACTGAACGTCGTGCCAAGATCTGACACTTTTAAAAATAACTTCGAATATATTTTTTGATAGGCATATTGTAACTGTACGCTGGACCCCAGTCCAATAAACTGTCAAAAATAAATATTTTTGTTTAGGAAAATGTTTTAGTAAATAAGTCGGTAGAAGAAGAAACAAGTGACAACGTGAACCCGGAACCGAATTTTATATTCTCGTTATATAACAGGGAAACTTTCGAACTAGAAAACAAGTGTTAGGAATATAAACAATTTCAAGAATCATTCGGAAGCATGTCAAAGAGGGGGCACAAAAATTTAGAAGGAAAACTTAAAAGGCAGAAAGATACTTACACGGAAAGACAATTGAATATAGGCAAGTGATATAAGTAGCTTTCGAAATAAGTTGAAATTTCGGCAAAGCAGGTGAACTAGAGGACAATGAACTTTGCGAAACGCGGCGAATTAAAAGGCAAAATTTTCAGAACCTCTGAAAAGTGCCAAATCAGAATGGAGGTAACGAAAATATAAAATGTTCCAAAAGATCTCGGTGACAGAGGAAAGTAAGCGTTTTTGTTTTGTTGAAAAAACAATCGAAAGACTAGTGACTAGAGAAGACACGGAGGGATGATAGATGGCGAGCCGAAAACATCGTGTGGCATGTGTTGTAAGTTTTCATGTCTTTTGAGGAGAGTTAATTTTATCAGAGAGAGGGTGTATGGGGAGCATGTGCTGACGGTAGTAGTAAGGAGTGGGGAGCCAGCAGTATGGGATTTTAGTAGGTTGTGTGAAACGCATTGGATGTGTGAAAAGTTTGAACGACGAGCCCAGCTGAGGGGAGGAATGGATTGGCAAGCTGACGGCAACACAATCGCTTAAAGGGAAGTGAACATTCGGCAGATATTACTCGCGCGTACGGTACATATTTTATAAGAAGGCTAAGTATTGTTTTGAATTTTGTAAAACTCGAAACGACGTATTTGGCCATTATAACTATGACGTTCATTGTGTGAATCTGAATAGCGTAAATAGTGTCTGTAAGTGTGACTGTAGAATTAGATATTTTGTTATTTTAAAAATGTATTTATTTGTGTGTACGCACTGATTTTATCGGAAGCGTCGCGGAGGACGTGGCGACGGTGCGGATTGATACGGTACCGCTGAATACGGTGCTGAATGTAAATTGAACAATGTTTATTTCTTCTTTTTGTTGTAAACAAAGATAATTTCCCCGCCCATTACCAATAGATAATGAGAAATATCATTTTCCTTGTCCTGTACAGGGGGCAATTTCAGTCCCACGACCCATTATAAATTTTCCAGAGGCAACGCCGCTCGTGCCTGGAAATATTATTAGTTTAAAATGTTTAATAAACAGAGGGCTTCGATAGCAAGGTAATTCGTAAATCATGTAAAGAAACAATTGTAATAAAGACAGAGGCGCAACCGGACGGCCACAATATCGAGATTGCGATCGGGTGAGAAAATATGAGTAGACTAACAAACTTTGAAAAAATGACAAACTTGTGTCTGTTATTCACTGTTTGAAATATCTGTTACAATGAGTTATTCTTGGTACAATTTTCTCATCATTTTGTTCAATACGCATGATTTGAATTCCCTAATGTATTCGGAATTTGATTAAGGGAATATAAATAAATTTGGCCATCATGGTTCAGTTTTGAATACCAGTTATATATTCAAAGAAATAATGGCAACATTAAATGTCTTTTTCTTGTCTAAAATGCCATTCTAAAGTGCTAGACGTAAACTACTTGCATTATCTGACTTATGGTCGAAATATTATCACACATATTTATCAGCGCGTTGCTCTATACATCTTCGAACAATAAATGAAAATGCAGTTCTTCTGAAGATTTAATATATCTTGATAGTATCGTCAGTCCGGACCACGAACGTGTTAACAACAAAGCAGCAGTTTTACTGGAGAAAAAAATAAAGAAATATATTTTTAATCGCAAGTGTCCGGCAGTCAGTTTTCACAGAGCAAGCGTTTTGCCTATGGTAGTCTATTTCTGTTTAGTAGTTCATTAACAAAAAATATTTGTACAACTACGCCGTAACGTTTTTGCATTTTCGTTGCTGGTGGCATTACAGTAACTTCGTTGGGATGATTTATGCATCAAAATGCATCAAGATTCTGCTCCTGTAAGTGCCAGCTGCCTCAGTGTTCGAGTGGATCAAGTTCTCAGCACTGAGATTAGAATACGACTGACACAAGTGTCACTGTTTTCTTGGGATGTAGTGTCTGAAAAAACTGATATTTCGACAATGATTGAATTACCCATTGGTGAATTGAAGAAGAATGTTAAGAACGTCGATGATTCGCCAATTAGACTTTTCTGAGTTGTTTGAAAACGATGTTTGCACGTTAAATGAAGTTATGTGCAAACCTTACTTCATTTAAACTAATTTTTAAATTGCGTCTTTTTTATATTCCCTCCAGGTAGTATATTGTTCTATAAAACATATTTATGTGTGCCGAGATTAATGATTTGTTTATAGGTAATGTTTGTACTTTTCCTCATGCAATGAATTAAATGTTGTATATTCATAACTCTAACCAATATTTTTACGCGATTCAATAGCGCCAATTTAGAGAGGAGGCTGCAGAAAAATTGTGTTTGACAATGCCGAATTGTTTAACTGGACGATTCCTTATCAAAAACATATGGGATAAATGAAGAATTATACAAAAAGAATTCAGAAAAAGGAAATATTAAGAAATATGTAAAAATATGTGCATTTCAGTAAAATATGTAAATGTATATACTTTCGGGTAAAATATGTAAATATACGTACTAAAAAGTCAACGTTTTTAGGCACTAATCGACATGAAACGTAAATATATTGTGATTTTGACTTGGTAGAGTTAACTTACGGAAATATGTAATTACATAATTATCCGGGCCCTAGTTATTATATTGTATAATATTTTTGTTGTATGTATATGATACTATACGATATTATTTTAAAATAATTACGTAATTTGAACTAAATAGTATATAAATCATTATTTTCAAATAAAGGAAGGTAACAAACGAAAACTCTAGATTTTTGGGGAAGAGCATAGCCTCTATTACGCCCCCTCCCTCCTTGCATACGCCACTAAGAACGATGTAGAACGTCTGGCTTTGTACGCAGGCCTGGCAGAACGTCTCCTGACTGTTGTGTATGCCATTTCTCGCATTTCCTACTACTGTCACCACGTCCAGCGTTACGAGCATCTACCATCTGAGTATCTATCATGCGAAATGAATAACAATAATCAAAGCCACATGCCACATGTTCATTAAACAGTTTGCTTACTGAATTAGCAACTCACGTGTTTACTATTCACAGTGCCAAAGTAATTGTATTTATATAATTTATTGCCGATGTTGCGAACTGAAAAACTTTGCATAATAAGTACTTTAATCATTAATTCACATAGGAAGTCACTGATGAACATACTTGATGACTAGCTTCCATTGGTTCAAATATTAATTAAGTCATTTGATTGTCAATTATTCGTTCTTTATTGCTTTACATGTCAATCAAGATATTCAATTGTCTATCACTAGTTTCTAGAAATCATTAATATCCATCTACTTGTAAGTTATCTATAGTATTACATGCATATTTATTGTCCCTTGAAGTATTGTTTTGCATTTCCTCAGCATATTGAAACTTGTAAAGGTCAACTATATTTCCCTGAGCTAACCGGTAATCTGCCCTCCCTCGCCCGGAACATTTACCTCCAGGCCGTCCACTAGCGTATCGGAACGGAAATAGGTCCGCTGCGTAGCATTACTGGCGAGTGCATCGTGGGGGGCCTTTTTCTGTTTGGCTGTGTCCTCTTTGCAAGGGATCGATCCACATGTTTTGTGACCTCGCAATGGAGCTGAGTTGTTGAAAGTTTAGTGAGAGGAGATTTAATATTCGACAATGCTGGAATTGTGCTGGGTTACATGCCAGAGAATATTTAGGTATTTTTCCAAAGACATTGATGGCTGAAGATATATTTAGAGAATTTGACATTCGAAATCCCCAAGAATATATTTCTTCAACTTATGCTTGCTTTATTGGTTAATAATCACTTCCTTGTTTAAATAGACTATAATCCAAGTTTGATAGTTTTGATTAATGATTTTTAACAGAAGGAAAAATGATTTTATTTCATTCAAACTGACGAGGATAATTGATAATTATGATATTAAAGAATATTACGGGCGACGAATATGCCTTGTCTTATTTAATATGCGATTGTTACACCAACTCAGATCCAAACTTAGAAAATTTGGTACGGATAGTAGTAAATGCAAAGAATAATACGACAAGAAAGCTGTTTTTACGTATTCTTTTGTTTAAAAAATATACAAATACAATGTTTCTGCCATCTCTCTCACATCGTTAATATTTACATTGAATTGAACAGATGCCTTATTTTACGTGGCGAGACTCAGCCCATGAGGTCTGCTCTTCCGTCTGACCACGCAAATTTCGCTACGCTCCTTTCACCAACTAGTGGAGATAGAAGGTATTCGTTGAGCGACGAAACAGGCGATTTTGAATTTAGCTCAGATGCGTCATTTAGGCTTGAGGATCTTTTACATGCAGTAAATCTAATAACATTGGAGAGCCAGCTTTACTTCCCCTCCGAAAGAAGGCGTACGAAGGATTTTTTCGCCCTTAAAAATCCACGGCTTCGAAAAATCCACTGCTTCGAAAAATCCACGGCTTGAACCCGCGAACTTGGGTACAGCAGTCCGTTACGCTAACCGCTACACCATCGCAAACCGCAAATTATTTGCTTTAACGGCGTGAGAGGTGACATTATTTTCTTGGAGAGTACAAGTGTATCAAATAATGTTTCATAAAGTTTTTTGAAAACTCAAAAGTTTTTTGAAAACTCAAAAGTTTTCAATGAAAACTCAAAAGTTTTCAATGAAATGAACCCAAAATTTCACTCAAATGTCATTTTCTTGAAAACAGTTGCAATTTTCCCCCCACCTTGTGCTGATAGTGCTTTATGCATTAAATAGCATCATAACACAAACGGCACTTTGATGTGTTCTTTTGTTTTTTCAAAAAATTTAGAAATGCAATTTTTTGAAATACCTTTTACGTCGTTAATATTTACATTATCAGCGATTTGTATACATTATTGATGTTGTGAGTAGAAGCGCTTCGAATTATTTCCAATGAAGTTTTTCGAAAGCACAAAAGGAAATTTTCTGTAAAAAGCATCAAATTTCGTATTTACTGTAACCCTTCAAAAACATTTTTCACATGGTAATATATTTCCTGTATGGTAATATTTGATCTTCTATAATAATGTAATATAAGTAATGGTCTTCTATAATATTCTTAAAGTTATATTTCAGTTGTGTCTTAAGTGATGTGAAAAATTGAGAAAATGTGAAAATATCTTGTTTAGGCAGCGATAGATGGCAGCTGACTCTCTTGAGACGTTTTGTTCGGATAGTGCAAATGACAATGCATAAACTGAAAAATGTGTCATACACGCCAGTCTGCTGAATTCTTTTGTATTTTCAAACATTACACAAATTTTTGTTCAAATATTTCTCACGTCATTAATATTTTCTGATGTGCTAGATGTCTTATAAAGTTCCATGAAAACATGTTACTTTTCTGTGATAATGAGCTCACAATTCCACATTTCGAGAGGCGCTTGACCGACATTTTCTCAAAAACGGCACTAACATTTTTCTTTAAAATGTTTGTATGGTTAGTGTTAAATGTACGGAATAAAATCTAAATCAATGCCATTTTAATTTATTATATTGCTTTTTAAAAGTTATACCAATATATTGTTTAAATATCTCACGCCATTAATATTACGGTACATTACGGTAATTTTCTTTACATTACTGCATTTGTGGCAACATGCGCTTCACATTTCTGATGAATTTTCTCCAAAACTCAAAACTTTTCTATGAAAATGAGCTCAAAATTGCGCATTTTCAGAAACATTCAAACGATATTTTCTCAGTAATGGCTTCAAAGTTTTCAAAATTATGCATATACGGATTGCATATACGGAAATTTGCATTTAAGGATGCTTTACTCCTCTGTAATATTCAATTCTGTATTCGGAGGGGGCCGTGCTAGAAAAGAGACGTGGCAATTGTAAGCTACGTGGAAATATTGACTTATTGTTCAATTACGCTTTCACATTAAGTTAACTACATATAAATCACTGTATTTGGGTCCTTCATAAATTATAAACTTCAATTCTCCCCTTTGGCGAGGTTATATAATACATTAATGAAGTTCAAAACTACAATACCATGCAGAACGGCAACTATAAAAACTATAATGAAGCTGATACACCCTTCAACTCTCAACATTCTATATCGCAAAATATGAATTTTCAACATTATACAAATTATTCCCACCAGTCAACTTGCAGAATTGCCTCAAGATCCTCTAATACACAGTGACAGTTGTTACAATTATAATGACTATACACGAGCGATCAACACAAATTCACAGTGCTCTACATTGCAAAATATAGAATATCAAGATCTCCCACATTCTTCTATTCAGTCACGTTCCACTGAGTTGCCTCAAGATACCATTTTCGTGGAAGAGGTACCAAGCAGCAATCAATCTCCGCAAGTGTAGAGAGGAATCTCTAAAAATACCGCCTCGCATCAACATCATTCTCAATCATCAAATCCGGCCAAACGCAAGAAGTCTTCAAATCCTACGTACTCAGTGCCTACTTATTCTCCTTATGAAATTTTCAATGAAATTTGTGATCCAGAAAATGAACAACAAGTATCACCAAAGGTCAAAATACCACCGATTACTGTTATCGGAAAAAAATATCAATTATTAATTCGAGACGTCGCAAAAATTATGCAAAGTGAATTCTCAACAAAATCTTGTAATAATGAAATGAACGTTTTCTTCACAACTATTGAAGACTTTAGGAATTATCGTAAATTCTGTGAAATAAACAATTTACAATTTTTCACCTACA
Source organism: Acheta domesticus (assembly GCA_031308135.1). NCBI lineage: Eukaryota > Metazoa > Arthropoda > Insecta > Orthoptera > Gryllidae > Acheta > Acheta domesticus. The sequence goes on along the minus strand of JAHLJT010008756.1, from coordinate 110,798,998 downwards.
AAGATCCTTCTAATGAGTTCTTTCCAGTGATGTTAAAGAATATTCCTACGTGAATCTCGGAAAAAGACATTTTTATTGAACTGTCACCTTTGAAATTTCCAGTAATAAGTGTTAGAAGACTATATGACAAATTCAAACATCCTCTGCAAACATGTGCTATAGATCTTCAAAACTCTAAAGAAAATAAATATGTATTAAATTTAAAATCTTTATTTCATTGTATAATTACGGTGTAACCAACAACTAAACGCTTTTCTCCTGTCCAATGTAAGAATTGTCAAAGCTTTGGCAACACACAGGCAAAATTCAAATTATCCTCAAAATGTGTAAAATGTAATCAAAATCACCATTACTATTTTTGCAAAAAATCGTCAAATTCTCCTCCCATTTCTGCTAACTGCAACCAAAATCATACTGCAAATTGTAGAGGATGTCCTTACTACAAACTAGTTCTTAACAACAAAATTTCTCAATTTAATAACACTTTAACTATCTCTAGGCCACAAAATAATCCTATAAATAAAAAATAACATACAAAATCATATACTTAAGTAAATCTGATTTTCCCAATCTTCCACCTCCTAATCCATGGATAAACACCTCTCATTCAAATACACTCCTTAAAACCTAAACAATATTACTAACTCTTCTTCTCTAGATATCACCCAATTAATTACTACAATAGTTTCACAAGTTATCACAACACTTATTCTTCAAATTCAACAAATTATTAAATACCTCATTCACAAACATAATATCTAACAACACTAATCAGCTGACTGTTCTCAACTGGAATGCAAATGGTATTAAAAGGGAACACCAAATATTTTAGCACTTCCTCCATACTCACAATACACCAATAGCATGCATCACAGAAACTCATCTTATTCCGAATGAATAATTTTTTCTTGCATAACTACAAAATGTATAGATATGACAGACTAGATAGCACAGCATCTGGTGGTGTTGCTATCATAATATCTTCCAAATTAAAACATACTTTAACACATACCACTGTTTCTCATTCACTCGAATTACTGACAATTATAATATACCTTAATCAAACACAATATCACATAATAGTTACTTATAAACCTCCCAAATATATATTTTCACTTTTAACCTTCAAAAACATTTTTATAATGTTTAAATCAACATTTTACTAAGAGGAGACTTAAATTGTAAAAACCAAATCTGAGGATATAACAGTAATAATCCTAATAGTAATAAACTACACTCTTTTCTCATCTCTCATTAACTTCAAATCCACACACCGAATGAACCCACATATTATTCTTATAATGAGATCATTATTCCTGATATATTAGACATAATGATTACACAAAATTTACATTGGCCTATCACTCAAAATGTACTTCCTGAACTTGATTCTGATCACTATCCAGTAATAAAAATAATTATTTCTCTTAGAATATTAATAACTCTAACTCTTATCAATTACTTCAAAAAATTAACTGGAACAAATTTACAGCACTCATTGAACATAATATTAGATTTCCAGAAAATTTAAAAACAGAAGAAAGAATTGATAACTGCTTATCCTATTTCAGAAATACAATCATTCGCAACCTACATTTTAGTTCTACACCCAAAAATAACGGTTGAACCAGGGTTTAGGGTGGCACGGTTCATTTGGTTCCTTTTGTGAATCACTTACTCTCGTGAATCGCCCGCCACGGTTCACTTCAGAGGTGGCGATAAATAATAAGTGAATTATCTTCGGGTTGATTAGCTTTGATGGGTCAAAGCATAAATATACAAGAAATGACCAATTTCATTTTTTACGAAAAATTTCTTCTTCATCACGACACTTTTAAAACAACTTCACTTCACATTGAAAATTACACTTCACTACACTTGTTTTTGTTGAATTAAACTTGTTTCTAAGCTGATTTCATTGCTGTTTGAACTCAAATATTAGTATAGAAATGTTTTTAGATTTTAAAAAGCCTTCTAGTAATGCCACTTTCAGTTGTTCCCATAACAGCAAAATTATTTACTGGCACTATTGAATGCGATTAGTAACTATTCGCACGCAAAGTTATTTTCTTCGTGGAATTGTGTGTTTTATAGCACTTCGAGACCTCGTTGAATAGATTTGGTAAGTCTACCGTAATGGAAGGAATAAATGCTGTTTTTTTTATGAATTGCGCCGAGAGGGAAGTTTAAATGCGATTCAGTGGTGTCAGAAAGTGGGTTTGCTTGCGTCTCGACGCGTGTGTCACGTATGTAAGGGAGAAATGAAATTAATTGAGAGAAAGGATAGGACAGTTCCAAATAATTATAAACAGTCATAAACAAAATATATTTGTTATCTTGACAACGTTTCGGAGACTATTTATGTCTCCATTATCAGGTCATTAATTTTATTACATCACAATCTATAAGATAAAATAAAATTACAAATAATAAATCTTCAAATATATACAAATTTGCTTTAATTTTAAAAACTTTAAACTAAAAAATAATAATAAATTGAAGGAAAGTACGTAGTAAAAAAGTTCTATTCTCACATGATATAATACATTACATCAAAAAATAATAAATTGAAAGAAAGTACGTAGTAAAAATTTAATACTCACATGAATTTGTAGAATATAAATAAATTATTAAACAAGTCCACGTTTACTACGTAAAAAATACGGACATGAAGGTTGTTGTGTATTGAGAATAACTTTATTTGAAATATCTATTGAAAAACTTTTGTATTTTTTATTAAATTTGGTTAATATAGAATCATAACTCTTAGAAAACTGATTACATTCAATTTGAAAATTCATAGAAGGATATATTTTTATAAACAAAGATTCTAGAATTAGTCTCGAAAACCATTTGTGTTCTGTAATCAATATTGTAGGGTTGAGAAAATCAATAAATAATATGATCGTGTTTTATTCTGTGAGCAGTAACGGAATTTTGTTTTTCTAAGGGTAATTTAATATTATTTATATGTTCTTTGATCCTATCCCCTAACTTCCTCCGAGTTTGACCAATATATACTAAATCACAATCAGAACATTGTAATGAGTACACCGAATTAAGTATATTTAATTTAGGAATCGGATCCTTGACATGACGGACTACATTAGATTTATTGATGATAGTATTGACAAGGACCACATTGGGGAAATTATTTGAAAACATTCTCTTTATACAGTTGTTGATTCTCGGAACAAAAGGTAACGAAAATATAATTTTATCAGAAAATTTTTGAGAAGGTGGTGGATTACCTATTACATAATTTATGTCAAAAGATCTCTGTACCAATTGATTTAACTTCTGGCATACAAATTTTTCAATAAATTTAATGGGATATGAATTTCTTATTAACAATAAAAATATTTTTTCAAGGTTAGCAGGATAGGAAATAGAATCTGAAATTCGAAAAACTCTCTCAACTAGATTTTTGACAATGGCAATTTTCATTACGGTAGGATGATTGGAATAAAAATTTAAGACAATTCCTGCATATGTAGGTTTTGTGTACCAATTTGTAATACAAAATGTTGGAAATCTATAAATTGTAAAATCAAGAAAGTTTATCTTGTATTCAACTTCTCTTTCCAATATAAATTTCAAGTTACAATGATATGAATTAAATTTTTCAAAAACTTCATTAACCTGATCATGTTGTAGTTGAGAGAGTTTTTCGAATTTCAGATTCTATTTTCTATCCTGCTAACCATAACTTAAAATAAATGTATAAAAATTCCAACAAATACGTGAGTTGTACTTTTCCCATTTATATTCTGTGGCTTATAGAGCAATGTAATAAGTAGCATTTGCTTAACTAAATAGACGAGTGGCATAAGTAACACAAAATGAGTGGCTTAAGTAGTAAAGAATGTTCAATTAGCGCGCGCTTCTTAAATAGAATGTGTTTTCAAAGACATTTATTACGTTACCATGTTCAATGCGAATAGTAAACAAGGATTCGGTTCACTGCGTCGATTCCTCCCTAGTGAACCGGATCAGTGAACCAAAGGAACCGCGCCACCCTAAACCCTGGTTGAACCAAAATAACTACTAAAATTATTAACCTTTACCTTTGCATATTTATAACCTCATTAAAACCAAACATACCCTCCGGCGTTATTGGCAACAAGCTAGAATATAAAAACTAAATTAAACATAATATCAAGAATTATTAAATCAAAGCTTGAACAACACAAATATAATGAATATAAGACTTCATTAAACAATGATATCTTCATTCTAGGAAACTATGGTCCGCAGTTAAAAGATTTTGCAACGAAAAAACTTCAATCCCTATGCTTAAGCATCATTCAATCACTGCTCAAAATGATTATGATAAAACTCAATTGCTTGGACATCACTTTCAAGAAACTTTTACTCCTAATGCTGTTACAGACGTACCATTTCGTAATCTTGTTAACAATGTTCTCTCTCTTCCCAATTTTAATGTTCCTCAAAATATAAATTTTATTTCCCCTTCCGACATAGTTGCAATCATTAAAAAATTCCAGTAAATCTCCTGGAATTGACTCAATTACTAACCAAATAACTGAATCGTGTGGCAACCGAACAATTGCTGCTTTTACATCCTTTTGAAATTCAGCCTTAAGAATTAATTTCTTCCCATCTAGCTGGAAAATCGCCATTATACCTCCCATTTGTAAACCCTAAAAAGAACCTAGGAATCCAAGGAATTATAGACCAATAAGTTTACTTTCTTGTCTTTCTAAGATTTTCGAAACTCTTATTTTACATTAACTATTAAACTTTGTAATCACCAATAAAATTATTCCCCCTACACAATTTGGATTTACACACAAACATGCAACAACTCATCAGCTTTTAAGAATAACAGAAAACATTGAACATTCCTTCATGTAAAACAACATACTATTGCAATTCTCTTAGATATTGAAAAGGCATTTGGCAAAGTTTGGCATAACCGTCTCATTTATAAACTACATCAAATTGGAACTCCAACATACCAGTTTAAATTACTCCAGAATTTTCTAAGTAATCGTAAATTCTGTGTAAGTCTAAGTAAGTCTAAGTAATCGTAAATAATCATACCTTATCACATATATCAATATCTGCCAGGGTACCTCAAGGATCCTGTCTCTCTCCCCTTCTTTTTAATATCTATCTTTATGACATTCCTAATTTCATCTACTCAGATTTAGCCCTCTTTGCTGATGATATAGCTTTATTTATAAGTCATAAAATATATCATCTCCCAGAGATAGATTATAATCCGACTTTCTACTGTGTACATCTTGGGCTACAAATTAGCAAGTCAAACCTTACCATGTATTTCCTCTAACACTCCTATAAAATACCTTGATCTCTTCTTAGATACAAACCTTTCATGGAATTTACACATTAAAATATTATTTGTAAAACGTACATGAAAATAAATAAACTTCACTATTATTAGCTATAAATCTCCACTGTGTGTACACACATCCAAACTAATTTACATTTCAATCATCCGCCCAACACTAATGTATGCTTGTCCCATCTGGTCCAATGCAGCCAAATCTCACATTAATAAAATTCAGATTTTCCAAAATAAGTTCATCCGTAAAATTTTTCATGCATCTTGGTACATTCCTAACGCACAATTACACAATGAATTAAAAATTGAGAGTATTCACACTTTAATAAATTATCACAGTCAGAAATTCTTCAACTCCTTAGATGATTTACAACAAACACACACATTTAATCTCGGCCAAACATACCAGTTTCCTAGACGAATACATTCAGGATTTCCGAAAGATAAATTCCATCCCCCCTAATCCACATAATATTACCTCCCTCCCTCATTCAACAACAACAACCAACAACAACATCTAATTGCAAAAAAAATAGCTTAATTGAATATATATATATATATATATATATATATATATATATATATATATTGTGATATACCAATTATTCAGGAAAAGAGTAAGACAATGGCAGGTGGTGGCTAGGGGGCTTTGTTGATAATAAGATGGAAGTCGACTTTTTGTGAGGTAGAAAGTTTTGTTTGGACGAGTGAGAGTTGTAACTAAAAGTTCTGCAAAGTGGTATTCGTTCATTGAAGTAAAAATAAAATTACTGATTGTAGTGCAACCTGAAAGTGATTCAAGTTATTTAGGTGCAGCGACCGCTAAGATCAGTCAGAAGTTGAATAGTGATCCAGAAGTGAGAAAATGTCTGCAAGCAACAAGCAAATCCGCAGCAATCAATAGCCAAAAAACTTTCACGGAGGTTTCGCGTCCGCCGTATGGCGGGCGGGTCGGGTGGCCCAAACAGTTTCATGGCAAGCAAATGGTAGATTTGACATTCAGTAACAGTAGAAGAAGCAGATTTGTTACAATAAAATATATATATATATATATATATATATATATATAAACGCAATTTTGTGAATAATCCCTACCTCAGGTTACCTGTGAGATCCAAATCTTCAGTGATGTCAATTTGTAATGTCAAAAACCCTGAAAGACGTTCTTGTCGAACAGGAAGAAATAAAAAAAATGAATTCTATTATGACACCAGAAAATTGAGAAAATGTGACAAAATTTTGTTTTGGCGCCGATAGGTAGCAGCTTGGAAGAGGGTGGGGCAATACCGAAAAACTAGCCTAGACTAAACAGATTACACAACTAGTTAATGCAAGAAAGTCTGTGTCATTCTGAAGCTCCACTGCTTATCATAAGTAATGTCACGAGAAGTGCTGTGCTCGCGTAGCGAGTCGTGAGTTTACCGGCTAGCACAACACTTCTCGTGATATTTAGTGTGACTATTTCATGAATAAACACATTGCATGATTTGAAAGGATAATTTAAATCACAGGAATTACGAAAAAGGAAAATATTACTCAAAATTACAACCCAAAAATGAAAACCTTTCATTCAGCTCCGACTTACCACTGCCTCCTGGAATCAAGTAACATTTGAATAACAGTTCAATGCAGAAAATGATTTCAAATATGTTTCAATTTTATGGTAATAAAACTTTCGAAAAACAATTATAACAAGGCTACTTAAAAGAACATTTATTAAAAGCACCATCATTAAAGTTGTAGGAAGTTGTTTTCCAAGTCTTGCCCTTCTGTGGAAGTATTTGAAATGAAAGATGAACAAGATGAATTAGCAGCGGAATTCGTCGATTCGAATGGATTGAACACACGTGTGCACTCATTAAAGTATTTTCCTGAATACTTTTTTATGTAACGTTCCACATTGTTTTCATAGCATATTCTTTGTACTCTTCACCATCTATTCTTCGTATATTAATTACCTAAAATATGTGTAAATTCCTCATTTGTAGTTTGTGCTGTTCATTTGTATTTTCTTTCTTCACAAAATTCCTGAAATTGCTTCCACACATTTTCTTTGTTCCTTTCGCTGTTTTTCGGCACTGAATTTTTAATAATAGATTCTATTTCAGAGTGTTAAACAGAACCAAAACGACACAATTTAAAATTATATTGATGCACACAAGCTAATTTGGAGCTGAAACAATTGCTATCGTTATGTTAAAAAGGTAAACAAAGTTTTTGCAGCGATAAAAAAGGTAAACGAGCTGATGGCGATAAACATCTGGGATTGGTTTAATTTGAATATATCCTTGCTTAGCATTGGCTGCTTACGACGCGGTCAGACATGAGTGAAATAGTCATAAGTAATATCACGAGAAGTGCTGTGCTAGCCGGTAAATTCACGACTCGCTTAGCGAGGAGTAAATTTTCCGGCTAGCACAGCACTTCGAGTGATATTTAGTGTGACTATTTCACGAATAAACACATTCCATGATTTGAAAGGATAATTTAAATCACAGGAATTACAAAAAAGGGTAATATTACTCAAAATTACAATCGAAAAATGAAAACCCTTCATTCAGTTCCGACTTATCACTGCCTCCTGGAATAACTTATAATCAAGTAACATTTGAATAACAGTTTAATGCAGAAAATGTAATCAAATATGTTTCAATTTTATGGTAATAAAACTTTCGGAAAACAATTATTACAAGGCTACTGACAAGAACATTTATTAAAAGCACAATCATTAAAGTTGTAGGAAGTTGGTTCCCAAGTCTTGGTCTTCCGTAGAAGTATTTGAAATGGAAGATGTACAAGATGAATTAGCAGCGGAATTCGTCAATTTCGAATGGATTGAACACACGTGTGCACTCATTAAAATATTTTCCTGAATAATTTTGGTTGTAACGTTCCACATAGTTTTGATGGCATATTCTTTGTACTCTTCACAATCTAATCTTCGTATATTAAATGCCTAAAACATCTGTAATTTCTTCATTTGTAGTTTGTGCTGTCCATTTGTATTTTCTGTCTTGACAAAATTCTTGAAATTTCTTTTATACACTTTTTCTGTTCCTTTTCCTGTTTTTCGGCACTGAATCTTTAATAATAGTTTCTATTTCAGAGTTTAAACATTACCAAAACCACACATTTTAATATTATATTGATACACAAGAGCTATTTTGGAGGTGAAACAATTGCTATCGTTATCTTGAAAAGGTAAACAAAGGTTTTACAGCGATAAAAAATGGTAAACAAGCTGATGGCGATAAACATATGGGATTGGTTTAATTTGAATATATCCAGGCTTACCATTGGCTACTTAAGACGCGGATAGACTTGAGTGAAATAGTCATTACAACATATTTGTTGTGGAGACAAAGAAACGGATTTATTGAAGTACCAATTAATTCAATCTGCTCGCCGATCCTCTTGGGGTGCAGATTACGGTTGAAAATAGTACACTGACAACCTTCCGCGTACCGAGGGAGAACGCATACTGCACATTGCGTTGACGCGGGGCAGCGTTGTCAGACGAAGATAAAATGAAATGGTATACGCGGAGAGCTGATGTTTCACCCTTTTGTTGAAACGAGCCGCGCTGCGTGCGTGTGCTGCAGAGGAAGCGTTAAAGGGGCGCTGGCCCGGCCGCGGCCTCGGCGGATGGCGTTTCAGAGGTCGCGACACGCGCGGCCCCCGACGCGACGTTCCCAGCGATGGAAGATAATGCGCTGGAGAACAACGGAATTTCCGGGTGGAAAAATGTATTGGATGTGAAGTCATTGTGTCTCAAGTTGTGGGAAAGTTGGAGAATTGTTGAGGATTTGCGTCAATCTAATAGTTGTATTGATCAAATGCCACGAGTGATTTTAAATGGTGATTGTAATCGGGGAAGGTGGAAAGGTCTCAAAATAGATTGGAAAGTTCATTCATGTGCTAAACATTGTCAGGTAATTCTTCTTTTGTGTTGAAGTTAGTAATAACATCTGGTAATAATATTATTCATTTGTCTTAAAAATACTACAGGAATATATTTTTTGTGATGGATTATATTTCTACACTATTCTAAAGTGAACATGTTGAAATATATTCCACTTACGAAAACATTTTCTGAAAAACGTAAAATTTTTTGAAATCATCTAATTTGAAAGCAAATTTGATGTACGAGCGTCATTCAATAATTAAAGAGACAAATTGGTCTGGAGACGAAGCAGTTGATAGAACAAGTTTGGTAATTTTAAGACTTTAAGTTGGCATCACTGGGATGAACATAAAAACATCATCATTGTTGTGATAATTACCTTAAAATTAAGCTGAAAGAGGTTGAATCCACTTGAAAATTCCACATTGGTTATATAACGTTCTGTGATTCTTTTTTACTTGCTGAAGGTGAATAATCAGCTAATATATACTATAGAATATATTCTGTAGAATGACTAATGTGTTTGATGAAAGTTGTATGAACCGCGGGAATTTTTACAAAGGGTAGAACTGTTCAAAAGTGGTCGAGACTCAGGGACTGACAAACATCGTTCTGGCGACATTAACAGGAAGAGTTCTGTTGACGATATTTTGGGACCCTGTAGGAGCGTTTTTTTTGTGATTATCTCAAAGAACAGCATACAATAAATAGCTAATACTACTCAGCATTTGATCAAGCTGTGCATTTCATCAAGGCGAAATCAGCCATGAGAGAGTCGTCGTGAATCTCTGAGGACAAGTGTGATTCTCCAGGAAAACAACGCACGCCCTCACACTGCTCATCAAACTCGTGAAACCATCAACAAAATGGGTTGGTACAGTCCCTTACCCCCCTTACAGTCCCAATTTAGCCCCATCTCATTTCTATTTGTTTGGTCCACAGAAGGAGTCATTATTTCAGAAAAAGTTCTAGAAGTTCCTCAAAAAAATTATGGGAAATTTGTTCAAACACCAAGATAAAAAGTTCTTTGTAGCGGGTACAACAAACTGGTAACCCGCTGAGACAAATGCATAAATGTTGGTGGGAATCGTATTGAAAAGTAGGAAAAGTCCTGTTTTGCGAAAATAAACGTTTATTTCGCCAGACCAATTTGTCTCTTTAATTATTAAATGCCCGTCGTAATTTCATCAACATTGTCAAATATTGTTTTAGTTAGTTTTTATAGTTTACTTTAAACTTATAAAGAATGAGTGAATTATGTTGTCATATTAGTACAGTTATTATATATTTTATAATTTGTATTTTTGTAGTAACTAATAATGAATTATATTTCGTGATTGGAGTATTCTGTTTGTTTAATGTTAAAAATAAAAATAGTAATCAATTAATATTGTTGCATGCTAGTAAAAGGTTCATTTGAGAATATTTTATGGATGCAGGGAAGCTTTGTCAAATATAACAATATTTCCTGGAAACCGCATTGTTTTGACTCTCGTTATTTTTGAGATAAAATTACCAGTTTTTCATGAGCATGCATTCGAACAGGGAATTACACGAATTCGTGTCATTATATCCCTGATTAACCATACGGATTCAGGAGAAAAAATTCGATGAAGAGTAATTTCCAGCGTTTGATCTCCAACTGGCCCTCTACAATTCATCGTGTTAGAAGCTTGAACAATGTCACGGGCAATACGAATCCATTACTATTTGGTAATTTTTGTAATTAGTGTTTGGCGTGTAGAAAATTTGACATTTGAAACTATAAAGTTAAGCTATACATCTAAACTATAAAGATTTGTGTTTTTTTAATTACAATTTGTTGATTTCTGGAGTCCACAAATATATCTTTATTTTTGAACTTCCAATTTGAAAGCTTTAGTAACCAGCAAAAACACAAACACATTGTATTTGTGCTGTGGCGGTGTTGAGACCACTTTTGCAAGTCGTTCACTCAACGAAATCACATTCCAAACAAAAAGGAAAATACCTGGACAGTACACTATCTGATGAGTCACTACATCATTAAGCACGTACGTGACCTGTCAATTATTTCATTGAGTGTCGTCAGATGGTGCAAGCAAAAGTATCAAGAGGGCGGTCCACACATTACCCATGCATGCGGTGTCGGGATAAGGTATGTTTGATCGACCGCTTTGAGTTGGTGACAGCTTTGTCATTCATTTCATCTTTCCGTACTACATTCACAAACAACATTACAGTCAAAACAATAGGTTCGTCTGACGGACAGTGATTTTTCACGCGATACGATGTCAATGGATTTACAATTCATATTTCAATACCAAAGTCTTAACTTGAAAGAATCCAAATCTTAAGTCTGAAATTATTTCGCTAGATATAATGTAATGACCCGGTGACTGGCTATCACAAATAGGGGAGGGAACCGTCACACAGTGCGCTGGTACGTAATGGATTGCAGGTCGCATACGCTTAATTTTTAATACGCTAATGGGATCCAAGCGTATACAAACCTTGAATCCGGCTCCGGCGTTGAGAATCTCAAAGGTGAGCTGATTTCGATCGAAGGGACGCAATTTGTTTACCAACTACTTAAATAATACGCTACATTGAAATTTTGCATGTGTCACCCGTCAAAGTGGCAGGGACCCATTTGAGCCGTTAAGAGCAAAAGTGGTGTAAGTTAAAAAAAACATACTTCCGGAAAACAACGTGTAAACGAAAAACGCAGGAAAACTGTAATGCTTAGAAATAAATGATCCAAAGTTTTATGAAGGTGTTAAGGAGACATTCTTTTAACTTACTACAGATATTTGGACTGAAACATTGATAATTAATTTTGTAATTAACTATTTTGTTGCATTACACCACTTTTGTACACACCGTTTCTGAAAAGTATCACTTACATTCACATAATTGGCATGCAAAGTTTTCGTCTGCGATAGTAATGTGATGAAAAATAGTAAAATAGAGAAAAATTAAAGCAAAACATAAAAGAACAATGTACCCAATGTTTTGCATGAATAATGTTTTGAAATTTTATTCAATGCAAATGATTATTACGTGGCGGTTCGTGATATGATGTCAAGAGGAGGGTGCAGTGCGGTGCGTTGTGGGTCGTAGTGCCATGGGTCCCAGAGTGACTTATGGAAACGGCGTGGGGCAGGGGGGAGTGGTGCGAGGCGGGGTGGTTCGAAGCAAGGCGTGAAGATGAGGGCGGGAAGTGCGGAACGGTACGGTGCGTGGTGGGGGGGGGTTTCGAGGGGGCTGGGGAGGGACGGGCTTGGGATCAGGGGGCGTGGCCTGGTGGTGAGGTCTGGAGGCCACCGCGAGGGGGTCAGGTCGGAGGTGTCAGCTGCCGCGGACCGTGACAGCTGGGGGGAACTGTTGCAGCTGCGTCGGGCAATCCGCGTTAGAGCGACCTCAGATGGACGCTAACACCCCGAGACTGGATTAATGTTATGGGTGCGTAATGCGACGACGTAATATTTTGATCAAGTTCTTTCCGGTATGTTGACGTAAGCACTCATCCATTGGGTACACTCATACAACTGCTAGTCTGGCTGAACCACTCTGCTTCGAGATAGGAGGGCAAATAAAATGCATCTTTTCAACCGTAAAATATCTACATATCATTAATGGTTTATGGCCCCTTACACTTCTGCATACTGATTTTCATAAAAAATGTTTCTTAGTCTGAAAGTGCTATTTCCATCCTGGAATATTAATTTTTCTTGTCGAGTACGCTGCCATAACATTAGCACCAATAACATAGCACCAATGTTGCTGAATAAAGGCAGTCGGATGATAATGAAAGAATGTGTGGATAAAAAGTTTCAGAAATTTACAAACACTATGATTCAAAACCCGATGCCTCGAGCTGAAGAGTTTCTCAACTCTGCACATTCAGTGAAACAGCTGAATTAATAATTTATAAATAACTAAAAACGTTTTATCTATGAATTTTCAGTTTATTGGCCGTCAAAACAAAAGAGGACATTCAAGTCTGTATGTATACTTCCGCAAAGCTGAGAAACTGTTCTAGGAAATGGAACCGTTTATGAATTGGATTTTTTAAACGCTGGATCATTGGATATTTTTACTCTACAAACATACGAAGTTTACTCTACAAACAACGAATAGTACGAACACATTTCATGACTTCATGATAACGCAGGAACAACATTTACAGTACATAAAATTCAAAGATTACCAGTACAGCCTTAAAATTCCTATTTGTTATATAAAAGTCTAAAAAATATTATTTTATTAAAACAATTTGAGCTAAAATGAAATAATTTGCAAAAAATATTTTCTTCTCAACTAATATTGTATGCTGTTTCAGAAATTAAGCAATATGGTTTACTTTCTAAGCATTTAATTTTTTGGGTCAATTTAAATTGTCCTTTTAAGAAATTACACAGCCTTCCTTTGCCTTTGAAGAGCCAATTTTAGGCGCATCCCTTGAAGATCTGAAAGCCCAAAGGCAGGCTCGGGGGCGGCGCTGGGGCGTGGCAGGTGCGGTCAGCTCCCAGTGGGCGGGAGGCGCGGTCGCCCGCCGCCGCCGCCGCCGCCGCAGGTGCACATGCAAATGGAGGCCGCGCGGCGCGGCGCGGCGCGGCGCGGCGCGGCGCGGCGCGGCGGCCGAATGGGGCGGCGGCGGCGGCGGGATTATGCAGAGCGCGCATGACGGCTGTCCCTGCCGACTGAACGAGGCAGAGCGGGGCGGGGAGGAACGAGAAGGGTCCGGGAGAGACGGGGAGGGGCAGGGCGGGGATGAGCAGTGCGGACAGGGGAGGGGCGGGGTAGGGCAGAGCGTGGTGTGGAGGGACAGAGCGGGGCGTGGCAGGGCGGGGCAGGGTGGGGAAGGGCAGGGCAGGATGGGGAAGGGCGGGGCGGGGTGGAGCGGGGCGGGTAGGATGAAGGGACGGAAGATGAGGGCGATGGAAGTGACGCGGGCAGATGGGATGGGTACGGCTGGCTTGGGGTGGTAGGGGAGGAGGAAGGAGTGAGGTCCTGGACGGCGGGGGCGGCGGGGGCGGCGGGGGCGGGGGCGGGGCGGGGGCGGGGGGGCGGGCGGGGGCGGGCGGGGGCGGCGGGGGCGGCGGGGGGCGGGGCGGGGGCGGGGCGGGGGCGGCGGGGGCGGGCGGGGGCGGGCGGGGGCGGCGGGGGCGGCGGGGGCGGCGGGGCGGCGGGGCGGCGGGGGCGGCGGGGGCGGCGGGGGCGGCGTTTGTTTATACGTCTACAAATTAATCATTTAGAACTATTTGAAACCTATTTGTATTGGCGATGGCGCTATTTTTTGAAAATTTTGAAAATGTCCCAGGGGCTGTATGTAAAGTCCCCCCCCCCGATAATTAAAATATCGATTTCAAATTCAAGGGTTCGTGGCATCAGCCACATCGATTAAGGAATGTCAATTTTGTAGAAAATCGGCTGAAGGGTTTAGCCGCTAGCGTTGTTCACAGACGCATTGACGGACAGACTGACGAACAGACAGACGTTTTGCTGTCGATCGAATTTTCGGTATCAAGGACACATAATACATGGATTCTGGCTACACCGTCTGTTAAAAGAATTTTTTCTGAATTTAGCAACTGGAATTATCCCCTTTTCGTTACCAGGGTTCTGTGAGAAGAGTTTTTCTGCTGAAAATTTGCCGTTTTTGGCGCAACACTACATAATTTTTTCTTCTTAAGAAGTTAATTCTTAAGTGCGAGAAAGTAAAAATCCCCTACCCGCAATAATCATTGATATTAGGGTTTCATTTATCTAATTAATTAAAAGAGTTGGCCTGAAAAATCAGTGCTCAATACGAGTTCTCGGCTAATTCAATCTTTATTCTGTGGAATTTGGGACCGAGAGAATATATTTTAATTATTATTAAAATAATAACACCACATTTGTGCTCATTCCTGTAGCACAACAATGCCTTACGATTTTTATTTTTACTTGAAGTAGCTTCCTATGTCACATTCGATTAACATTTTGATGTTGTCATGGACAGAGACTTACTAAAATTATTGAACAATGAGAAATAAAAAATTATCACATTCACACTATACGTGCAATAAACATTCATCATTTTTGTGATCATGTCGGTGCATTATTACTACATTCGAAACCCGTTTTAGTGGCTATTTACTAATTCTATTATCGTCTCCTATATTATTTCAGTAGTATACCTTTCCGTTGCGGCTCTCACCCGTAACCAATCTTTATAAATGAGGTCTCTAAAGAAAGAGAATTTCACGGAGACGTGACGAATTGCATTTTGACTACAAACATGTAATGAATTTATTGAAAACAACGGATCTAAGTATTCGTGTCAAATGCAACCCGCATCACACGACCACACGGCGAGATCTCTATAGTTAAATGACTCCAAAACGAAGCATTCTATGGCCTTGAAAACTACAATTTTGAGGCCTAAGGCCTCAAAGAAACATTCCTCATATCATAATCTATGAGATGAGATTTCTTTTGGACATTCAATTAAATTTTCGGTTCGGCGCTTCAATACCACCAATGCCACCTAAATATTTCAACCCTCGTTGCTCGTAGCCATTTTTGTGAAGACGCGCTTAGAAGGCTTAGATTCCTCAGTCTTAAATTTACGCTTTCTGTATACACCGTGGTTTGTGCAATCTGGCAAGGTTTATTTACGTAATCATTCATTCAAGATTTGCTCCCCCGCAACAATTAGAAGTACTATTATAGTTGCATGATACCTATGAAGATAGTTTCTTTTGCGTGTAGTAAAACCAATCAATCAACGTTTTGTCGTGTACCGTGCCGTGTATAAGTGATGTGTACCTAATTGTGGAGGGATGTGGGTTTACAGTGAAGACTGAAGACTGTGTTTTACCTGTACCAGTATTTTCGTTATCATTCTATGAAATTTTCACGTCAGCGGCTACAGACACGTAGCTTTTTCAGAAGTAAAAAGCTAATATTTTTTCAGTATCATGAAAATCATGAGTATCATGAAAATCGAAGAGCTAACAGTCTAAGAATATTGAACAATTACTTCAAAAGTTTTTAAAGAAGTATGAATTGTTCTAAGAACATCTCTCGATAATGCTGAATAAAACTTTATTGAAAATTTGTTTCCAATATCAGTTGTATTGTTAGAAGCTACATCATTTAAACAAATAAAAACTTTTTACTAACATCTTTCCTTCATCATGGAAAGGATAGACAAATGGATACGGAAAGGGAGGGGTTTAACATGCGAGAGTTCTCGCACGGGTTGGCTACTTTTAATTAATTTAAACCAGGGGCGTAGCGTCCATGGATGTGGATGATTTGCTACATACCCTGACAATGTCAGCTATTTTTATTTTAAAATTATCGTAAATTGTCCATTTATTTTCTTTTTCTATTACACTATATTTAATTAGATTTCAAACATTGCGCCGTTGAGAATTCGATTCTTCACAAAGAGGAACGAATCAGTCTAAAATGCCGTCTAGCCTGCGCTGTGAATCAGATGCACAGTGACCCATTACATCCAGCGTGCACGCGAAAAATCTGTTGTTTTACGAAATTTCATTGTTCTCTTCGGTGTTTGTAAGAGAACGAGATTAATTTATGAACATTGTCATTTTATTTAAGTTTTATTACCTTATTTTAATGCATTTAGCAACTATAGAGTTGTAGCCAATTTAGGTGAGGGATTGTGGTAGTTGAATGCACAGGGGTATGTGACTGTGCAATCCACATTTATGCCCTGGAATGGCGAGCACGACGCGATCCAAAGTGCCTACATAATTATAGAATCGTATTGTTGTGCTGTGGATAAATTACAGCACGTGAGAAACACTTAAAAATATTTGAAAAAAATATGAGAGGATAGGATTTTATTTAGATAGCCAACACAGGATATGTTGAGGAAAACAACAGTGATATAAGGGAAAATAGGGAAATTCTGTCACACTTCTTTCGAGTTGTATGCTTTTTTGGGAGACAAAGGCTCTCTAGCCATAATGAAAATAGAGGATAATCGAATAAAGAAACTTTTAATGGAATATACAGGTGTCCGGTGAGGAAACGTGGATAATAAACTACGTGGATATTCCGAATGGTTGGGCCGCAATGAGCACTCAAAACTTGGTTTGAAAAAACGATTTCTAGGCAAAAATTTGCAATATGGAAGCATAGAAACACTCCAGAAACGTATAAGTTGTTTATTATTTAGAAAAGAAATGAACATATTTGTCCAGACAGAAAAATTAAGCAAGAAATAAAAAAGCAGTCGAATTGTGTAAATTGTTTTTTATTTCTCGCTTAATTTTTCTTTCTGAACAAATATATTCATTTCTTTTGTAAATAATAAACAACTTGTATGTTTCTGGCGTGTTTCTATGCTTCTATAATGCAAATATTTGCCTAGAAATCATTTTTTCAAACCAACTTTTGAGTGCTTATTGCGACTCAACCATTCGGAATATCCACGTAGTTTATTAGACAAAATATGCTGAGAATTGTCTTAAGAGCTTATTTTCGAAGTTTCGACGTTTCCTCCACGGACACCCTGTATAAGCGAAATAATAAAATATAATAAAACAGACAATATGGAAAATTGGATACAATATTGAAAAATAATAAAATATAATAAAACTGACAATATGGATATGGAAAATTCCAGAGTTTCGTGCAATCTCGCCAGAAATTCAGATTAATTGGATTTCAAGTGTGAGCATGGTAATGTCCCATGAAATTAAAAATGAAATTTCTAAAGCCTCTTTTGTCTCCTCGATACTCCCTTGACGTATGCAGCAAAGGACTACTGTCAACTGTTTTTCGTTACGTGTCTGTAAATTGATTGATTTACTCTTTCCTATTGCATTTTTATTATAGATCATTGCTTTCCATTTTATAAATTATGCCAGTTCTAATGGGTTCGAAATGATATGAATTGGACAATTTTGAAAATCGTTGGGTTTGATAGTGCTCTTATTATTAAAGTATGAGGACATATATTTATATTTTGGTAGGTCGTGAATTTCAGTCAACTTTTTCTAACTTTCAACAAGTAAACTACATGACGTACATGAGCCATTATTTCTTTTACTGGATCAGTTTTTATTTTAAATATACCAATTACTTGTGTGCTCTAATTGACCAAAGTGATAGAAATGGTGTTGGTGAATGAGGAACATTTATGTGTTTTAAATTTTCTCTTTTCTCGAGTTACTAGCCAAAACTCAGGCTACGCCACTGATTTAAACCTTACTACATTCTTGGCCTTGAACAAAATTTAGAAAGTTCTTTTCTTTTGGAAAATTTCACTCCTCTGCATAGCATGCTTGTGGCACATCATAGATGTTGGACGTAAAGTTTTAATAAGCTGCATAATTTTAGTGTTATTATACTTTCTTTCTGTTTTCTTGGCGGCTGCTTAAACTTTTGACGTTTGTATTTCGTTGCTAACGTCATCACCATTTGTCTTTCTTTAGTTAACCAACAATTTTAGTGTAAACATTTATCACTTTTCTGAAAAGTGTGTTATTTACAGCATCATATTTTGAATTGAATAACCGGAATTGAATAGGTAACTACGAAGAAAATTGTATTTTCATTTTCGAATTTATAATACAAAAACTAATTTTCTCCTTCCTTATGAAAGTAAAATATTTGTTTCTATTTCTCGCAAAGCGTGAAAATGTGAAAAAGAATGAACAAAATATTAATTGAAGAAGAAGAACGAATACAACAATTTATTTTTATGAGAAACGCCTCCTCTGATCTGAATGACTTTGTTAATAAGAATGGAAAGGTGCTAAACTATTTTTATCGCATAAATCCCAGAGTATATATGAGTGGGATTACACTTGCGTGACGTGAAAAACTGCGAACTGGCTATTACAAAGGAACAGTAGGCACGGCATTGAAACACCTTCGTAGCCACGTGCACACGTGAACGACACGTGTCACACGTGAACGCCACGTGTCACACGTGAACGACACGTGTCACGAACGTAATGCTCGGCAGATGCAGCAGTTGCAGCCTAAGTGTGGAAATGCTTGAAGTACCCCACTCCTGCACATAAGCGACGTATGGGCTGCATTTTAGTGTGAGGCTTACGGGGATTATCTGGCATTAAGTAAGGACTAAGCGTGGCGAATCGTTAGCGTACACCCAAAGAGACAGCTGCGCAGCTAAAAGCGCGCGAGATAGGGCTACATAAAATTACACGACACTCTATCTTACGGTTATGGTGGGAGATTTTACTGCATATTTATTAACGCTGTAAATAATCATTATTTAGAGAAAACGTACCACCACGTACGTTTGCCATACAGTTAATGCCATTTGAGTGCGCTGTCTGTAATAAATGTGAGGTGGAAGAAGTAAATTAAGCGTAACAAACTCATTTTGCAGAAATTAACTTAAACAAATGTTGCATAAGCTTTATAAATTGTCACCTCAAAATTATTTGTGTTAATGTTTTCGAAATCGCCTTAATATTTCAAAATTCTTCATGGTTATTAAATGCTCATTAACATTTCTTTGTTTTGAATGTTGCTTTCCAAATCACGTGAGAGGTCGTTAAAAAATTCAATTTATAAATTGTGTGTTACGAACGAATGCTCATAATATTTCCTATTAATATCATATTATTACAATTAATATCGTTGTTGCTTATAAGATCATCGTTATAATGACAAATCATAATTTTAGGATAGAAGGTATTTTGAATGCAATTTTCCTTCTTAGAAGTGTATTCACAGTCTCTTCGTATCAATAAAAAAGTTGACGTCTTTAATTAGTCATATCGTTATAAAGTCCGGAAAGGAAATTTACGATTTTCTGTTAAGTACTTCCATCTGTTTTGGTTTCAATTGATGCTTTGAATATTTGATAAATTTTGTCAATCCTTACTGGTACATCTCGTTGCACTCCAACAATTCCTCCCAAGTTAAAATACTACCCATTAAATTAATTTTAGGCACTGATTAAATTGTCAAAATGTCGAAAATATTGCAGTACCAAAAATACATTTTTGTAATTCTGATTCTGAACACATTTCGGGAAAGAATACATTTTTCATGTAAATTATGCCATAATGGGTATACAGGTGTCCCACCAACTATGGGCCACCCCCATAACTTCCAAAGGGTTCAGGATATCGAAATGCAGTTATCGATGCGACATGGGACAAGTAACATACCGTAGAGATATTGCATATAATACATTTAGTTTTCGAGAAATTTAATCATCTTTGATTTTTTAAATAGAACTATATTTTGTTTTCGGCAGCAATATATAGATCACGAAAAGATGAATAAAATAATGTATTATATGCTAGTATTTTGATAGTAATTTGAGTATAAAATGAGATTTTCTGGAATGTGATTTTGAATTAAACGGACAATATTTCGTGAAGCAGCTCTTGCAACCCTCGCCTTCGAGAAATGTGGCCTTCGCGGCATCAAAACTTGCGTGGAGAGAGGAGACTGAGAGGGGTGGCAATGAGGGATAAAAAGCCTAACTAAAGCAATCCAGAGTCTTGTCACAAAGGTCACATTAAGAAACACTAATTTCAACGATCAGAATAAGAGATATTTTCCCCATTGATTTATCTGCATTTAACTTATCTTCTTTAATGATAAATATCATGTTCAAACTTGACAAGAGTCCAACCACTGTCTCTTCATTGGTTAATTTAATTTTTAGGCATGTACAAAACGTGCGAAACGTTGAGCCATTAATAAATGTTTTTTAAAGTTTAATTCCTGAAATCAATTTTGATTGATCCTATATGGTCAAATATATATATTTATTCGTACTATCAACACCTCCAATTATACCAGGATCAACAGGAAGAATTTACATCAATTTCAATTTAATTTTAATTAAGATGATTATTCGTCTACTGTGCAACCGTACCTCTACTGCTATTCATAAACGAAAACAGTACACTTCCGTCTTCTGCCGTGGATTTTCAAGTTTGTGGTAGCACGTGGCATTATGAAGTGAGAAACTCTCCAATCAGTATTAGCAATTGTGACAGCAGATGTGCATTTGTGTTAAAGTTTATTAAATTTACACTGATAGACTGATTTACACTGTCAAGTGTATTTCAAAATTTTTATTGCTTTGTTCTTTTTGTACGCATTTAAATAAGAAGTTAGTAAATAAAAGGTAATAGGTAGAAAATGTCTACTTATCTATTATTAAATGAATTAATCGATATATAACAATAAAAATCGTTAATCATTCATTCCCTTTCCATGTTTTAAAATGAAAGCTTGTTTCTGCCAAAAACCCTCTGAGCTCGATTCTTGGAAGTTTGAAAAGGACCTTTATCGTCCTTCCGCTACAAATTATTTTTATTTTGTTCTTTTTGAGTATCTTTGCTTTGGAATTTCAGAAGAAGAAATGTTCAATTCAGATGAACAAATGGCAAAAATCTCTCATTCTGATCCTTAATATTGATGTTTGTTCATATGATCTTCATGTCAAGACCATGAATTGCTATAGTAACGCCTCTATCCCTCACTGCCACCACTCTCACACACCTTTGTCAAACAGTCTCGACGCCGCGAAGGCCATCTTTACGAACGGCGACTGTTGCAAGGGCTACTATAAGAAAGACCGTATACATAAAAATCACATGTCAAAAAGTCTAATTTTATACTAAAATTTCCATTAAAATACTAACATAATACTAACATATGATACATTATTTTATTCCTCTTTTCATGATCTATATATTGCTGCTGAAAAATATATAGTTCCATTTAAAAAATCAAAGATGATTAAATTTCTCGTAAACTAAAAATATTATAGACAATTTCTCTGAAGCATGTTTCTTGCCCCATGATTTCGCATTGTTAATCGATAACTGCATTTCGATATCCTGAACCATTTATAAGTTATGGGGGTGGTCCATAGTTGGTGGGACACTCTGTATATGTAGAAAGACCCCTTAGTTCAGGACGACGAAGGAAGGTTAATTACGAGACGAAGCAATTGCAAAAGAAGGTAGCTGAGACTCTCTGAAGATTTTAGGCAACTCTGAACGCTTTTTACTTTTTTAAAATTATCTTTTTAATACAAGAAAAATCTCAAAATAAACATTTTATAACGATCACTTTAAACAATTTCGTGTCATGATCCTTTGTATTCATTAGTAAGAAATTTGATAACATTTACATGCTCAGGACTTTCAATCCAAATGTGCTAGAAAATGATGTTTTTCCTTCACTATGTTCCTGAAAGCAGAAGCTGCAACCTGTACTTCGATACTTCCAAATCGTGAACTTCGTATTTGTTTATAAATGGCGATATAAAATATATGTTCGGCGAATAAACACAATAAAGGCGATTTGGTGATAGAGTAATATCTGTTACAGTGAAATTAACTTTGTGGTTGTATTTTAGGAGGCTAAAAATGCGTAGATATAAATGTGAAAATTTACATGTCTACTTACGTTAATCATTTTTGAATTCATCAAAATAGTATCTTAGCACTGACGTTATTTCAAATTAGTGATACATCACATACTTTCTCGGATTATTTCTTAACTTGGAATTTTCTAAAATTAAGAGTGTTTAACGAAAATGAGACGTGTGCCATTCTTTTAGGCGACCCTATTTTATTTGTGGAAAAAATTGAAGATAAAATTTGCTGCGATTTTTGAGAAAATGTGATATTAATTTCAAGCACAAATAAAGTGAAAACGACTCTTTTCAAAAAATTATACACGACCGTTTTTAAAAAGAACTGATTTTGTAGAACAGATAATGTTTAAGACAAAAATCTATAATTTCAACTTCGTAGTTTTGAAATGTTAAAATTTTACAATAATTTTCGAAATGCAGAGTTCGCCGGAAATGAGATTAGCACCAAATTTTTTACTATCCTTTGAAACATATGAAGAGAAAATTAAAAGAAAATTTTTGGAGCTTTTTTGAGAAAAAAGTCGTTGAAAAAAATGTACAAATAGCCAACTTAATTGCAAGTATGTGGGCAACATTTTACAACCCATCACATCATCGACAAGGGTCAAGTCCACTACTGTCGAGTTCGGATCGCAATAATACTGCTGCTTCATTCGGACTACCGCCACTACCAGCGGCTGAGATGGCTCAGTGTCACATGTTGCAGCTGCCGTGTCTCTGGCCGGGAGTCTCCACGGTGGCGGATTTCCCTCATTATCTTTATTCAGCTAGGTCGCTCACAGCGCCAGGCCCATTTCACCACCGTCTGAAGGAGAATTGTGGCGGTCGACTGCGCGGATCGGTTGTTTTCTGTGGATTCTACGATCAATTCGAAGCAAAATCCGAATAAGAATCCTAACAAACAGATCACGGACCACTCGCTATCTTCCCTTTCTCATCTCATCCCTGTCTCGTTATTTGACTTACACGAACTACACTACCACACGTATCGGAAGACTAATCGGGAGCTGGAGGTTATGCCAGCTAGGGCGGTGAGCTACTGGGGAGATACCTCCAGGATGAAATCTCCTTTCCTTCACGTTTCAGCGGGAAGGTAAATGCTGGATATAACATGCACTACATTCACGGGACAAATGACGTAGTAATTAAATGTTCCCGAAAACACGAAATACCCACTCACTCGAAAGCAATTGCCGTCTCCCTTTGTGGATGCTATGACGTTAACTGCTACTACTGTGACAACGTTCAGAACAATTCGCTCAGGGAGCTGCTGGGAATTACTAACGATGCCAGATTTATTCTCACACTATTAATAATATGAATTTTGAAATGTACACTGCGACGCAATATTTTCATGAGCGAATACCTTCTTCGCGGAAAGAAGAAGGAACATTTTCAGTCTCATTTGAGCGCATGGGCTTGTAAGGAAATCTCGTTGGGATGAAAAGGGAGGAGAGGCGCTCTCTCTTCGCTATTCCATAAATAGAATGACTGAAATTGTCGCTCTTTATCGCCGGGCGCCTACTCTCTTCCGCTCCGACGTCGCAGAATGCAAAGGCCAGAGTAGACACGGGTGTGGGAACCACAGTGGGACAAACCACTTGAGCGCGCTAAGCTTTATTCTATTTTCTGTTTTGGGGCGCGTTAACTGCTACAATCCCGTAAATGTAGCACATGTTGTGTACCGGGAGTTGACGGTGTTCTTCCCTCTTTAGAACAAGAAATCCGTCACCGATCAACGCGTCAGAATGTGGGATTTTACTTTAACCAGTTACGCCCCGGTAATGCCAGAGGGGCATTGCACTAGCCGGGGATAACTCTTAAACTCCCGACTAGCCTCGCCACGTGTATGGTAGTGAGGTATGGAAGTCTGTGTGGAAGGGATAGAAGGGGATAAGGGTGAGGAAGGAATGATCACGCGCGGTTCCATTTGTAAAGGAACAACTTCAAGATTTGCCAGGTACTGATCGGAGAAATCACAAAGAACTTCTGATCGGAGTACCCGATCACTAGTATTATGAAGTCAGCTGAATTCTACCTGGAGATATAAATATTGTCGAAAAACACTATCGTCGGGATCCGAACTATAGAACCTCCTGCTTCGAGACCTTGAGGTGGTACCAATTCTTGCCTTAAGCCTTCTCAGCTGTATCGGGGTTCTCGACGAGTATCCTTTGATATACCCGTGAAAACGTTATATTACTGGGAAAGTCTTAATTGGTAACAAATGGCTTCCAGCCTTATCAGCTAATTTTGATTCCCATGTTCGCCACATGGAACAAATTCAACGATTTCAGATTCGCTGATCATTTGCGTCCTTCCTGACGACTGAGCGAATGTGTGTACTGATTTTTGTCGAGAATTGTCGGAGCATTTAATTTGTTGGGACTTTTGTTAAAATGGTTTTATTATCCTTGTACGACAAAATTAAGTATTTTAAAGGTTACATATACGTAATAGAGGTTAGGTAACATATATATATATCAGGATTTTTGAACTTACATTTCATCACATGTGACCAATGTCAAAATAACCTGGCCTTGATGAAAATAATTGTAGTAACCAACAGCTAGGTTCGCAGGAAAGGTCCTTCAGAAAAATGTATAAAACATTTGGAGTACAAAATTAGAGAACAAAATTACATTTTAAATTTTGGGATATTGGAACCTGTTTTACAGCTAATTAAGGAGGTTGTAGTAGGTCTTTGAAATATCTTGATTTGACTCGTGAAAAGAAAGACTGATGTACTAAGGAGTGACTGGACGAGAAAAGAAGAAACGGAAAGGAAGTTTAAGAATACATGTTTTTAGACGTTCTTCAGATATCTCTTTTATAATTTCGTCATTTGTGATGTACCATGGAGCTATTAAAACCTCTCTTAAGAATTTATTTTGCACTTCTTCCAGTTTTTGAAGGTTGGTATTAGCGGTTACTCCCCGTATTGGGCGGGCATAAATCAATGAAGGACATGTAAAATATGTAAATATTGTATGCATATGTAAATATTTAAATATTATTAATGCTGAATCTATAGGTAATTTAGATTTTCTGTTTAGGAAAGGATACCAATTTAATATTTTTACATGAATGTCATTAGCTATCGATGTTATATGATTTTTCCAAGTCAATTTAGTCTTTATTTGAAGTGCACGATATTTAACCCGTTTTAAAGAGAAGATTTCATCTTGAGATTTTTGATGATTTCTTTTTATCTGCCAATCACTGAACAAAGAAATGAGAATATTTAGGTCATCTCAGAGGCTATGTCTGCCCAAAAGAAGATCGCTGTGAATGATAAATATTGCAATATCATCTACAAACTAGCGGTGTTACAGAATGGCACAGACTTTCCCGTATTAGTTTTCTATTTTCTTTGATCTCGTCTAGATATTCGGAATTGCCACTTACTCTTGCCAGCTACCATTTATCGCCACCCAAAGTACATTTTTTTGACATTTTCTTAATTATCCCGTTTCCTTATAGTAAAACCGAAATATTATTAAATATTAGTAAAACCGCAAATATTAAAGGACAGTAAAGCCTTCTCCTAAATGACATTTTTCTTTGAAAAATTTGAAGCCGTTTTTAAGAAAATGGCATTTACGCGCTAGTGTATATTCGAAATTTGAAGCCCTTTTTCACAGAAAATTTTAGTTTTCGCAAAACTTCATTTGAAGTCATTTGAAACACTTCAACTCACAAATACAATAGTATTTACAAATTGCTGGAAATGTGCATATTAAAGGTGTGAGAGATCAATAAAAATAATACATTTGTGTAATTAATGAAAAAAACAAAAAAATACCCCAAATCGAACTTTACGTCACATTAAAGAGTGCAATTAGCACTATCCGTTCAAGATGTTTGAAGAAAAAATTTGGAGCCATTCATAAGATAATAGCATTTGAGCGTTTCTGAAAATGGGGAGTTTTGAGCTAGTTTTCACAGAAAACGGTTGAGTTTTCGAGAATCTTTACTTGACATTATTTAAAGCACATGTAGTCATAAATATCATTATGTGAACAAATTGCCGCTAATGTAATTATTAATTACGTGAGAGACAAGTAAAACAATACATTTTTGTAATTTTTGAAGAAACAAAAGAATAGAGCAGTATGTAGTATATGTCATCTCATAGAGTACATTAGGCAGTATTCCTTACCAACTGTTTAAAGAAAAAAAATGGTTCGGTTTTTCAGAAAATCTTGTTTATGTAATGTTTTAAAATTGCGCGTATATTTATATGCAATATGAACGCAATATTGCTCGAAAAGTACTAAAATTTTCATAAAAATGTACCTGACTTTAATGAAAGAACTCATTATGGAGAACACATTTCATTTAAAGGAAAAATCCCTATCTTTAGTTTCGTAGTTGTAGGAGGAGTGCGAAAAAATCAATCTTTTGCAGTTTTCGAAAATTCAGAGTTAACCGTGAAAATCGGACCAATGCCACCTTTATAAGTGTTTAAAAGAAGTTTAAAGGAAAAAATTGGAGCCCTTTTTGAGAAAATTTTGAAAATGTCCGGGGGACTTCATGTAAACTATCGCCAAATTTTATAGAATCTTTTTCAAAATCTCAAAGCTTCGACTCGTGCCAGATAGGCAGGAGTTTCTTCAATTTGAAAAAATCCTAGGTATGGTTTAGGCGTCAGTGGTCGACAGACGGACAGACGGGCAGACGGACAGACAGACAATATTTCATTTCTACTATTAGGAAGCGAAAATTTAAGATGATGTCAAAAAATGTCCTTTGGGAGGTGATAAATGGCAGCTGGCAAGAGTATTTGGCAGGTCCGAATAGCTAGCCGATACCAAAGGAAATAGAAAACTAATACGGGAAAGTCTGTGTTATTTTGTAGCATCACTAGGTGTTTTTAAGTTTGAAAATTAAGTACTTAATTTCAGATAGAGAAATAAATTTATTTTCTTTCAACAACTGTATGAAATGTGTTGACTAAATTTTGAACTAGTATGTTTTGGGTAAAAGAAGTATTATAAGGAAGATTGTTAGTTGGTATGTATGTGCTTGGCTTTTTCGACTTTGTCGCCTGGATAACATCTCCCATCTCTGAGTATAGTTTAATTCCAACGGTTGAGGGGCAAGAGAATCACCTTGCGAATATTCGGTAAGAGAACACGTGTTCCCTTTTTTAAAACTAGCAAACTCCGCCTGCTTGAGCTTTTCTTTGTCGCGCACCTGTAGAAACTGAGACGATTTTAAAGGAAATCTACATGTCAATATTTGTGTCAACCGGGAATGGGTCCCAGGACCTCATCACGAGAAGCTAGTACACTGCCCATGAACCATTCTGAAGGCATTTTTATGAGTCATATTGTTATTACTATTACGTTTTTCGTTATGCAAAACATTTACTACAGCAAGTGTCATGATGTCCCGACGTGTGGCCTACTGTGCCAGCAAAGGGAGTGTTTCTCAGTGCCGCCTTGGTAGCACAGGCCTCCATTAGGTTAAAGTAACTTGCCGAAAGAGCTTCACCTTAGATTGACCCAGGAAAGGCCATATATTTTCCTTTTTGGTGATAATACCTGAACGTTCTCAGTAATATTTTTTATATATTCTAAAAATTGTAAAACGTTTGACCATTTATTCCGCATGAAAGTATATTTAATACACAGAGCATAAGACATTCAATTTGGGATGGATGTCTCAAACGTCCTGTGATTTGAACACAATAATTTTAGTTAATACTCAAACTTAACGGTAATTTCGTGAAAAGAGGCTGTAGTAGATCGACGTATCTATTTTATTCACAAATT
Organism: Acheta domesticus; assembly: GCA_031308135.1. Taxonomy (NCBI): domain Eukaryota; kingdom Metazoa; phylum Arthropoda; class Insecta; order Orthoptera; family Gryllidae; genus Acheta; species Acheta domesticus. The sequence continues at coordinate 110,770,589 of JAHLJT010008756.1, read as the reverse complement.
ACACTTGACGACATCTCCTTATCTCATTTTCACTTTTCTTGCAATATTATGTTGATTTTTTAGTACGATCCTTGGGTGATCACGGACTGGGTACCATCCTTCATGTGTTTCGTATCCAAATAAAGCGCATCACAGGTAACTTTTCCCGTAAAATTTGCGAAATAATTTTTGTGTACGAGAAGTTGAGTTTTGAAAGGAATAAATAATTGTTCTTAATCTCTTGATTTCTATCGTTTCCAAAATGAATCTATCATTTTGATGATCTAATGTGTAACTAACCAGCTGCTATGGCTTACACATCCAATGTACACAAAAGATAGTGAATAATTTGTTAAACTAGAGGCGCTACATCACATACTTTCTGGTATTATTGGAAATAGTTATGTAATACTGAAATACATAAGTGTCTTTAGCCTCGATTGCTTTAGTTAATTGGCAGAAATTGTAATTTTGCCGTACTAGAGACTCAGTTACAACTTAAAAAAGTCATATACTACAACCAATTGAAAGCACCTGCGGTGCGTGCATGTCTGTGTTTATTTCGATAGCCAGGAACGGTAGTCATTTCTAACTTTTACAAATGAAACAAACTTGAATAACTTTAACCGCTACATTATTTGCAGCACATTATACAGAAAAAAGTATAATAATTCTCACTATCTCGCCTTGATTTCATCCAAGTGAACTAACAATTTCTGAATATCAATCAGCGATCAAAACTTAAGTAAAAGAAATGTATGTGTTAGCTCTACGTTAAATACATTACCTTCCTTAAATCTACTTCCTTCCATCAGAATTTTATCTATATCTTACGATCATCACGACCAACGACAATGAGAAGCATTTGAATATAACACTGAGATAATTTGAAACCATCGTGTTGCTATTTTGCGAAACAAAAATCGCGTCAAACAAAGCGCGGAAAATTTTAATTTACCATTTCAATGTTTTCCAATTTTCGAAAAAGTACAGAGTGTGCCAAAAATGGGACCAGCACCACTTTTTTCACAGTTCTTTGCTACATAGAGAAAAAAATTGGAAACGTTTCTGAGAAAATAATTATTGAAATTTAAAAATAGCCTTTGTTTGCCGCAAAATTACACAAAAAAATCAATATTTTCGAAACATTGAACATGACTTCATTTAAAGATCTGTTTCCGATGAACACATTTAATTAAAATATGAACACATTTCAGAAAAAAAATAATTGTAGATGTGGAAAAAAGCCGAAAAACTTTAGAATACATGGAATTTTCGAAAAATCAGAGATTTTAACGAAAATGGGACCTACGCCATTCTCTTAAAAGTACTTTACAACATTTTAGTAAACAAATTTGGACACTTTGACAAATTTGGACAATTTTGGAAGAGTCCTTGAGGCTTCATGTAAAGTACTCCCCGAAAATTAAAATTTCGGTTTCAAATTCAAGAGACCGCGACATCAGCAAGATAAATTGGAGAATATCAATTTGGTTGAAAATCCTACTTTCGGTTTAACCGCATTACCACAGGCAGACCGACAGACGTTTTGCCGTCAATCGATTTTTCGGTATGGGATTTCACTTGCGAGGTAACTTAACGATAACCATTTATCAACTATTATCTCTAATAATAAACTAAGCGGTTACTGAACGATAACCATTTATAAACTTCACTCTATTTAATTTCGTAATTTAAGTTCATTAAGGTTAGCTCGTTAATAGGAATATTTTTTCAATAAATTGAACCTTACATTGAAAAGAAATTGAGCTTTGAATGAAATCTTAAATTTAACTAAATTAACTTAACTTTAATTATATAAAACTACAAAATAACACTAAAATTTGAAAGTCCAATCTCCAAAGAAATGTTCACAATTTACTGCTTTTTTGATGAAAAAAATAATGAAATCAACAACAAGTTGGATGAAAACGAAATATACGGGAATATATCTTTCAATTTGTTTACTTAAATGAATAGATGACTACTGATTTCAGAAGCGACCGTTATTAGATTCGTAACTGTTCTGCATGCTATATGCCCGCGGTGGCGGTGATCTTCCCCCACTGGCACGTGCAATCCAGCGGCGAGCTCACGACGGCATGCGCGTTTTCCACCTCTAAGTATCTCCTCCAGCGGAACACCGCGCCAGTGGGGAGAAGTTCAGAGCTCAAGAGTGGTCTGCCAACATATGTGTAATGGCAGAGCAGTAAATGTGAGTTCATTTTAAGGAGAGGAGGAAACAAAGGTAAGGAAGGAAAGACCGTGACCGTTTGTTAGGTTGTGCTGTGGTATTCTCCAGTCATATAACGGAGAAACCACAGAAACCTACCTGATTAGAGTATGCAAACGTTAGAATTGTCCTTCAGAGTGGCTCACTTTTAGCTAATGTCGAAAACGCACGATCGTCGGCACTAGAACCCTAGGACCTCCCAGGTCAACGATATTGCGTTAATGTTGCGGAGCTATTACAACAGTTTGTTTATTCAATTATTTTATTTTTGGAATAATTGAAACAAAATGTATTACACTTTGGTGTAATTTGTAAAGTTATATCTAAGCATGGCCACTTTAACGACGCGCTGTGCAAATATAATCTCTACAATTTAACTTTTGTTTTATCAAAACCTCAGAGGGGAAGCCCAAACAAAATAATTTCAGTTTTCTGCGATAGGCAATATTGACGGAAATCGAGCACCATCTAGATCACCCATTCCCTTCTCGTTTCGGTGGAGCTATCAAAACGACTTGGGCAGGCAAGTGGAGTTTTGCCATAGTGGTTCGCATGCTCGCCTTTAACCTCTGGATGACGGGATACAAATTCCGCTCGATCCATGCAAAAATGTGATGAAAAAACTATTCACGGAAGGTTTAACGGAATACTCTCCTTCTCCGGCACGTTTCCTGGTATTTCAGAATAATTGGTTTGGCTCCTCACCACTTCAAAGATCAGGTCAAATAAATTCAGAATGCATGTTCTGCATTAGCTTGTCTTCAATATTTCACAAGATAAAAGGTAATTTTGACAGATTTTTATCACATTATAACCATTAATAATAATAATAATAATAATAATAATATTAAACAGCTGCTGTACTAGGAAGTCATATTTAGTTCACAGATGAAGTTGAGACAACACAGTAGCCAAGTACGTCTCTTCATAAATCAGTATAATACACGTAAATAAACAATTTATTACGTACCTTAAGTCCCGAAATTTGTTATCTATCCTGGGCTCTGTTGGCACGGATGGCTCTGTTAACGTCAGCGAGTTTTCACAACTATTTTCAAAAAATGGCTCCTTTTTACATAACTTTCAATTTAAAATTACATTTCGGAGCAATAATATTAAAATTCCAATCTAGTGTCATTCAATATATGTAATAAGATATCAGTCTGCAGTGGTTGAAGTAAATCAATAAGATTTAAGGAAATTAATCATCGCAAAATTCCACCACCATGCTCAAATATCCGCAAAAGAGCCTTTCAATGAATGTTGGTATCAATATTCAATTGCAATTTGGTTGAAATAATGATTCTCAATCTATTATTTGAATCTATTCGTCTGTCTTATCTTTGTGCTATCCAAGAAATAAGCAAATTGGAAAAACGTGCTTTCGACTTCGTAACTTGAATATTATGATACTAGCAGCATCCATTGCAGTATCATTTGTGTTTACTTGCCTCCCTTGTCTACCTATTGAATACACTCAAATTCCTTTTCTGGCCGACGACAAAGAGCTCCACCAGTCTAAGACTTCTACAGACTACTTATAATACGAGACAACAAATGTGAAATAGCTAGGCCATTAAAATTTCCAGTTTTGTTGTTTCGCATACTGACTTCGTGGGCACATTAAATTCGAAGGACATTGAATTCGTAAGATGGGTAAACATGACATGTTGGTGTGTTTGACTCTACCCAGCAGTATTTTTTTTTAGTTACTGAATTTCAAATCTCTGCAATTCTGTTGAAAGGATATTTCCTTCTAGGTGCTGTTGAAAATTAATTTCTACCCGTAACTGCGTTGGAACGTAACTTTCAACAGGCCCATATTTTACAACTAAAATGTGTTTCAAAATTTTCCAGGTGTGTTCGTCGATCAGTCTTTTGAGAACAGTCTTCCTAGTGGCTTAAAAAATGAGGGTTCACGAGAAACGACCCTTGGACCACATCTATGAAACTGCCTTTACGAAATTTGATAGAAAAATTGAGGGGAAGGAAGTCGGTTGGGAAACTGAATGGCGGCATGGTGTGGTGAGAGCATCGACTGCAGGGAGAATGACGTGGGGGGAACGTGACGCGGCGGAAGCGTGACACGGGAAAGTGTGAAGTGGTCGGAGTGTGGTGGAGTGTGAGGGTGGGGATGGGAGCGTGGCGGGGTGAGAGCGGAGCAGGTGAGAGCGGGGCGCGTGGAATAGGAGCGTGGCGGGATTGGAGCGTAGTGGGGTGGAGGCGTGGCGGAGTGGGAGCGTGACGAGGTGGGTGCGTGACACAGAGGAAGTGTGAAGTGGTCGGAGCGTGGGGCAGTGTGAGGGTACGAGCGTGGGAGCGTGGCGGGGTGGGCAGAATGGCGGAGGTGTCCGAGTAGCGGTAAAGCTGGAGTCAGTGTTGCGCGACGGCCGGGGGTTGGAGTGACGGGACGGGGGTGGGGGTCGGCTGGGGGCAACGGGGCGCGTGACGTGACGTGGTGGGGTGAGGCGGGTGGGGGCGCCGGTAATGCAGCGCTCCCTGAGCCGAAATCGAGTTACGCGGTCGGAAAAGCATTTGCATAAAAGGCGCCCGCGCTGTCGGTTCGGTTTTAGCCTGAGGTCAGCACTTGGCGGCCGCCGGCGCCGCCGCCGCCGCCGCGGCCTCGGCCTCGGCCCCGCCTATTTATCTTGCGCCTCCACCCGCACCCTCGCCGCCGCTGGTGCTTCCGTTGCAGCTCTCTTCGCCGCGGGGAGGGGCGCGGTGGGGGAACGCGCTTGGTGGAGCATGCGCGCAAGCACGATCTTGCGAGGAATCCACCTTCATCGGATAGGCCACCGGGTGCGGAAATATCATAGAGTCCAGCTAGCTTTAATGCCGTTTGTTAGCGCTGTGTTAGCTTATGGGTGTGCCTCTACAATGCTAAATGAGTTATGATGTTCGTTACTTGTTGATTAGAATTTAGGAACACGTGGGGACATAAAATGGAAAAGGATGAATGCGTATTATTGTCTTAAGGTTGATTCATTGATTAATGATTACGGGAGCGTCAACTGCTGTTTTAGTCCCGTGCATGTAGTACACGTTTTTACTGTGGGAAGTGGTGGTGATGTTACGCCACTGGAACGAACTGCAGATGTGATTTTTCTGCATTGCTATGAAAATAGTAACTCACCCTCAGTTCTACTCCTACCAATAAAAGCAAAAGGAGCGCTCAACGAAACGTGCGCACAGTGAAGCTACATTTACGTTCAGAAGCAAAACAAGAGGCCATCGCAGCATTTGCTCAATAGATCAGGGAGACTCTGGGACAAGAGAGATGAGGGACATGATGACTCTGATCGAGATGAGGGTCATTGATCCGCAAGCTGAAGTACATTACTTTTTACAGGCTCCACAAGCTCTAGGCTCTCGATTGGTCTCTCGACAAGTGAAATAGTGTAGTGCCTGTAAGTGTATGTATATGTCAGTAAGGGGCGAGAAATATGATAAGAAAGAGGAACGAATGATTACGCGCGGTCCGTAGCCCGTTTGTTAGGGTAGTGCTCCAGTATTCGCCTGGTGTTGATCAGAGAAATCACCGAAAACTATCGATCAGAGCAGTCGGCCACTATAATTCTTCTCCAGACAGCGGCTGACTTCGACCTAGTTATGTGGCTAAACTTCGATTTAAACTAAAAGTCCTTTCAACGTCACGAGCTGGGATGACAGTGTACTACACACTACAGCGTACAGTCACTACATGAATGACAGTGTCCCACTCTTCTGCCAGCTCGTGCTCTTGAAGGGACTTACTGTTTAATCGAAGTATAGCTTGTGTCGAAACGTAGCTAGTGTACATACGTAGAGTCGAAAATCCTGCCACCATCGGGACTCGAACCCTAGGACCTCCCGGTCAGAGGCACTGCAGAGTCAAGTGTCCCCGTTTAATGTAATATGCAAAAAATTCGTTTTGAGGCGAAATAATCACAGATTAATATGATTTATAGAGTACACGTATTAATTCATTCCTTTATTATTTACTAAAAAATACATATTTGTTGGTAATATTTTCAATACGTTATTTTTTGTTCTTACATATAACTGTCCATTCCATTATTCATTGCATAATTATTTCATTAATTCATTGTCATTAGTTCAACATTTTTAACACATTATTCGTCCTCTTCTATTCATAATGACAATTATTTTTCATTCAAACGCTCATCCATTTACCCCCGCCCCCAATCATTCAACTAAAAGCGGTTCCTTGAAGTTCGAAGGCTGCAGATGGCTCCTGTACCCACCATCCCCTTCCCCCCGGCGCCACTTCCCGGCCCTCGTATCCCTCCGGGCGCCCTCCAGCCGCATCGCCCCTCCCCTCCGAGCCATCGCTTCTGCAGTTTATTTAATTACCTGTATAAATACGCCCCCCAGAGAGCCCACGGCGCCGTAAGCCCAGCAAGGGGCGATGCATCTCCCAGACGCCCACGCCCACGCCCACCGGCCCCGGGCCGTCGCCCGCAGCCACGGGCTGCTCTCGTCCCGGGCGCCGTCCCCGCCGCTGCAGCTTTCCCCGTCTGGGTCAGCCCTCACACCGCCCTCGCCCTCGCGCCCTCCCCCGCCGATGACCCGACCCCGTTCCCCCTGTGCCGGCACCACCTGCTCGCTCACACTTCCACCGCCCGCACCACCCCTCCTCCCTCAAATGGCCCCTTCTCGCACCTCTTCCCTCCCCGCTCCTGCCCCTCCGTCTGCGGAGGGGCAGGCTGGGAGCAGCCCCCTGACTCACTGCATGCGCTCCGCATGCTCAAAGTTGAGGCTGATACTAGTGACTATATAAAATGATTTATTGCCGAAGAAGTAATCACATGCATTTATGAAGGGCTTCTTATAACCATGAGGCTTCTCAGTCTGCACTTTTGTTGAGGATCAGGCCTGATGATGTGGCACAAGGGGTTGGTGTTTATATAAGTGAAGCATCTTGTAGAACCACATTCACATGCATATACTTTTTTTGCAAATAAACCCCTAAACAAAGCCCCTTTCGTGCAGTAGCAATTTGAAGATGACTTATCGAATAGACTGTGCCATACTTTTTTCAAATAATTTCCAGGAGATTGTCAGTGCTACCGTAATCTGCTCTGATGAATTGAATGTGATACTTCTGTCCATTTTTCTTTTTCACTTCATGATCTGGAACAGATACTAGTGGATGCTACTTGTTGCAAAGGTGTGATTCACAGAAAAAAGAGAAAGGAGGACGAAGACTGTAGTTGAAAGATGATCGATTTCGAAGAAGGTTTCGAGGTTTATGAAAGTACCGAGCTAGAGCTCACTATTGTCTCGTAACCATCGTGTTCTTTAACGTAAATGTCGAGGGCACATCACGATTCGACCACTTTAAACTCAGGGATGGATCCTCGAGCTCTGTTCCGTGCGCTATTTGCTAATATTGGCGTTTCCTATTCAATCTTCTAGTTGTTTATGACAATTTCTCGCATGTTTCGTAACAAATACTTTTTAAATATGCTTTTACAAAGATTAATTATCCAATTTTTGTCTAATGTTTTAAATTTGTCTAAATTTGCCTAATGTGTCTAAATTTTTGTATAATAATTTAATAAATTGCTTGGCCGTAGAAGATGGTCGGACGCCTTGCCACTGTTATATATCGTAAAAATGAAGTCTATAGCTAAGTGTCAAAAATAATTGTCTGAACTTTAATATTAAGTTGATGATACATGGAAAAGGCTGCTCAAAATGACACAGGTCAATAATCTCTAGATAGCCGTCTCTGACACCAGCACCCCTCCGCTGGCTCCGCTTGTTCCGAACACAAGTGCTGATGCGGTAGTCTTCCATCTGCCTCTTGGCGCCCGCTACTCGCACCTCGTCGCCTCCATTGGCCCCTCCCCTGACCTGTCCCCTGGCCATTCTCCACTCTGGCACGGCCCCGCACCCTCCCGCACCGCTCCGCGCCCCACCCCTCGCCCCTCCTTCCCTACATCACCTCGCTCCTCCTTACATCGTGGCTCCCTGCCCCGCCCCGCCCCGGCCTGCTCCGCTCTGCCTCGCCCCATGCCGCATTGCTTCACGCCGTCTCACCGCCCGTCTGCTCTAGGCCCTTGCTCCACCCCCTTCCCGCTGTTCCCATGGCCTCGCCAGCAGCGCTCGTCCTTCGCGCCGTTTTTCATCGCCCGCCGGGCGACCGCGCGACCGGGAGGGGCGGGGCGGCGCGGGGCGGGGCGCGGCGGGGCGAAGGAAAGGAGCGTCGGAGGCCCTCGGCAGACGCCATATTTCCCCCGAGACGCGGCGGGTATCGGAGAGTCGATGATAAAAATAGAATCGCTAATCAGAAGCAGCAGCAGCCGCTCAGAAGCCCAGCACCCCCGTCTGCGCCACCACGCCCCCAAGCCCCACACCATCACACCCCTCCCGGGCCTTACCACTTCGCCCTCCTCCACTTCGCCCTGCACGGTGTCGCCCCGCCTGACCCAACCCGCCCTACGTTGCGCCTCACAAACCCTGCCCGACACTTCCATGATTCTCTCGCGTGCCTTTTTCCCTCCGTCATCGCTGATCTTCCGACCCGTTCCTCGAGACTTATCCCCGCTCCATTCTGCTTCCCCTGGTCTCACCAAACAGCGACGTGCGTTCACCTCACTCTCACCGTATCTCGCCAGCATCTCGCTGCATTATCCGTGCTTCTCAAGGATTCGACTCGCTTCGCCCCGTTCTCAGCTGCATCCAACAGCCCGTTCTGGCGCCCCCGTACGACACACCATCGCCCTACCTCTTTTCTCTCACCCTGTCCCCCTGCATTTTCATGACACCTCCCTCGTAACGCACTTCCCCGGGACTCCATCCTGAATATCATTCTGCACCCTTCGCCCTTCCTTTCGTTCTCTCGGCCCAACTTGGCTTCTGCCCGCCTCGATCCTTCTCCCCTTCTCTCTCTCTCTTCTGGACCACTCTGAAACGCGTCCCCGTGTGCTGATATGACACGTGTATTTCGGCACTGGCCTCGTATTTGCCTCTCTGTCATCCGACGTCCCTGCCCACTCGCTCCTCCCCCGCTGCTCGCCCCTGCCCTCGCAGCCCCGCCGGGCTTGCCTGGTCCGATCATGTTTCGCCCTGCTCTGCCTACCCGCTCCGTCTGCCCAACCCGTCCAGCCCCGCCTTGCCCTGCCCGTCCCCGTCTGCCTCCAAACCCTCTTCTCGCCACCAAGTCCTCGCGTCGCGTCGCGTCACGGCGCCGGCCCCTCCTTCCCCACTCATCGTCCTGCCGCAGCCCGGCACTATCTTCCGCCGCGGGAGAGAAGGCAGAAAACGAGACGGCGGCGGCGGTGCGGACGGGGGCGGCGACTGTTTGGGAAACAAAGTGACGGCGGCCAATCATGCGGAGAGCGCCTCCGCGATCACCCGTGATCCGCTTTGAAGCGGCCGGCTCGGCGCGGCGCGGCGCGGCGCGGCGAAAGCCAACGCGTGGAAGGAGCTGTCGGCGGACGGACGGCACGCCGGGCGCAACGACGGCTCCAGGCCGTGCGGCTGGCATTTGATGCGCCTGAGGCCTTTACGTGCTGGTCAATGTTCAGACGACCACTTTTGGAACACATTAGTGGACAGATGCGTGGTCCAACCCAAAGATCGAAGTTGGCTCTACCTTCGTTTATCCTACTTAAATTAATTGTATTTATGTGAATTTCTATGACTTTTCTGATGATTTGCTTGTCCTGCGAATTTTAAAGATAAGCATAAGAATCGAGAACGAAGGAATTTCGGGAATTCCTTCTTTTTTTTTAATTTTCTGGTTTTACATAGCATCTACTTTGTATTATTCCATCTCTGTTATATAAAACTAATTCGCGTAATTGACAAAATATATTGTAAACGAATTGAAATATTATGTTCTGCTATTAATCAACAGTTGTTAAAACAAACACGAAACACCATGTTGTTGAGGGGTTTTGTGGGTTGTGATTCCTCCAATTCCAAATCGGAGTCATCCAGGAATGGTTGTCTCTGATCTTCTGAGTAGGAAGAACCCAGTGAAGGATGATGATTTTTTTTCTTGCTCTTTGATTTCTGAGGATTTTGCTCTTTTTTCCTTTTGTCTTTCACCCCACGACCAATAAACGGAAGCTTGCTTTTCGTCAATTTGAAGCGATCCAAGGTCCGTTGTAGCTTCTCACGGTAAGGTTTTCCAGTGACCAGTGATGCTTTAGCTGACATTCGACCCCGGGTTGATTTTTTCTTGTTAAGAGTTGGGACAGGAGTAATGTCAAACGGTGACACACGCTTCGAAGTAGATGCCCGTTTTTAAACATTCACAAGCTCATATTTAGGTCAAACCTCTCTTTTACAAAACCATCATGGCAGTCATTACTGGAATGAAGTAGAAGGTTGAATGAGGCATTGAAACCGTTCGTCAACTCAAAGTTAACACAGCACAGCTGTCAAATAACATTTACAGCCAACTGACTAATGGCGAAAAACAATATTGCAAAACCCGCTGAAGGTTTGATAATGGAAAAATACGACGATCGATGATTTTTGAAGCACAGCATCTGATCGCGTTGAATCATGAGCACCAACTGCTCGTCGCTCTTCAACGGAACCGAGGGGACTAGCTTCACGACATTCCCGACAGAATGTGACACTCCCCGGCTTCACAACATAAAAATAGCCCGTTTTAAAACTCTACCCTGTATTTGTATCTTCTACGCATTTCCAAAAGCTCCATTTGTGCGGCGAACGTTCGGGGTGAGGTCCTTTATTTCTTCTTTTTGACATACTCCATTCACACTTTTCAATGCAAAACATTTGACAGTAACCACCCAACCTATTGATGTGTTTGTACTAAATTAGGGCACTAAAAATGAGGGAAAATGGAAATATAAGGAAGATAGGGAGAAGATACAAAAATAAATATGCGACTACGACTCTCGTTTACATTCGCACACCCGCTTATGCAGTAGAGAGGAAGTTATGTAATGGGAGGGGAAAAAACGAATTTTCGACACAATATCTCTTGTTGGTAATGACAATTTGGATCTGGATGATAATTTTGAGGCTACTTTACATGAAGCCTCTGGAACATTTTACAACTTTTCAAAAAAATGTTCCAACATTTTAGATTAAAATTTGCTATTGGATGGTGTAAAGGACTTTTAAGAGAATGCTCCAGATCTAATGTTCATTGAAAACCACGATTTTTGAAAATTGCAAAAATTCAAAATTTGTTTTATGCTACAACTACAATTATGAAGATAAACAATATTCTTTGTGAAATGTATTCTTCAAAAATAAATCTTTAAATAAGTTCATGATGATTTTTTTTAATATTATGAGTAGCAGGACTGGCGCAACGGTCAGTGCGAGCATAACGGCCAGGCAGGCTTTTAAGGCTTAACAGTGCTGTTATCCTATGGAAAACATGGGAAGGTTATCCTTACACTCCCCTTAGTTGTCTTGAATCACATGAAGAAGAAATAACTACTCATCAAGAGTTATAGCAATATTCGTGTTTTTCGTACCCTAAGGTAAGTCCTCACTTCATGAAATTATTACAAATTTATAATACAAGTTAGGGCTTTGAAACATAACTGTTTTAAAAGTGTAGTAACTTGGCTACAAAATTCAGTATTGAGAAATGGCTCGTTGTTCTTGACAATTGACAGCGATTTGCTAATGGAGTCTGGGCGGGCTCAATGGCCAGTAGGTGGCAAATGTGCCTGCCACTGTGGCTATTGTGTCCATTTGCGTTAAAAGCTGATAAGGAAGCAAAAGAAAACAAAAAGCTATGAAACGCAAAATAGTCGAAGAAAAGGATAATAACATTCATAATAACGCAAAGAGAACAGCTAACAAACCCGTGTCAACACTTCTCAAAGAGACCTGTTTGAAGACACCGCTGACGACGATACAGATTGTTTATTGTGAAAAAAGTTCAGTTCCAACTTCCAACCAGCGATGGGTCAAGTGTCCAGGATGAGGATTGTGGGCTCATGAACTGGGTGCTGGTGTCGGGGAAGAAGACGATGGATATTTATGTGAAAACTGTTCCTAAACTCACTAAAAAACTTCTTTTTCATTATAAAAATGTTTTCTTAAATACATCGTATTGGGACAACATATTTTGTATTCAAATGATTAAAATTTGCTTCTTTAATTTAAATGAGTTTTCATTTCCTTTACCTTTATAGGATCAGCACGTTTTTGGAAGACGTTTTTTAGTGCTAGATCATTTTTATCAATATCGCTGGGTTGACAGGCCAAAATGTTGTCACCCCCTCACGCAATTATAGTAGCGTACGGTCCTGTAAATGTCAAAATATATTTTTAATTTGAAAATCGTCTTCTCTATTTATGCATCACTTTTTATTTGTATGGCCATTATGCCCTACCTCTGTGGGCATAACGGCCACTTGGGTACTTTTTGGGAAATTGATTAATTTGGTAATTTCGCTTTTTCGAAACAACGAAACCAGTGGTGCTACAGAATGGCACAGACTTTTGCGTATTAGCTTTTTATTTCTCTTGGTCTCGGCTAGTTATTCGGACTTGACACACACTTGCCAGCTGCCATCTATCACCGCCCAAAGTACATTTTTTTACATTGTATTAATTTTTCTGTTTCCTAATGGTAGAACGGAAATATTAATTTTAGGATATTAAAGAACAGTAAAACTTCGTCCTAAATGACTATATTCTTCGACAAATTTGGAGCCGGTATAAAGAAAATGGCGTTTAAGTGCTACTAAAAATGCGAAATTTGAAGCTCTTTTTCACAGAAAAGTTTTGAGTTTTCGAAAAACTTCAGTTGAAATTATTTAGGTACGTACAGTCACAAATACAAAAGTATTTATAAATTCCTGGAAATGTGCAGATTAACGGCGTTAGAGACCTTTTAGAGAGAGAGTTTAGTTAGAGAGATCAATTGAGATTCACTTTTCAGCTATCTGGCCACTCTGGTTATGAAGTTGCAATTTAACTACCGGAACGTCGCTATATGGCATGAAGTTCACAGAACAATCTCTCATTGTCAGGAGGTGTTTCTAGATGTGTGTTTCTTGTGAAGAGTGAAGGTGGTACCGACAACCAGGACATCCAGGATGTAAATATTCGATTCAAATTTTGTATTTCTGGTGTTAATATCAGGACAAGTGAAAGGAGATTGGAGGGCGTCATTCAAATCTTGGAAAGAAATATTACGTTTAATATTATGTAATTATTAAATGTATTTTAAATTGCATTGATAAGAGAAGGCGATCGTGACGGCCGCTGTTGGTTCGCGTTTATATAAACTAATAATTTAATTACGGCTAAAATACATCTCGCGCATCGTTGGTATATTCATATAGAAGGTGAATACATTGAATTCAGTGGCAGAAAGCAGTTTTCGTTTAAACATTCCAATAAAAAAAATATGAATTTTTCGCGCTTCTTTTCTTTAACAATTTTTCAAATATTAAAGTGTAAGATAGAAATTCTCATGTTATAAATTACATAACCAGTAAAAATATCGCGAGAAAGTACGTGTTGTTTTAACACCACTATTTACTTCATAAAGTCGTATGCGTCTGCGATTCAAATCTTGCAATTCTTGTTTCATTCAGGTATTGTACATTGTGAGTCAGTATACCATTCTTTCGTGTCCATTGTCAGAGCGAAAATGCTGAAAAGCGTATTTTGAAGCTAACCCTAATGCGTGGCTTGGTGGGCGGGATCCAACGGCTTTACCACATGGTCAATCGCAACTTTTTTGAAGTGCCTTCTATGGATGCGTTTATGAATCACATTAATGAAGTATTGTTGATCTACGTGCTGTACTCGCCGAGGAGGTGTAATTGCGATTGCATGAGCAAGTGGTGCGTCACGCGCTGCATTCTTCCCCGATCGGCTTCTGCGCCCTGTGCTAGGACGTGACGTCGACCGCAGCCCCCTGGAGGCGATTATCAGCGCCGCCTGAGTGGGCGGGCGACCGGCGGCTGCGAGCGTCGGCGCGGGGGCGGCGCGGGGGGGGAGAGGGAGGCGCCGATTTGCCCGGGACGCGGCCGGAAACGAACCGCCCGCCTGTGCTGCGCAGCGCAGGCGCCGGAAATCGCGCGGAAATAAAAGCGCGGGTCCGGCCCCGCCCGCAGCCTCCGACGGCCCCCACCCTCGAGGGCCCCGCCTGGCTGGCGCTGGCGGCTGCCACGACGCCGCCACGCCACTCGACTTCCTACGACCCTTGCCGTCTTCCACGCCTGCTGCCTTCGCCTTTCCCATCGGTTGGCACTTCCGTTTCGCCTCATCCGCTACGCTACCTCCTCTTCATCCACCTTTCCTCCACCCGACGTACCTGTCCTTCTCTCTTAATTTGTGACATCCTCTTCAACCGTCCTCTACCTCATCCTTCGTCCGCACTTCCACTCCACCAATTCATGTTAAATTTTTTGAAGATATGAGAGGTTTCATGCAATTGGTCTTTAAATATGGGCAATTTAAAAAACAACATTTTTTCTATCAAAAATCACTCCATATGTTTTCTTTAAGTTTTTTGTCACGGGTAGAAGGTATGATTAAAAGAATGGCGCGGATCTCATTTTCGCTAAACGCTCTGAATTTTCGAAAATTGCAAATTTAGAAAGAATGCGTGAACGTATGTACTGTTGTCGCACCACTAGTTTGCTAAAAATTCTAATCATATTTCATCAAACATTCTTATTCTTTACATTCCATTCCAGAATTAATAAGTAAACGTTATTGAAATTCCTGTACGGGATATCACTGTTAACCATTAAATATCTGTTTTTTCTCACTTTTTAAAAAGTAGCCATGGAATCAATCAAGAATATATGTATCTGTAATTATTCCTCCATCATTTTCACTTCTATGATTTTGGCATATTGCCTGAAAGCTAGTGGTTGGAATTCATTTGTTTTGACAATTGATTGCCTATATTTTGGATCGTTTCCTGGACGGCTTTCAATTTCTCTCAATATCAGTTTCTTCGCAGGTTACACGCTATTCCTCTTTGCCTTTGCTCCTCGAGTTATATTTCTCCCGGTGAAACGACTTCCGAAAAATGAAACATTTCTCACAAGATCTAATGCATCTTGCTATGTGCACATGTGGCCCCCTACTTCACTCCCCAGATCGATACCGTCAGCCCTCCATAAATCAACGGCTATGGAGTCAATCCTCCACTATATTCGGAATATAACGTCCGAACTTCTCTGCTCTCGGGACGGACGGCAAAAGAGGCAGGATTTCTACGGGCACATCCCAGGAAGAATCCCGAGAAGAAACCAGCGTCTCGTCCCCTCCCCTCCTACGGGGTGCAATCCCCTCGGCAGGCGGTCTGCGAATGCGGGGGTCGTTGGTTCGGGTCGGGGAGGATTCGGCGGGCGTGAATCCGGGCAACCATTAGCGAGGGCATTATGCGGCGCGGCGCCGGCGGCGCGGGCGCGGGGGGCGGCGGGGGCCAAGGCGGCGTCGAACGCACCGCCGCATCTGCTATTCATAGGCGCGCCGGATGAATAAGGAATAAAACATGAAGGTTTTCTGCGAGCTTGCCCCGCGTCGCCCCCGCAGGGCGTTTGAAGACGCGACTTCGCAATTCCGAAGCGCGCGACATGTGAGCGTTCGCGGAGGCCGACAGGGACCGGCTGGAGGAACGGCAAAGGCTGATTGAGGGGAACGTTCGTATTTACGGCAGACCCGGTTGAACAGGTGTATGTAGAGGGATTTTTGCGAATAAAATTAGTTTAGCTAACGCCACAAAATATGTTCAGTGCTAAGGCTACCTGAAATAAATATCTGCAAGTAGTAATTTAGCTTAAGCATAAAGTTAATGATTGAATCTTGAATGTGAAAAAATTGGAAGATATTTAAAAAAAGAATTACAATAATTCGTTTCTAAATTAGAACAAAAATAGAAATAAATACCAAAATATAATTTAGTTATACCTGATAATAAAAATATATTTTAGTCGTGTTTATTTTTAAGGGGGTTTACGTGAATATTTTTGTCACCTATACTAATTTTAATGATCTCGAAAGAATGAATAAATGGGTTAAATCATGACCATCTCTATAAGTGAGTAAGCACGCGAAAAGAGAAACAAAGTTCGGTATATTCTTTTAGTATATTCCTAATTTTATCGAAAAATAGTCATTCCTCATAACATTTTGTTATTATTTATACCGGATTTCAACCTACATTAACTGGTTTGAGATTACATTTCAGTAAATCAATTTCACGGCCTGGCTTCCGCAAATTAAACCATGAACCTGCCCTGGCAACACTGAACAATCGCACGTGTCTCCGCTCTACTCGCAACTCTGGGCGACATCGCCGCTGCTTTCCTCGATCTGGGAAGTTCCCAGGCCCGTTGTGCCTCGCTTGTGTTTGCCCCGGCGACCGACAGATGGCAGCGCGCCAGCGGCCGTGATCTGACACGCCTCGCCACAGCAATCGATCGTGCTCCATTACCACATGTCGCCGTTTGCGTGTGTCCTTCGCGCCCCGGAGACATCGTGGGCGTTCTTTCAGCCCCCTCTTCTCTCTTGCGGTGATTTTTACTAATTGGATGTTGCATCGCAAATCCTCTCCGGTGGAATTCTTTTGAAACTTACGTCTTTCAATTTGATAAATTTCCTCGGGCGTGCGAAGCCTTTATGTAATTTACATTTTTATCGTGGCTTCTTCTGGAGAGACTGTATGTAGAGGGTTAAAGCGATTCAATCATTTCTGTAACCATCTTGACGGAATTTCTGTGCATAATTTTTTTTGAAGAGTTTAAGAACAAATGGTGAAATATTGCCTCTACAAATCAAAATAGGCACGTTCTTAATAAATATCTGTAATACTGTTGAATCCAAACAAAGACAGAAATTCATGAAGTGTTATTTATTGATGATCCAATTTACAAATGTCGGAAAGCAGTGTACAAAGCCAAAGTTCCGAATATCCAGGGGAAAATGCCGTTGACGAAGCCGAGTTACCAATATCCAGCAGAAGTCCCAGAACGTTGCCGTATCGCGTAATGTCCGTCAGATAGTTCAGATCCGCATCTAAGGTCGTCGTAAGCACTTTCACTACTTAACG
Source organism: Acheta domesticus (assembly GCA_031308135.1). Lineage (NCBI taxonomy): Eukaryota > Metazoa > Arthropoda > Insecta > Orthoptera > Gryllidae > Acheta > Acheta domesticus. The sequence goes on along the minus strand of JAHLJT010008756.1, from coordinate 110,753,343 downwards.
CAATATCACACCAGAACACCGTCGCCAACTCCGTCGTTCACTGACTACCGTGGTGCCGGGCCAGCGCCTCTTAATAGCTCGCTGGGGCGCGCGGCCCGCCGGCTAGCCGTGGCGTCGGGGCGGAGGCGAGTCCCTCCGCGCGTGCTCGGACGTGACGGCCGCGCGCGCTCTGCCCGGCGAGACCGCAACGGTCGCCTTCCCCTCCGGCCGAGGGCGCCGCCCCTTCGCTGACGTAGCTCGGCGGCGGGTCTTTCAACCGCGCGCGAGCGTCCACGACCAATACGAAAGCAGATTTTTTTTCTAGGTTGTTAATTTTACCACATTCTGATGTTGAAACTTCTATTAATTTGTCTGAGGATATACACATTCGAAAAATAATCTGTTATTTAAATGCAAAATAAAATTGTGAAAACAACAAAACCTTGGGGTAATTTAAAAGGAAAATAATGAAATATCACTATTTATTCCTGATATGTAGATAGGGTTGGTGTTAGCCAGGAAAATTACGCGTATAATATTTGGTGGATACATCATCAATTCAGCCAATAGTAAGTACTAGGGACCTGCAGCAGCGAAAATGCTATTGAACAAAACCTCATAAATGGTTTTCCAAAAAGTAGCACCCACACTAGAAAATAAACTAACAAAATACTCTCGTATACTAATGCAATAAATTAAAAATTTTCACAAAAACAGTCTTTATAAACGCTGCAATATAGTGTATTTTACAATACATTCCAAAATTTAAACTGTAGTTCAACAGTTCTTTAAATACGTAGATAATTAAATACTTTAAATACGTAAAATGTGAAAAAGTTACTATTCAATAACGCAGGAAGTGAATAGCAAATATTTAATGGTTTTTTGGAGCCTTCCTTGTCTCATGACGCTGTGTTGTAAATAGAAATACCTTGAGTATGAGAATTCACTCGGTACGCGCTATGTGGGTATAGAGGGAATAACACAATACGTAATATATTTGCATTTTACAGTCAATATCGAAACTGTTTCATTGTTGTAGGATTTTACCGAGTTGCTGGGTATCTATTTAAACCATAGTCACCTCTCACAAAAGGAGGCTGCATAGTTTTCTTTGAATTTCTGCGGGTAATGGAAATAATAACATAGATATGGTTCTTAAGAACAGGGAATTAAGTTGATTCTTCATGATTGAATATCTTCTTAGAAGTGATGAGCTTGCGAGCCTCGCTGGCCCTATATATATATATATATATATATATATATATATATATATATATATATATATATATATAATTTTTAATTCTTATGTAATTAGTTATATTTTTAATTCTTTTATCTAAAAAATATCATAAAAATAGATTTTCAATTTTCAGACTTAAATATATATTAATTATTATTTGTACACATTTGATGATGCGTATAAATATTACGCAAAACGTCGTCTTCCAGGATTACACGGACAATAAAACATTATTTTTAAATGTTTATTGATTGCCAATAAAGCAATGAATACAAATGGTGTTCCTGTGTTCTTCGTAGGTGTGAAGTTTTATGGTCGTTGATTTCACGAAGATGCTAGATTGCTTGAGAGCTGCGCAAAATAAGCTGAAGATTACAGCTCATTTATATTCTTCGAACTTTTTTCTAGCCCACATCCGGTTACCCTTTACGTCCCGATGGGACGCATATTCGACCACACTCTATGTGAAGCACGCGCATATTCGACCATCAACACACTTTGCGGGCTCCTCTGATCTGTGGCTCAGCAGAACGTGAGGCTCTCCGCGATAACACATACATGAGAGACAAGGGGCAAACATCAATGTCCAAGGCGGGATGCGAACTTGTGACCCTTCCGACCAAAGTGCTGAGACAGTACAAGTTCTTAGCCTCCTCGATCATCCACGTCGGCTGCAGCACTGCTGAATTTTATTACTCCTGTGGCAGGTTGGCACCAGTACCTTTTGTATGATTCTCGTCAGTGGGTTAAATGTATTTTGATTTGGGTCTTCTTTCCAAGGTTTAACATTCTTATATGTTTGTTACAACTGCATTTTCCACATAATTCGCCTTTCACTGTCGATGCTCGGGTTTCATATCCAGACAATACATGTGGTATTTGGAATGAGGAACGCAAGCTCTCGGTATAATATATTTATTTCTTCATCACTCATGGACCTCTGTAACCTACTTCAGTAGTTAGTAGCTAAGTGGTTATAGCTAAGTTGTTAGTAGCGCAGAAAGTGCAATATTTCAAACCTACGTAGCTGTTTCCAATAACACGGGAAAGTATCAGCTGATGTATAGCACCACTAGTTCAAACATCAATAAGTTTGTCTGACATCCTTTGGATACATTCAATGAACCTTCTTTAAGAATTACAACTGTTTCCCTCAACATTTTTTCTTTTCCGTATACGTACGTATATACGTAGGAAGGAAAGTTATGTAATGCTCAAAAAAAAAAAAGCGAATTTTCGTCAGAAAAAAAAATCCTTTGCCGGGCCGTGATAACGAAAAGTCGATAATCCAGTTGCTAATTTAAGAAAAAAAATCCCGAAACACGTGGTGTAGCCTGAATCCCTGTTTTGTGGGTCCTTGATATGTCCTGTATTGTGGGTCCCCATATGGGCCGTGTCTGTTGACACGAGTGAATCAGCGGTTGAAAAGTGCCGCACCGTGTCCGCCTCTGCGGAGGCCGTCTCCACCTGCTGTCGCCGGCAGGGCGTGGCAGGCCGCTTTCCGCACGGGCCCCGGGGCGCAATTAGGCGAGGTGCGAACCCGGGACGACCGCCCTCGGCGCGCGCTATCTGCGCCGTCCATCACCCCCTCTGCGCGGGCGCCCGCAAGCGCCGCGCGGACAAAGGGACGCCTCGGCGACGCGACCCGACACGACCCGACCCGACCAAACCCTTCGCCTCGCGTCCCTGCGGCACCCCGCGCCGGCGCGCGACACCCATTCGCAAGCTGCTTGAAGCCGCCCCGCACCCCCGCCCTCGCCCTGCCTTGCCACGGCCTCGCTGCCCAATTTTGCTCTGGCCTGCTCTTCTTCCCTCTCTCTCTCTCTTTCTCTACCCCGTTTGCTTCTCATCCTCAACTCTGTCACTGTCTGCCCCGTTGTCACGCTCTGCTCCACTGTTCACCTTGCCCCTCTTTCTTCTTGTGTGTCGTTATTCCTCGCTATTCGTCACTATCCTGCTCTTCTCTGCTTTCCTCACTCTCTTATTGAACTCCGTTCTACCCTTCTACCTCGCTCTCTAACTGTCAAGCCAACTTTTCCCCGCCCCCGTGCCACGCCCTGCTCTGCTCTTTTCTGCTTCACCTACCCCGCCACCTGTATCACGTTATTTCGCGCTATTCTCTACTCTTTCCTGACCTTCTCACCTTGACTCGATCTATCTATCTGCTTCGTTCTGGCACTCTAGCTCGCTTTGTCACGTCCTCGCTCGAGCTCGCTGTTACGTTCTATTTATTTCTTGCCCCCTCTGCCTCTCTATCCCATGTCATGCTCTTCCTCGCTCTGATCTACTGTATCCCGATTACTACTCCTCTTCGCTCTGCCTTCCTCTATCTCTGTCCGTCCAACTCTGCCCTCTCTGCCTCTTTACAACCTGCTGTTGCTCTCTGACCCGGTTTACTTGGAGTTCCCTGTGCCTCGCCATCGCGCTGTAATGTTTATCGGCAGATGAGATCGAGCCACAAGACCAGCAACACCCCACTACAGTACCTATTGTCACCAATGACTGAATCCCGTCACTATCTCTCTCACGTGTGTTTCCATGACTGTCTCAGTTGCTTACTTAGTTCATTTGGCCCAGATCCACCTGACCTGGTCGTTTTCCAGCGCGCCCAACGTCGCCCTCTCCCAGCCGCGCAACCCGTTGCCCCCAAAGCCCCTCTCGCGGTGCCCCGCGTCCCCTTGCGTCATGTCACTCTGCCCTGCGCCTCCTCCTCTCTCCTCCAGAGCTTTCCGCCGCCTTCTTGCGCAGCGAAGGCCTTCAGAAGGAAGCGTCAGTGACAACGTAGTGGGGGCGATAGCTTTCTATATAATGTTTGTTGCCAGTGAACCTCGGCGCATACTCCATTACCAGTCCTTGACTCTCGTTATCGAATTGCTATTATTCTGCGTCGCAGGCTGACCACATTTTAGTTCTCAATAGATGAGATGGCTCAGCCATAACTACTCCATTTGCGAAGTCAATGACTTGAGAGGCTAGAGCTCAACTTCGACTTTAGGGCAGATTTTTGACATCTAACTACATAGATGGGTAGAATTCTGCCGCTGTCTGGAGACCTTTAACGGCCGACTGCTCTTATCTGAAATTTTCGATCAATAGAAATGCATATCGGAATAACCTAGCAAACGAGCCACGGACCGCACGTTATTTTTTATTCCTCACTCTTGAATTATCCTATTCATTAACACATACACACATGCATTACGCTACCTTTAATGTCTGGATGGGAATTTAGGTCTTCTATCAATGCTATATCACCCTACATCGTTCTAGACTAACGTTAAGGCCATTTAAAGTAGTAGGTGGTAGATACGTCAGCATTGTGGGAGAAACTGCAGCCTGCGGACGCTGCTCGAAGCCATTTCTAAGCAGGGTAGAGCATTTCCTCTGCTCCATCGCATTCTCCATTCCCCTATCTTCCATTAGCCTAGCTTCAATACTCTGCCTCCCTCACCGTCCTCTTTATGGTCTTCTATTAAGTCGCGGTAGTCGTGAGAGTTGCCGCACCTCCTTGCACATCGACATGTGGCCATTCGTAACCTGCTTCAAGCTTCGTAACCTTCTGCCCGCCCTGCCACATCCTTCAACGACATTTCTACAACGCATTTTTTGCAGACTTATTAAACTTGCTGTGCAGATTTCCCTTAACGCTCGTTTGTCTGCACAACTTCCTTAGATAAGCCGCCTCACCTTTCAGTCGTGAGCTGCGTGCAGGCTTGTCCCAACCAGCAGTCCCGGGAGACGCCTTTGAAGATACCCCAGGAGACTTCTCGAAATGGCACTTTCTCACGTTCTTCAGCCTGTTATCGTAACAGCACTTCTGCGCCTCCCCGTAGCTACTGTGTTCCATGTCTTACATCCCAACCGTTCTGAGGGTTTATCACCATTGCATTGTTCCATGCCGCTCTCTGTCAGGATGTGAATTGACGAAGGGGATGGGGTTTGTTTCCCCTAGAAAGATGTCCCCTCCTCGAAAAGTATTACTTTCTATCTCCCAGAAACCCAATTATCGTAATCCATTTACAAGCACTTCACTTATGATTTACATCCTTTGAAATGCTTAAATAAATGAATCCAAATAAAACTAGTGGTGCTACAGAATGACTTACTCATACTAGTAAGTTTTCTAATTTCTTTGGTTTGGCCTTGCTTTTCTGTTTTGCCACATCCTTTTGCCAGCTGCCATCTATCGCCAACCAAAGTACCAATTTTTAAAAAATTGTCAAATTTTCGGTTTACTAATACTGTTGTCATGGGGTAAAAGCTCTTAAGTTAAAAATCTCAGTTTGGAGAAAACAAGGGTTAGATTCTTGAGTTACAGCTTGTTCCTATGCTAAAAACTATTTCTTAATGTTTTTTTCTCGTTAAGGAGGCAACATTTGAATTCGATCGTTTTACTAAAACATAATATACATATTTAACTTGTAGTTTCAATATTTAACACAATTTTGCCAAAAATTGACTTAAGAACTTTTACCCCGCGACTACAGAATAGTGGAACCGAAATATTACTTTAAGAATTGCCGTTTTTTGAGAATATATTGTTTTTATTACTTTTTTGAATTGGATTTATTGAACGCAATGTTGCGGGAAAACTACGAAAATTTTCAAAAAATGTCCAGGACCTTAATGATAGAACTAATTGTGAACAACAAATTTCATTGAAAGGAAACATTTCTATCGTCCATTTTGTAGTTGTAAGAAGTCGCCGAAAAAATCAGACTTTGGGAAGTTCATACTTACTGGGAAATTTTGTATAACGACGTTACACTTGTAGCGTTTGCTCCCAGATGCACGAAATCTCTCTCTTAGCTTCAGAACGTTACTGACAAAACACCAGTTGCATAGTTTTCAGAGGCAATATGTCACAGATCTAAATTGTCGTTATTTGAGCTTTCCTACCATATGTTCATTGGTGAAAGGTGTTCGTGTCTGTACAAGTTCTAGAAGTGTGTATGATTCATTCTGATACACTCGGAATACAAGTGGTGAGAGGGAAAAGCAAACCGTATATCGTATGATTTGTCATTGGTATTGACATAATAATAATAATAATAATAATAATAATAATAATAATAATAATAATAATAATTATTATTATTATTATTCTTTTGCAATAACTACTACTACTTTCCTCGTTTGGAATCGTGTTGAGCCATGCCGCTCCTTTGTCGGCACTATGCAGCCCTCCTTCTGCCTTCTCTGCAATTAAGCCATCTGTCATCTCGATCTTCTCGATCAGCCGGCTGCTTCGTCTATTCCATTCATCATCTCTTCTTACCTCGCTTCCTCGCAACGAACCCGCTCACGGCGTCCGCTGCCTCCGTTCCCTTGGAATCAACCACTTCGACCCTCCCCTTCCCACCCCCACCCCCGCTTCGACTTCGGAACCGCCTCTCGCGCCAGCCCCTCCACCGCCGACACGACGGCGGCGAGCACAGGGCGATGATACAATTACACGGCTCGTAATAAAGGAGCTAATAATTTATAAGCGTAATTAAAAGTTGCCGCAGTTGCGAGGCGCGGTCGCGGCAATAACGCCCCCGGCCGCACCTTTCGAGAGCGCGCCCTGCCCCCGGCGCCACCCCTCGCGGCGCGGCGCGGCCCTCGCTGATAAGGCGGCTCTTTGTCTGGCGGCGCACAGTGGGCGAAACGGCAGGCGCCGCGCCGCGCCGCGCCGCGAGAGACGGCTCGCGGTTCCCCGAGGCAGCGTCGCGCAGCGCTGCTTCACTTCCCTCCTCGTTTGGAAGGATACATTACTGAAAGATTGAAGTATGTAAGAACAGGGATAAGTTTGATTTACGAAATAGCTGAATGGTTCATTACACTAAGCTACACTTTCAGGTGTATTGTAGTTTGTAACTTTTAGAAGAGAAAAATAACAATCCCCTTTAAATATATGAAGACTAACGTGGTTGTCGACAATAACAATTTAAACTAGATATATTGGAAGCATGCTTGTTATTTTTCAAAAGGTGAAGCCAGTATTGATAGCAATTTGGTTATTTTCGTATTCGGAAGTACTTTTTTTGTGATCGACAGTGCTGACGAAGACGAGAAGTTGTATGCATTAGAAACGTTTAGACTTAGTAGCACCCAAGAGTTGGAGCCAAGTTTTCCCTATCCTCACAAACAATATTAAGGACAAACTATGGCCGGTGTGAAGCATCAAAGAGAAAACTGTAAATGACAATGAGCGAGTATTATTTCAATTTCAATTTTACTAGTATATTGCTTACAGAATTATCCTACAACAAACTGTTATGCTTATTCACTGATCCATCATCAACAATTTCAATATACAATATAAATAACACAACAAATACAAATAATACAGTATCACAATAACAAAATAATGTAATAACATAAGATTCAAAGCATTTTAGACAACATAACATACATACAAAACAACCTGCATCAAGTAAGATTTGACGCGTTACAGAAATGATAAGGTACTAATAATTGAACCATTAGAGTCGCGGGATTCGATAGTGTGACGGTTAGCGTGCCGGACTGTCATACCCAAGTTCGCGGGTTCAAACCCGATCGAAGAGCGAAAAAATCCTTCGTACGCCTTCCGCGGAGGGGAAGTAAAGCCGGCTGGCCCATGTTAGTAGATTTACTTGCATGTAAAAGATCCTCAAGCCTAAATGACGCCTCTGAGCTAAATTCAAATCGCCTGTTTCGTCGCCCGAGATAATACCTTCTTTCCCCGCTAGGTGAAAGGAGCGTAGCGAAATTTGCGTGGTCAGACGGAAGAGCGGGCCTGATGGCCCGAGTCTCGCCACGTAAAATAAGGCATTAACTTAACTAGAGTGCTCGAAGAATTCAGCTTGAACTACTGATTTATAATAAAGGCTGGTAATTTCAGAATTGATGAAAATAACAATGTACAGAATTTTAGATTTTTTCAGAATTTAGTTTAATTAAACAATTGGGAAAATGATAATACATCATTGTGGTATGCTAAACCCTTTATGTAAGGGGATCCTCGAAGCCCCTCTAAACCCTATATATTGCGAACTCACATAAAATGTGTTTCAGTTTTTTTCATCAGTATTCATTTAATACATTGCGAGTAGATTGAATTTGAGTGTATTTTGTGCCACATATTTCTACTATTGATGTTGATTTCTGTGTCACTGGACATCCTGGATTTGAGTGACTACTCTAGTAATGAAAGTGGATAGAGACAAAGTAACAAGTATACATTACATATATATTTATATATATATTTGTTATATACATTATTTTTATTATATAATACTATGTTATTTATTTATTCATTCATTCAGACTCATGGCAACGTTTGTGCCATTTGGAAACGGGGCGCAGTGCTGATAAGGCTCCTCGCGCCGCCTTTGTCTGCCGGCGCCGCCGCGGGGCGCGCGCGTCGCGACCGCGTGCCCTCCGCAAGGGGAGGGCGCAGATGAAATGGAGGAAGATGAATAGGCGAGTGGGGGCACTTCGTGGAGCCCTGTGCGCAGCTCTCGAGACTTTGGTTTTGGGGCGGCGCGTTGCACATGACAATTTATCACAGTGTTTACCAACCGAGATTCCGCTTTGTAATAAGAGTAATAAATAATTTATGAAATGAATCAAAAATAAGTTTCTGTGCAGTGATGTGAGTTAATGAATTAAAAATATCTAAAACAATCGTCAAAATTTCAGATGATTTTAATCTAAAATCGTATTTGAATTGGAGGTTTTCAAATAAGAGCTAAGATGTTAGTAGCGCAGAAAGTCCAATATTTTAATCTTACGTAGCTGTTTCCAATAATACGGGAAAGTATGTGCTGTTGTAGCACCACTAGTTTTTTTCATTGTTATTGTTTCTTCCGGTCTATGCCACTTGTATTTTAATGTCATCTATGAGTGGCTTTGCCTGGTTAAACCATACATGTTCCTTGACTTCCACTTCTTGGGTAGTTCTTTGGTACATTCCAACATATATTGCCGTGTGAAGCAGGGCAGGGCCAAGGAGGACTGAAGGAAAGGCGCGCGCGAAAGAGGGATACAGAGACAGAGAGGCAGAGTCAGAGAGACAAACAGAGGCAGAGAGAGGCTGAGATAGAGAGAGACAGACACAGATAGACACAGCGACACACAGAGAGGCACAGAGAGAGACAGAGACAATAAATGTAGCCATTCATTTTAGGAAACCAGTCTAAAGCTTACATCTTGGCCCGGCTTGGGAGATGGGCGTCGGGGAGATGACTGGTGGGTGAAACTCGCATATCAACATGTAGGTCGGCGTCGATTCTCACGTTCTGGAAGGACTAAAGCATTGTTACCCTCCGGCTATAAATGCGTTATACTCGTGGGGCTAATGTCTAGTGGACACGCCCTGAAGCACTAAATACTCCCTCTTTCACAGCTACAACTTCACGTTGTATCCATCCCCCACACCTTCCTCCACCACCGTTTACTCTCAATGTTATTCTTACACAAACTCTTTACTCTACGCAGCCCTCTCTGTCCTTCTTTACGGTGCTACGTGCCCTGGCTCTCCACGACAAGCTTCGACCCGCTCTATCTCTTTCTGTAGCCTTCTGGCAAAATCTTTTGGCCCCCCTTCACATTCCTACCTGTCCTGCTTTTTCACGTCAGTGTATTCACCTACACTGTTTCACTGCTCTTTTCTACAGTTCTACTCGCTCTCCCCCATTCCTCCCCGACACTCTTCTCATGACCTATCCATGCTCCTGTTCTCCATTTCTCATCTCCATCCATACCTACATGTCTCCTCTCAGGTCTCTTCGTCCTCCATTACATTCATTCTCGTTTTTCTTGCTGGAATGTCCTTCCGTTTAACCTTCTGCCCCTCTATTCCGATTTTTCTCTCGAATTACTGATGGAAGAATAAACATTCCTCCCACGTATCATCCAAACCTGTACAGACAAATATTCATCCGCTACACACTTGCACTGCTCCTACTCTACCCTATACCCTCTGCTTTCTTACAATAACTCTCTGTATCTCACTCTTCTCGTCACACCTCCGCTCTTCCACCTCTTTTCCTAAAATCTCTTCCTCCGTTTCACATACGAGTGTATCTCCTGGTTCCTCTAAGCCACTCATTCTACGATTCCTTCCTCCTCTCCCTTTCATTGCCCAACTTGTTCCATCCGTCCACTCCATTTGTCATGCATCCCCGTTCTGCTCCTCCTTATCCGTCCTGTCTCTCTTCTCAAGGCACTTCTAACCCGTTCTCTCAACATCCTACCATTCGTCCACCTCTCCAAACGAAGTTCGAAGAAAATTTTGGCCCTCGGCTGCATAATTAACATTCTCTCAGACCCCTTCCCCTCCAGCCTTCCTCGCCACTCTCCTCGCAGATTCTGAGAACCGGAAGCAAACAGGCCTTCGCTGTTACTCCCAGAGATTTCATTTCATGCTATCTGGCACTGTCGTAAGTAGCTTTGGAGAAACAAACTATATTGTCCTTAATGTCCTAATGAAAACGTCAGTTTTCTAAGATACTTATTTCTGAAATTTTCCGTTTCTTATAGTTTTTATATAAAATTTTTATATCGGCTACATTTGGGAAACATATTACGGTGACTATTTCACTCATGTCTGTCTGTGTCGTAAGTAGCCAATGCTAAGCAAGGATATATTCAAATTAAATCAATCCCAGATGTATATCGCCATCACTTTGTTTACCTTTTTTACTACGTAAAAACTTTGTTTAGCAATTGTTTCAGGTCCAAAATTGCTTGTGCGCATCAATATAGTATTAAAATGTATCGTTTTGGTAATGTCTAAAACTCTGAAATAGAATCTTTTATTGCAGATTCAGTGCCGAAAAAGAGCGAAAGAAACAGAGAAAGCGTATGGAAGCATTTCCAATAATTTTGTGAAGAAAGAAAACACAAATAGACAATCGAGGGTCCCTTCCTACCCGTCTGTGGATTCCCAATGGGCAGAAATGTGCAAAACTTGAGAAGCAAAGAATAAATATTCCCACAAAACACTACAGAATGCAATACCAACTTTCTCTTTCACGGACACATTTTCAGATAAACAGGAGATAGCTATACGTGGAATAAATATAACAGGGCAATTCGTACAAGAGGACGAGTCGTTTATTCTCGGAATTAGCAATTCTTTAGATAACTATTCCTGGAGATGTATCTACATCACACAACCGGCCCTAAATATCACTCCAAGTGCTGTGATATTACTTATGATAATAATTACATAAGAATGCACTATAAATGAACTGTAACTTTCTACTATAATGGTTGAGAAATAATTCATTAAATTAATTTGGGAGCGAATATTTTATTTATATTTTTTGCAGTGTATTCACTGAAATATTGATGGTAAGGAAATGTATGTTTATCAAACCGTTCTTAATTTTTCTGTATATATTCTTTCACATATGCAAATTTTCTATTTATTATGAGTGAGTTTATGTAACTCATAACTTTTTATAAACAATGGAACGTTAAATTGTTTTTGAGAATTTCGCATTGGTATCCTTAGAAAATTAGAGACGCCCTATTGAAAGAAGAATCTCGTTATTGACGTCTGTTGTTCGTGCTTTCAGATTCTGCAAACACAGTGGCCTCTGAAAAACATGCCAGAGTCTTTTTTCAAAGTGAACACTTCAATTGTGAAAATAATGTCTTGTTTGAAGTACATGAAAAGGATTACAATTTTTTTAACAATTTTGTGCAAAAACTACTTTTCCGTCTATTTTACGGCTCAAAATGTACAAAATTTTACCTTTAACAATTGTATCATTTTTAAACATATAATTTGCAATATCATGAGCGAAAATACCTCAATCATCATTTCCAACGAAAATATTTCATTTCTCTTTGAGGCAAAATTGCTGAGATCGGTATCCTAACCACTTAGTATTACGCTGGAAAACATTTATTTATAGGTAAATATCTATTCTATCAATGAATCACTACAAACGTATTGTCATTCATCCGATCGTGTCACGAGCGACCTCGTCGTCCGCTCCCGCCTCTCTTGCCTTCTGTCACACAGAGCCTCGGTTAATGTTTTCTTAATGAAAATATATTTTTGTTCGAGATTAAGTTGCTACGTACTTTCTAAAATCTCCAGAATATGAGTGTCTGGTAAGATTACAAAGGCACCCTTTCTTGTAGCGAGTGAATCTGGCAGCTCTAGAACACGACAGAATACTTTTCCATCAACTTCGCCTCTAATCCCAAAACTTAACCCTTGCTCCGGCAGGCGACTTGAAAAACGGCGTTCAGAAGCCTCTTGCTTTCCCGCTCTCACCACCCCCGTCGCCAGAGGCACCTCCGCCTCCGCCTTCGCCAACTCCACATCCCCATCCTTCGCCCCTACTACCTCAACCTCAACCACCACTGCTTCCGCCCCCGCCTCCATAGCCGCCTCCGCCGCTTCCCCCGCCATCGTTTCCATTGCTGCCTCCGTCTCCCACACCTCCACTTTCACCGCCTCAGCCTTCGCCCCTGCCATCACAGTCGCCGCCGCCGCCGCCGCCCCCGCCCCCGCCTATGCTGCCACCGCTACTTCCACCGCCGCCGCCTCCGCTATGACCGCCACTTCCGCCGCCGTCACCTTCAGGACGGCCTAATCCCGCAGCTGGGCCCTCCGCCATCCCGTTCCGCACCTCCCCTCCGGCCACCATCTTGTGCTCGGCAAAACAAAAGGCGCTCGAGAGTGGCGCGTTGCGGATTAACAGACGCCTTCCCGCCAGTCTCGCAAATAAGGTTAAGAAAAACGCCGAGTGGATTTCTGGCGCTGGAGGAATAATTTTTAAAACGGAAGTCCGAAACGCCGACTGGAGCGGGAGGCTCGCGATCTCACGGTGAGCTTGCGAGCGTTTGTCTGCGAGATGTGCGGTTGTAGTTGAGGAATTAAGTGAACTAGCGGGGATCGTGTTGCTGTCTTGCAGGTGTCTGATTATTCTGAGTTGTTAAGTTAAGCCTTCTTCTTGAGATCAAAGAGCTTCGACGGTGTTTGTGAAGATCGAGCTCGGAAGTTAGACGCAAGATAGGAGATGATGTTGAGCATTCTATTAATTTTTCTGACCGGGCTGCTTGCGCCGTTTTCCTCATTCCAAGAGATCGAAAAGCAGAAACGATTTAGTCCCTATATTGTGAATAAAAACTAGTTCCTTTTTTTAAAGTCATTCAGTTTTCTTATATTAATTGTGATTTATTGTTTTAATTATTTTTTACAGGTCGCCAACGTTTCGGCTAACATCTTTTAGTCATCTTCGGGCTCCTGGAGAAACATAAACTACAATTTACAAAAATGAATGATACACATAAATCCTTTTAAATTGCTTTCAACTATAGATCAAAAGTCATTAAAATTTTAAAAAAATCTTTATATCTCTTACACATTTAGTAACATTCATTACACATTTAGTATATTTTAGTAGTATATAAGATGTGTCCGGAAAGTAATGCAGCTTTTTCGTGCGAGTTCTTAAAATGGCCGCAGAGTGTTCCCGTTGGTTGAGTTAGTTGGGGAGGACTGTCAGCTTCAAAGCGACGCCTTTGCCAGTCGGCTCCGAGCAGTTGGGGCGTCAGGATCCACGCGCTATTCTGTTTAGTGCCAGTGTCACAAGACGTGGTAGAATCGTCACTCGAGCATCGTTATATCGTAAACTTTTGTTCGAAATTCAACAAATCTCTTGCGGAGACCCACCAATTAATTGTTCAAACATATGGAGTCAATGCACTACCATATTCCCAAGTTTCGAGGAGGTTGAAAGCGTTTTTGGAGGCCGGGAAGAGGTAATTGGCAAACCCCGCGCTGAACGACATTCACCCAGCACATCCGACGACAATATGGCCCGTGTGCGCGATCTGTTAACTTCTGATCGTCGGTTGAGTGTCTAGATGGTTACAGAAACACTCAACATTACCAAAACAATTGTACACAAACAAAATCAAAAGGAAATATTACAAACAGAGACTTAATACTAGCCAGGCCCGTCGGAGAGGGAGGAAGGAGAAGCGCCCTTCGTGGAGGAGAAAAAACGCATAAATACAGCGGAAAACGGAATGCGGTCCTTCTTGATTGTCCGCCTCTTGATCGCCAGCATCTTGTCTGCCAGCATATTAATCAGTAGCACTAGAGCGTCAGTTCCTGGTTGTGACTAGCGCTGGGCCGCAAGTGATTGACAGCTCAGGCGAATGCCGTCGAAAGTTTCATTCAAGTGTCGCGAAGCAGCCTAGTCTACGAAAAAGGGCCTTTTCAACTTTGTATGAAAGATCGATAGTTAGGAAAGCTACTTAAAACATTTAATTAGTAGACAGTGTTTGATGATTGCCACGAGAGTTGAATAATTAGTACAGCAGAAGGACTCATTGCTCTAACATTGCCTAAGAGCGCTGCACCATACTCCCATAGACTTTTAAAGCGCACAATTGCCTCGTGATTTGTAAATTCACAAAGGCGTATCGTCGGTATGAGGACAAGAAAAGAGAAGTAGAGGACAGCGAAGCGCCGTCGAGAAAAAAGAAGAGGGAGAACCGCAAGATCAGCGCAGTCACCGCTTGCGAGGCGAACGCCGATAACACTGCCGCCGCCGCCATTGTCTCTACCATCGAGTACCCGGCTACCTCGCTGACGACCGCCCGCAAGGCCGCCACTGCCACCACCGCCGCTGCTTTGCAACTGCGTGTCGAAATACATTGCGAGGTCAGGTAAATAACGGTGCCGAATCAGGAGGAGAGACGTTGGGATAGGTCAACGTTTGTGCAGCGCATTCACGACGCCGTCGCGCCGCCGTACACTGTGGTATTAAATGGTTTAGTTGAAGGTTGATAAGGGAAAGAATTTTACTAGCCATTCAAGTCCATAAAATAACTTTTTTCTAATGCTTTGAAGAATAATAATGTCTTTGTAGTGAATGTTTAATGTGTGTGTAAAAGGGAAAAAAGGAAAGGGGAATTTGTAAATGAGTATTTACAGCCAGATGATAATGTGATAAATAGTAAGAGATTTACGAAGGAGAAATGTTCGTTTAATTTGTTGTAAAAAGAAAAGTTCAGTAGTCAGAAGGATTGGTATGCCTGTGCACAAGTATGAGTATTTACCTAAAGTAAAAGTGTAATACCAGCATATTTAAATCAATTACCTCATTCGTAAATCGGAAGCATGCTAGTAAAACCGAAAAAGATCATATATTTTTTTTTGTTTTTCTGAGTCCACAGAAATTTGTAGTGTTAATTTCAGATCATTAAAATTCATGTGTTTTGTTTCATTCCATTTATCTGTGTGTCTTTGGTTATTCCTTATCACCAAAAAGATTCCACTGCCCTGAGGTAATAGAAAGCTCTCTTGCGAGCATTCATTCTGCGTATCACCCATTGTGTGACATTGTGTTGCATACGGGAGAAACATTAGTACATATATATATATATATATATATATATATATATATATATATTGTGACCGTACTTGACTTGATTCAGTACTTGATGTCGCACAAACTATAATTTTATTTGTTTAGGGTCAGGGATGTCATTTTAGGGGGATACCCTTGATAAGAATATCTGATATTGGATCGATTTTTTAACAATGAAACATGATTTATTACAAAGATATTGAACATTAGAAACAAATATAACTTGTGATAATTATTGATCATTAAATGCTTGATGGCTTATTATTAACTTCAAATAATTATATTAGTAAATACCATTATTCTTTCATTGAATTAAATGATTTAAATGGGAGCTCCCTGTTACCACCAACCAATACACATCACATTTAAAATAACATCAATATAACACCGTACTTTCATGAAAAATACCAGGTCTTTAAACATTAATATGCCGTCCTCTCATGTCTGACTGTTTACATTCTCTGTTTATAACCACTGTTTACATTCTCTGATTCAAATGAAAGCCACACTTCTTACTAATATATTGTACACTAGAATCTATTCAGGCTTATCTTAGGACTTTAGACAACTGGACGACGCTGCTCCGCTCCTCGATGTAGCCGTTCGCGTCTACTGAAGCGACGCGAACCGCCGTGCGCTGACCTTGAACATTTTGCTGTCACGAGACCTCTACCGCGTTGTATGCTGCCGTGGACCCGCTACCATTCTTTCCAGGAATGTGCATTCCGTACACAGCATATTCTCACGAACGATCACTGCATGTCAATCCACCTTCATTACTTTCTTGTGTATGTCACTCGTACTGTCACTGAATGGCCGTGTTTAGTCGGCACCCCGTATTCACTGAGTCACGTACGTGCAAATGCACTGAACAGTCACTTTCGATGATATTGTAATCACATTGCATTCATTCTATTATATTTCACTTATTAATATACATCTAATTATACCTCTTCTCGCCTCACATAGCTTCCAGAAACTATCAATTATGAATTTTCATTGTTTTAATTGCCGTGCCCCCACGCTGCATTCAAAGCACCGTGTACGTCTCCACATGTCTCCATAATTTCTTTGATGATCTGTACACTTCAGTTATTTTTCTCACAGTCATTATCACAATCGGAACTCCATCTTCTTCCCATCGCGCAACTTCCCAAAAATGTCACCTCTTAATTTACACTGTCCCAATTTCCACTCCACCACGCCGTATTCGCTTCACGTCACGCGTGTCCGCTTATCTCCGCCATTTTTCTATTCACCCGCACAGTAATAATTATTCTTTCACAGTCACTGTCTCAGTCCTTACCTCCCGTCGCCTAATTCGTGGTTCTAATTGCATTCACTGCTTTCAGCTATCCGATTACTTCGGATTTCTGCGACCTCGTTTCCACTTAACGTTCGCACACCATTGTCTCACGGTCCCTCTCTGCCACCAAACTGCCGACCAATCTGACACACCCTCCCGGCTCGGTCAACCCTTCTCGCGGCGAGTTCGTTCACTGAGTCAAATGACTTTCCATCGGTGATCGATTCTTCTTGTGCGCGCCAATCTTGAATTACTTGTGTTATGGATTAATGACCACTGACCATAAGGTCAGAATATATATGTTAGACGAAATACAACTTACTGATTACGTATTAAATAATTCTACTAATAGTCTTAAAACATAAGGAACACTAAACCACAGAATTTCAGAATTTATTAACAATCGTAAATAGTAAACAATATAAAGCTTATTCAATTGTTGTTTTTCGACTTTATTACATATAAAGTTAATTTTTACTTTCCCGTATACGTACGTATACACGGAGTGATATACGTAGTATAGGGAAAGTTATGTAATGCTGCGCGAAAAAATGGCCAATTTTCGGCGGAAAAAAATTAATTGCCGGACCGTGAAAAGGAAAAAGTAGATAAAATCAGTTGCTAAATTAAGAAAAATAATCCCCTACCATGTGCTGTAGCCAGAAACCCTGTTTTGTGGGTCCTTGATACCGAAAAACCAATTGAAAGGAAAACGTCCGTCTGTTTGTCCGTCCGTCTGTCTGTCTGTTTGTCCGTCTGTGAACACTGCTAGCGCCTAAACCATCCGTACGATTTCTTCCAAAACGGATATTCCCCGATCGATGACAGTATGTATGGCTCAGTGCATCAACCTGATGTCACTGCAGTCCCTCTGACCAGGAGGTCCTAGGTTCGAGTCCCGACGGCGGCAGGATTTTTTCGACACTAGCTTATCAGCTAGGTCGAATTCAGTCGCTGTCCGGAGGAGAATTCTAGCGGCCGGCTGCTCTGATCGGTAGTTTTCCGTGGTTTCTCCAATCAACACCAGGCGAATGCCGGAGCGGAACCCTAACAAACGGGCTACGGACCAGCGCGATCTTTCCTTCCTCTCTCTTGTCCTATTTATATTACATACCTTTTATATATTTTGTGTAGACGTGCTCAAATTACATAAATGTTTATTTTGAAAGATATATCACACCGTTTATATGCACATTTCCAGCAATTTGTAAACTGCATTTGTGTGTTAACGTGCTTCAAAGGACTTCAAATGAAGTCTTTGAAAACAAAAAAATTCTGTGAAAAGAACTTCAAATTTCAGATTTACTGTAGCGCTTAAATGTCATTTTCTTAAAAACGGCTCCAAATTTTTCAAGGAAAATTGTCATTTAGGACGAGGTATTACTGTTCTGTAATATTCTTAAAGTAATATTTCCGTTGTACCATTAGATAACTGAAAAATTAAGAAAATGTGAAAAAAAATACTTTTGGCGGTGTTTGATAGCAGCTGCTATATAATTGACGCATGTTAACCGTCTTAGGCGGGCCAGCTAAAGCACTCTTTTGCCGATTCTCATAATATACATACTAGTTCTTCTACGACGCGCGTTTCTTATAGCCCATCAATGCAACGCTCATGTGGGTGCTCAGCCATTTTATTAGTTTGGGCTCAAACTTTATTTAAATCGTAGAGTCATATCGTGTTGTTCTGCAATTTACCAGTATAGTACTTAACCGTCGGCGAAAAGTGGAATTTGACATTCCACGATAAGTCATTTATGAACATGACCTGGGACTATGACAGTGTCCTGAGGGACCCTGGAAGTTACGTTACCCTTTTCTGAGAAATGATGTGCATATATTTGCTTTTTACCGCGAAGAAATTTACATATTTATGCCATTTCTCGCCTATCAAGTGTACAAAGAATTGAAGTATTACAATGTAACCTTGTAGCATTGAAGCATTACAATATCAGTAGGTTGGTTTGAGAAAACATTTTAAAATATAGTTAGGCGTGACAATACTTGATAAAGCCAATCAGCGTTTAATTTGGAAACAAATTAAAAATTTCATAATTTAATAGCTTTTAATCATACTATTTCACTCATGTCTGCCCGTGTCGTAAGTAGCCAAAGCTAAGAATGGATATATTCAAATTAAATCAACCCCAGATGTTTATCGCAATCACTTTGTTACCTTTTTTACCGTTGTAAAAACTTTTTTTCCCCTTTAAGATAACGATGGCAATTGTTTCAGATCCAAAGTAGCTTGTGCGCATCAATACAATATTAAAATGTGTTGTTTTGGTAATGTTTAAAACTCTGAAATAGAATCTGTTATTAATGATTCAGTGCCGAAAAACAGCGAAAGGAACAGAGAAAGCGTGTGGAAGCAGTTTCAAGAATTTTGCGAAGAAAGAAAATACAAATGGACAGCACAAACTACAAATGAAATTACACATATTTTAGGCAATTAATATACGAAGATTAGATGTAAAGGGTACAAAGAATATGCTGCCAAAACTATGTGGAACGTTACAATGAAAATTATTCAGGGAAATAATTTAATGAGTTTGAGTTATCTAATGTTAAACACAGGTGTGTTTGATCTATTCGAAATTGAATTCCGGTGCTAATTCATCTTGTATATCTATTTCAAATACTTCTACGGAAGACCAAAACTTGGAAAACAACTTCCAACTACTTTAATGATTGTGCTTTTAATAAGTGTTCTTGTAAGTAGCCTTGTTATAATTGTTTTTTGAAAGTTTCATTACCATGGTTTCAAATATGTTTCATTTTTTTCTGCATTAAACTGTTATTCAAGTGTTACTTTATAAGTTATTCCAGGAGTCAGTGATAAGTTGGAGGGGAATAAAAGTTTTTCATTCGGCGCCCTCCTCCAAATTGAAAATCTCAGTAGTTTTCGTTCAATAATGCGTGTAATAAGTGCAATTTAAAAAAATTGTAAAAACAAGATTTTCTCAAAAACTGCTCGTAATTTTTTCCTAAAGAAAAAAATGGTAGGTAGGGATTGTGCTACATGCCCTCTATTAGACGACATAACACCATATTGTTTTATTCTTTTTTTCAGAAATTACAAAAATGTAATTTCCGACTTGTTTTTCGGTGGTAATTTTGAGCAATATTTCTCTTTTCCGTAATTCCTATGATTTAAATCATCTTTTCAAATCACGCAAGGTGTATACAGGATGTCCCACCAATTATGGACCATCCTCATAACTTTTAAACAGTTCACGATATCGAAATGCAGTTTCCGCTGAATAAGGCGGAACCATGGGGCAAGTAACATGCCGTAGAGAAATTTTATTTATTATTTTTAGTTTTCGAGAAATTTAATCATCTTTGATTTTTTAAATGGAACGATATATTTTTCTCACCAGCAATCGATAGATCACGGAAAGAGGAATAAAATGATGTATCATATGCTAGTATTATGATAGTAAATTGAGTATAAAATTAGACTTTCTGATATGTGATTTTGAATTAAACGGACAATATTTCGTGTCGCAGCCCCTGCAACTCTCGCCTTCGGGCAAAACGGCCTTCGCGGCGTCAAGATTGTTGCGTGGAGAGAGGAGAGTGAGAGGGGTGGCAATGGGGGATAAGAGGCTTAACTACAGCAATCCAATGTCTTGACACAAAGGTCACACTAAGAAACACCAATTTTAACGATCAGAATGATATTTTTTCCATTGATTTATCTGCATTTCACTTGTCTTCTTTAATAACAAATATCATTTTCAAACTTGACAAGAATTCAATCACCGTCTCTTCGTAGGTAAATTAAATTTTTAATTAAGATGATAATTCGTTCACTTTGCAACCATACCTCTACTGCGGGTTCATAAATGGAAAAGAAAACAGTACACTTCCATTTTCTGCCGTGGATTTTTAGTTTGAAGCAGCAAGTGGTGTTAAGAAGTGAGAAACTCTCCAATCAGTATTAGCAGTCGTGACTGCAGATGTGCATTTGTGTTAAAGTTTAGTAAATTTACATGACAGTCTGTGAAGAGTGTTTCAAAATTTGTATTGCTTTGTTCTTTTGGTAGTGTTTAAAAAAGGCGTTTATTAAGAGTAAATAATAAGAGAAAATGTCTACCTATCTATTATTTGATGAATTAATCAAGATATTACAATAAGAATCTTTAAGCATTCATTCCCTTCCCATGTTTTAAAATGACAGCTTGTTTCTGCCATAACGCACTTAGCTCGATTTTCGATTTTTGTAATTTTGAAAAGGTCCTTTATTATTAGCGACCTTCCGCTACAAATTAGTTTTATTTGGTTATTTTCGATGATCCTTGCTTTGGAATTTAAGTTGAAGAAAAGTTCAATTCAGATGAACAAATGGGAAAAAGTCTCTCATTCTGATCGTTAATATTGTGTGACAAGACCATGAATTGCTGTAGTTACGGCCCTATCCTTCACGGCCACGCTTCTCACACTCCCTGTCTCCACGACACAGTCTCGACGCCGGGAAGGCCACCTTCCCGGCGAGTGTTGCAAGGGCTGCTACAGGAAAGGACTGTTTACTTAAAAATCACATACAAGAAAATTTAATTTTATACTCTAATTACTACTAAAATACTAGCATATGATACATCATTTTATTCCTCTTTCTATGGTCTATCCATTGGTAGTGAAAGAAATATATAGTTCCATTTAAAAAAAATCAAAGATGATTAAATTCTTCTAAAACTAAAAATATTATGGACAATTACTGTACGGCATATTACTTGCCCCACGATTCCACATTGTTAAGCGAAAACTGCATTTCGGTATCCTGAACCGTTTAGAAGTTATGGGGTGGTCCGTAGTTGGTGGGACATCCTGTATTCATGAAATAGGCACACTAATATCACTGGAAATACTGTGATAGCCGGTAAATTCAATTCTGGGTATGCGAGTCGAATTTACCGGCTATTAGAGCATTTCATGATATTACTTATGAAAATACCCCTTGTGTAGATACCGTACAGGAGAAGAAAAGCAGTTGCAGGAGGATGTCAGGATATTAGAAAAAAAAAATGGAACAATTTATATTATTAACACAATTAGACTAAACACGTCGGGAGTTATCAAATTGAAAGGAGGAACTACCATACAACGAGAAGAAAAAGAAAAGTTTAACGAAATCTTTAAAAATTTATTGAGGTAATTAATAACATTTAAGAATTACAGTTTGAGCATCTGTTAGTGCATTTTGTAAACAAGGTAGATAAACAATTGTCTGCATGAAGCAAGGTAATTTTTATTTCTCATGAGTAAGATATCGCATTTGCCACTGGCACATATTTCTGTAAACTTTCACAATTTTCTGTAAAGCACGTGGGTAAAAAACACTAGCACTTCATCTACTGGTTTCTGCCATCTCCAGCAACCTGGAAGAGAAGGAATGGAAGTAAGAATAAGGTAACCACATTCCACAATGGAAAATGCAAAATTTGCGTGAAGGTCTTAGGTTAAGGAAATAATGTAAGACTTAAGAAAAAAAAGTGGGTCAGAATATTTACCCGGCCAGGTGACCTTGCGATGCAGGGGCAAACGGCCTCTACAACGTCCAGTCCTCTGCATAGGGCCCAATCAGCGGCGCGCAGCGGAGCTGGGCACATTCCGGACAGAGGCACGGCCAGGATCTGGAAGGGCAGAATACTCAGCCCTAGAGCACACTCCATCAGCACCAAGGGCACGGCGACAAAGGGCACAGCCTTCAAGCGGTCGTAGCAGGTCGCGGACCAGCGCACCAACGGCCAGGCGCTAAGACGGGACGCGAACTGGGCTCCCGCTGGCAGTGCGCTGAACGTTGACGCTTTCTACATCCTCGCTGCCGTTCCGGTTCTCGCCGCTGCCATTGTTGACGCTTGCACTGTCGCTGCCTGGATTGTAGCCGTTGGAGGAGTTATCGTCTGTGCCTCCGGAAGAGTCGCTAGGAACGGCTTCTGCTTCCCGAATTTCTTCGCCGTCACGACTTTTACGTTGTTCGGGCATTTCCTTACTAGCCATAACTCTTCAAGCACTTAACAGTTACGAATTCGATAAATTCGATTGCGCGGCGGGAATAAGTTTCTGAACGGCGATCTATCTACGCGACCTGGGAAGCGCGTTACCACGTTTAATGATCACAGCCCGTCTGAAAAGTGAACAAAGCAAAAATTCTACTTCACTAAGTTATTCCAATTCATTGAGAGAACTAACACCACATAATCTTCAACAATAAATTTAAGATTTACAAATGCATGAAAAAAGTTACCCGTGTCCTACTCCAGTGGTGTTCTTGTAATTCGTACTTGCCTGACACTATGCGGTGACTGCTGGTGCTGTTGTTCGAATATTAACTCCCGAGCATAAAACGTGGCCTTTTATACGCGCTGCTTTCCCGCCAAGCCGTGTAGACTCGCCATTGCAGCTAAGCAGGGCCAATGTACGTGCGAGTGGCTAGAAGATAATTGCTCGCCCAAGTAACTCCTTGAGACCAGATTACAAAGATTTCAAGGCGCGATTTTCAAACATGCATAAATTTGAAAATTATAAGCTTCACCCTTATATTATCTTCATTGTTTGGGACAAATAAAATTCGTTACCATCACACTTCATGCTTTCATTTCGTTAAAGAAAGAATAAGGGAAAGCCTTTTGTTGCGCTTTTGAGAAACTGTAATTACGATAAATATTCTACATAAGAAATGCAGTCAGATATTAACATTTACAAGCGGTAATTATTAAAAACGATAATTTTGACTTTATTAAAATAAACGATATTACAAAATAGACATTACATTTTGGTGCTTAATTTCACATTTGTTCTCAGGTGTGCCTAGTGTTTGTTGTATGGAATGTAATGATCTTGTTAATATTAATTCAGAACAATAATAATCTCTGCGGACTACCAAAATACCCATTAAAACTACTGTTTTGACATTTCTGAAGAAGAGGGAAAACTTCCCTTTCGTGGGCCGTGGGAAGCATGCTTCCCACTTAACAAATATCTCCCCAGTTCCCTTCTGAAGCGTTCTTACTGCCAATTCCATGTACTATAATCTATCTTTCATTATTGAAAACGTTTCTGCATAGTACACTTCCCGCCATTTCCGTGATTGTTGAGTTCGGAGACTGCGTGGGGTAAAGTGTGAATGATCTAGCATTGTCGTGAGCGTACTTCGACTCGTGTTTATGGATTATCATTCATTTCTTGTGTTTTTAGGTATGTGAGAATGCGTTTGTTTATTTTGTCATTTAGTTAGATGTTTGAGTAATGATTAATTTGATGTTCTATACATTTTTGCCGGGTAATCTGTGTATAAATCATAATGAGTTTTTACGTGCGAAAAGTAGTTCCCATGTTATTTTCTTGGCATATTATGATTTTATACAAACAAGTTGTGAATATTTATTTGATAATATTTGTACTCTAAATACAAAAATTTAACTTCTTGATGCTGATTACGACATTGCCTGAATATCTAAGTTTATCCCCAATATATAAATTCCTGTTATCGTATGCGAAGTCATTGCAGCACCAAGGCTGCTGAGAAAAGGACCAGGTGCATGTGCACAAATTGTAATGTTCCCCACTGTGTAGATCCATGTTTCAGAATATTTCATGGAAAATAAATGTAAAACAAAAAGATTTTGTTAAAAAAATTAAATTTTTATGTAGTTCATGTCAATTTTTTTCGTACCCAAAAAGGGCCGTGGGAAGAATACTTCCCACCTCCTTGTATAAAATCATGGATGATGTAATTTCTTAAATCAATGTAAATTCCAAATAACATTATATTACTAAATCATTTTTTCCTATTAGTTTCTACAAATTTAATCTGGATATATTTTGCCCACGAAAGGGTTAAAGTTTAACATTATTGTA
Source organism: Acheta domesticus (assembly GCA_031308135.1). Classification (NCBI taxonomy): domain Eukaryota; kingdom Metazoa; phylum Arthropoda; class Insecta; order Orthoptera; family Gryllidae; genus Acheta; species Acheta domesticus. The sequence goes on along the minus strand of JAHLJT010008756.1, from coordinate 110,728,574 downwards.
AAATGGAAATCAATAATCGGTCGCTTGGAGTACAGAATTGTTCTCTCATATCCGATTTTCGAAGGAAAGTGTAATTTTAAATAGCTGAAGTAAAAAGTCCATCTGCTTGTGAGTATTAGTAATGGATACATTAGTAATTGAAAAACTAAAGTGGTCTGGTTGAATTCATGAATTCCGCAAGAGAGCAAGAATTTTAGTATTCGAGAAACTTCAGTAAGATCAATTAAAGATTGCAAGGACATGTGCTTTAAAAAATGTTAAGTTAAGTTTCTCGAAAACGCAACCGTTGGCTGTGAAAACTAGCTCAAAATTCCGCATTTTCAGAAACGCTCAAACGTCATTTTCTCGAAATTTGCTCTAAATTTTTTCTTCAACCTTTTCGAAAGGAGAGTGCTAATTACATTCTTTGATATGATGTAATGTTCAATTTGAGTTTTTTTTATTTTTCAAAAATTACACAAATGTAATTTTTTTGAAAGATCTATCACACCTTTAATATGAAAATTACCAGCAATTTGTAAACATTATTGTATTTGTGAGTACATGTACTTCAAATGACTTGTAAGGATAATTTGAGAAAATTAATAAAATTGTCTGTGAAGAAGAGCTTAAAATTTTATAGTAGTACTTAAACGCCATTTTCTTAAAAACGGCTCCAAATTTTTCAAAGAAAATTGCCATTGATGACGAGGTCTTACCGTTCTTTAATATTCTTAAAGAAATATTTCTGTTGTACTATTAGGAAACCGAAAAATGAAGAAAATGTCCAAAAGTTTACTTTGGGCGGCGATAGGTGGCAGCTGGCACGAATATGTGGCAAGTCCGAATAGCTAGCCAAGGCCAAAAGAAATAGAAAACTAATACGGGAAAATCTGTGCCATTCTGTAGCACCATTAGTTTCTGCCGAAAATCCGCCGTTTTTTTCGCGCAGCATTACTTAACTTTCCCTATATTGTACATTATTCTGTATATACGTATGTATACGGGAATGTAAAAATGTAAAAAAGGAGAATGTCCACATGGAAAATTTTCAAATGAAGCGAAAACGAAAGAGAAAGAATTGGAAAAGGAGAAAAAGATATGAATGAAAACGAAGAATTAAATGTTGTATCAAGGTGTTATAAAACTTGTTTACTTGAGGGTTGGAAGGCTAAAAAAGCGACGGAAAAGAAATGGCCAAAGGAAGAATGAACATCATTTCAAGCGGTTTCAATGCTTACTGCTTGAGGAGGTTAGGGGAACAACGAAAACGAAACAAGCGAAAAGTGAGAAAAATGTTCAAGAGTTGGATGAATACGTTCGTCAAACCACGTTTCTTCAGTACTTGCTATTTCTAGCAACAAGACCGTCGGTTCCAGCCCACCACGTACCTCTCACATATTTCCTTGATTACTTTCCCGCTTCACATGTCATGAGACGATAGAAGTGCTCCATTGTGTGCATCATGGATATTACGTGAGCGATCGAAAGATTTTTTCCTCAAATAGTTTATGTGAGAGATTCATTCTGAATAGCAAATCGCGCAATACAATTGGTGGGAAGTAAGATAGTTTGTTAAGATTACGCCGGGGTTTTGGGGTGTAAATACAGTGTATTCAAACCCTGTGCTGATTTTTTTTTTCTATGCACCAACTTCGGCAAGTGCATTGCACGAGTAGCTTTATGGTAGTAAAACTGCGTTTACACATTAGCCAATTTGTCATTTATCCATTATAGCTAGATAAACTAATATTTATTTCATAATTCAGCATTAATAGCAGTTTTATTCCTTAGTGAACAACTAATTCACTGATGAAACTCCACTGACGGGCATATCAGAACTTACAATGGTGTGATTACGTTCCATCTTCGCGACAGCTCTTGGTCTGTCTGGGTTTAGAGTTTTACTTTTTCGCCTACTACGTACATGCTCTCACGTAGTAAAGAGAAAGTACTGTAATGCTGAAGTAATTTTTCGTCCGAAAAATCTGGAACCATGGTATCAAAAAAGAGGATAAATCTTCGTCAAAATCATGCGAACTCCTTCCTCTAAAACCTTGTACAGTTACAATCCAATTTTATGTGTCCTTGATAGGGTGAACGGTACAGTGATTGGCCACTCCAACTATAATTTGAATTACTGCTTGTTCTAACACCGTATTCTAATATTTTGCTTGTATGTAAAGGGACGCTTTTTGGTTATATTGTAATATTTACTTTGTCCGCATGAGTGAAACTGTTGCCAATATGGCGGATGTTTGCTAACAATGCGGTGCGTGTTCATTGTATGTAAGTATTTTTTCAAGATTTTCTTTAGAAATGTGACATCCAACAGCGCTGTTTGGTGATTACAACGGTAGGTAAATCACCTTGAAATGTCAGAAAACATTAACCTTATTGAGTGACAATGATATCAGCTGAAAATGAGAAGCTTAGCTTTGCATATTAAGTGACATTAGTGGCATACTTAGTGCCAATGACTGTACTTTGGATAGTGCGTGGATTGTGTTACAAGTTATTTTCTGAAGTGAAAATATATGTTCTTTATTGATTTTTGCATCCTAAATTCAAATTTGAGGTTAAAAATTGCGTATCAGGGATAGTTTTACAGATTCAGAAACATTCCGTCTTAGTTTCGTATTAGGTTTCTAGTAAAGAGGTAATGTATATACAGTAATGTTAGCTACACTGATTTTGTGCTGAATATTCTGCTACTAGCTACATTGTTTCTTTCATCAGCAACGATCGTAGGACTATGTAAACTGTATGTTATATTCTATTCAAATCTTATTTTGTCTAATTGTAAGAGTTTTGACTTATTGTAGGCCCATTTGTAAGTTCCAGATTGATTGGTTGTTACGCTCATATATTGTAATAACGTTTACTGATATGAAGTTGTAGACCTACCTTCTAACTAAAATAGTCTAACCATAACCACAATTTAAAAGAACTTAGTGTATGTTAGATAACCAGAGTTAAAATTACACTTTTCAATTTTCTTCGTTTTTACGTTAACTTATTTTGTTTCTCAGGAAATGTCTCACTATAAATGTGGATATCAAGCAGACAATTTCTGCTATATTTGCGGAGAATTTACTTTCACAAGGAATATGAATAAGACAACTCCTGTTGTCGGGAGTGCCTATAAACATTACTTTGGTTGAGAAATACGAAATTAGGAGAAGACATGGGCTCCTCAGTTTTTTGTTCCAATTTTTAGGTGGAATTATTTAACCTGTGGCCGGACAAAGGTTTTTATATGTTGTTTGCTATGCCTATGATATTGAGAGAGTCCCAGGACCACATTACGGATTTTTATTTCTGTATAAAAATACGCAGGGCTTCACTAACCGGAGTTCCAAGAAGCCCATTGAATATCCAAATTTGCCGTCAGCGATGAGGCCAGTTTCTCTATCTGAGTCACTTCCTGTGCCATTACTAACATATCAGAATGTACGAGATGAAAGCGACAAAATTTTACACTGTGAGAGTAGTGATTAGTCATTTCCAGAAAGAAAAAAATTCTATCAGGTAGCAGATTAAACCTCACAGCTTGTAACACAAGCAAAACTAAATGACAGTTCGTGATCTGGGCCTAAGCAAGTGAAAATCTTTCTGCATTGATGTGTGTGGTTTGATCGGAGTATTGAGATTCAGTTATAATCCAAATCAATGGAGGTCATTTATAGCTGCATCAAAAACTAGTCTCAAAGGTGTCCTGTAGCACAATAGCAATTCAATGTCTTCTTTTCCAATCGCCTCTGCCACTACTGCAAAGAAGACTTATGATGTATTCGAGCAAATGTTTACAGCACTTCAGTGTGGTTATCACAAGTGGGAATTTAAAGATCGTTGCCTTAATCTTGGGAATGCAGCTACGTTACACCAAATATCCTTGTTTCCTTTGTGAATGGGATTGTCGGGAAAGAGAGTCCCATTATGTAAAAGAATCTTGGCATGAACGAAATCGGAAGATAGAAGAAAGAAATGTAACGGAAAAGTTACTATAAAACTACAGTTAAAGAACTGTTGAATGCTGACCAGGATTCAGGGTGCAATATGTCCCATAAGGTTTATTTCGTACATTCGCATATCGATTTCTTTCCGCATAACTGTGGGGCTGTATCAGACGAGCATAGGGAACAATTCCATAAAGTTTTAGAGACCATGGAAAGACGATGTCGGGGAAGTGGATGCCAACAATACTGATTGATTTTTGTTGGAATATAAGAAGGGACAGTTCTGATATCTATTAAAGACAAAAGTGTTGAATTTTTGTATTGTTTCCTCATTTTCATTGTATTTTGGAATTGATAAATAAATTGCTGCAAATTGTTTTCTTCTATCACTTCTTGTGTTCATGTGACGGTAAAAGAATAAAGTTATTATTGCGATTGTCTTCATACTATATAAATTACAAAGAGCCTTAATCCTTATCACATATAATCTCTAATAATGTAACTAAATGTTAGTACAAACTCACAAATTAAAAACAAAATAACTAATAAACTATCCCTGATAGAAAAAATATAAATACAGAACTGAATTCAGCTTTGAAATATCTGTAATAATCAGTATTTATATCTAAAAAAAGAAAAAATATTATTTGTAACAATTTGTATTTGTAACAATTTTTTGTAATAATTATTGGCCACTCTGCTAATGGTTGTTGTCAGATTGTTTAAAACGTAGTTTAATATTATTGAACACAGGCATGAACAGCATGGGTCTGAAATAAGAGATTTCACAATGCCAAAGAAGCCGAAGCAGAAGTATGATGAAGAAGCCATGGCAAATGTCAACAAATATGTTAAAAATAACGGGACATCTGTGCGTTCTGCTGAAATATCATTTAATGTTCCCAAAACAAGTTTGCAGTTTTGTTTAACAATCCAGATCACAAAACAGCACTAAATTCTGATCTTGTTTTATATAAAGAACAAGACAGTCTTGTTAGATGTATACTTGAACTAGCCAGGAAAGATTTTCCAAGGAAGAAGGAAGATGTACAGAGTAGCGTTCAACAATTTTAGCTACTAAACTAAATGCCCAATCCGTTCAACAACAACCGTCCACGACAAGGCTGTGTTAAGGCATTTTTAAAAAGACATTCCATAATCATTACACGAACAAGTGAAGCAGTGGCAGTTGCTAGTTCAAGTGTCAGAGAACACATCAGAATGTGATTTGAAGTAATAGGGTGCATCGCGGGAAGTAACTTGGGTGAGAAAATAAATGATTCTACAAGGGTCTCTATTGGAGAAGAGGTAAATTTTGAAACGTCCAATTACAGGAAAGCTAGCTGAAAAAGGAAGTAAGAATGTTTACTCAGTAAATAAAATAGTGATGCTTCCAACGCACATACTTTCTCGCTCTGCTTCTATACGGTCCTTATTGCTATTCCACTACTCCATAAACAAGCAAAAGTGTACTATACCAGCAAACCATTTCGGTACCGAGACCCGACAAACGAAACTCAAATTCAACGAACCGGCACTTACACCACTACGCAACTCCAACACCGCCTCTGTCGAACAGAGCCATAAAAGAATAGAACCGACCTATAAAATGGTAAATGCATGACAAAGAAACAATTGATACGATGGTAACACGCTTTACAAATATAAGAAGAGAGATAAAAAATTGTTAAAATTTAAAAATTTGAACAAATATATACAGACATTTCCACGACATTTATCGCAATTACTTATATTTTAGAAAAAACGTAATTCTATCAATTGTATCATTAGGAGCCGGTAATTTTCAACATGCGAAAAACATGTCTTTCAAACATGACCAAGAAAGGCAGCGATAAACCGCATTACGAAGTATTCGTAAGCCTAGAAGTTAATAATAATTTCTAAACCGGTAGGGATTGTCAGTTTATCGCATGCTTTCTGGTTATACTGTATTGGAATTTAGCGTTAAAATGCTAATAATTTTACTTAAATTGGTTCATACAGATATATGCTAAACAACTGTTGATTTGACATGTCATACGCTACAGAAATCGAATAACAGAGTTGAAAAATTGTTTAAAAGACGCGGTTAGGGAAAACACAGACAATTCCTGTCTATTTATCTATATTGAATCTATTCGTGAGTAGAAGTAATTCAAATGATTTTCAATAAAGTATCTACACTCTTAAATGTTTTTTTCTTGCAACATCACATTCATCAAATTAAAATTCCCTTCGGGGGACAGAACTCGGTACCTTCCTTATTAAAGATCTCAACCCGAAGGTGGATTAACCAACTGCGCTACGGGACCGACTTGCGGAACAACTGCTTATATTTCAGTCAAAACGTACTCGTATCAGTTCTATCATTAGGAAGCCGGTAATTGTCAACATGTGAAAAACATGTCTTTCAAAAAACATGACCAAGAAAGGTAGCGGTGAATGGTTTACTCCACATAATTTATCGAATGATCGGCATTTGGAAAATAACTACTGCGAGAAAGTATGTACCATTCTATAGCACCACTAGTTTATTTATATATTTACTTTTCCTTCTAACACACGTGCAGAAAATTTAAAGAAAAAATTTCGAGCGGTTTTGAGAAAATTTTTTTTGTCAATTTGAATCGCAATTTACGCAAAAACTATTCGTTTTTCCAAACAATGGTACATGACCTAATTTTGTACAACCGTCTTTGTCTAAGGCGAAAATCTCTATCTTCAATTTTGCAGCTTTTAAACAGTTTTTTGCAATTTTTCGAAAAATAAGGCCTATCAACGAAAATGATGCCTACGTCATTCCCTTCAACGTTCTTCGCACTATTCAACAACAAAATATAATCAAAAAATTTGGAGCCATTTTCTTTTAATTTAGAAAAACTCAAAATGGGCTTCATGTAAAGTATCCTCAAATACTAAGATATCGGTTTCCAATTCAAGAGGCCTTGAGACGAGTAAACACCATCGAGGAATATCACTTTTGAAGAAAGTCGACCGAACGGTTTAGGCGCTAGCGTTGACCACAAACGGACAGACGGACGGAATGCCGTCAATCGATTTTGAAGTATGAAGAAGCAACAAATCATGGATTTTGACCACACCAAGAGATAGAGGATTTTTTTTCTAAATTTAGCAACAGGTTTTATCCACGTTTTTGTCACCAGACCCCTGCTATAAGAGATTTTCTGGCGAAAATTCCCCGTTTTCCGCCGCACGATTACGTAACTATCTCTTTTTACGAAGTATTCGTAAGGCGAGAAAGTAAAAAGCTTCAAAAGACAATGTGACAGTCATGTTCTGCTTTCCAGCAACTGGACTAGTTTATTGGTTATCTCTCCATACAAACGTATACCAGAAAAATTACTGGAACAGTCCAAGATGGCTGAGAGATTTCGAAAAGTGACAACAGATGTTTTACAAGCCATGTTTTCTACGAATATATTTGAAGCATATTCTGCCCATTTATATTATAAAAAGGCCAGATGACACATTTGACATAAGAACTGAGTCGATAAAATTCAGATCTGAAAATCGAGGATTTACACTAATAGCAATATTGAAATTATATTAAATCTGTATCTTATAAATTGTGTACTCTCGTGGGTATTAAAATAATTGAATATATCGTTGTTTCTGTTAGAAATAATTTAGTGGCCAATCACTGTCATCATGGTGGCCAATCACTATAATTTCTGGCCAATCACTGTACAAAATGACACATGTTTATGAAAAAATTCATTAATAACGTAATGTTCATTTTCCGCTAGACCTTACGATTGGGATAAGAAAAATGACCGTTGGACAGTACAAAGTGAGTAGCAAATTTTCAAAATTTTACTTTTCAAATAAGTTAATTCGATCACAACTCTAAGTGCCCAATCACTGTACAGTTTACCTTTCTAAAATTGGTTGACGGCAAAACATGTCCCCCACTGTCTGTCCGACCGTGAATGGTTGTAACTGGCGGGAAAAATTCTTGCAAGCCGATAAGTAGGCCGAATCTCATGATCCTTTGTGGTCGGAACACTATCAATTTTCGCTATTTAAAATGCATGTTTTACGTTACCAACGACTTCAGTTGTTGAAACCATCGGAATCATTACTCGCTACTTATTTTATTCTTTTGCCTCACTACTCCTATGCGGCAGACACAAGAGGTGTAGGGCGGTCATGGCGGGGCGAGAGCGGGCGAGGGCGATGAGGTGGAGGGGCGGGGCGGGGCGCGCTGCTCTGCGGAGGCCCACGAGGGCAGCGGGAACGCGATTACGCCGAGCGAGTTTCAAATAAAGGAAATTGCGGAGATAATGCCATTACGGAGCGACGAATTCATTAAAACTTAAAACACGTTACGCTCTGTACCACCGCGAGGGAGCCCTTCGCTCATTATCGACAACTTTTTAATTCGTTAAAACGTCCCGGAGCAGCGCCGCTGCACTCGGAGAGTGCACCGCCCTCGCCCTCCGCGCCCGCGTCCCCGCCACGCCCCTCGCGACCGCACCCGCCGCACCTGCCCTGCGCGCGGCAGGCACCGCTCGTCGCCACTTCTCCCTCTCGCTTATTCCACAACTATAAAAATAGTAATAATAAATGCATTACGTTGTTGCTTCTTACCGTTCATCCGTTTTAATGATGTTAAAATAGATAGAATACTGGATATGGTCTCCACTTATATCCGGTGATCCTCATATTTCAACATCAATAATAATAATAATAATAATAATAATAATAATAACAACAAAAACAACTTCATCTAGGGAGCCCACGGCCTTGTAGTTGGTGGTGGAGCTTGAGTAGTGCTCTCAGGTGACATAGCTCTCAGGCCCATGAGCCTGAGACATATGTCAGTGGTAGTCTAGCTACTGGTAGGGTCTCTCTTGCAAAACAGGTTGAAGGTGAGGGGTCGGACGAAGAAGTACTCCATTTTGAGGAGAGTGGGAAGTAAGTAGAGAGGGAAGGGTCGTGAACCTTTGGACTTCCTGTTGTCGGCCCATGGAGGGTACAGGAGAGAAAATGGGTTGGCACACAAGGCCACTGATTAGAGTGGAGGCCCGAACCTTGCACTAGCCAGCGAAGAAGGCTTCCTTCAGCAGTCAGTGATAATCCCGTAGGGTTTAGTAATGCCGACTGGCGATAAGAGGGACCCCTTACTAAACCCTGCAGGGGGAAGTCCCGAGGCCACTGTGGGTCACAGTGACGGATGACAGGAAATAACCTATGGGTTAAGTGTGGTCTGTCAACACGAATTTGCTATCAGGGAATCTCCACTTAAAACCAATGAGCAAAATGGATAGCACAAGAAATGTACTGGATCTTAACGCGCCTTGTTCTACCAATGTCCCATACCTGTGCAGTAACCGAGATAAAGCAATTTCCGATCTACCATTAGGAAAACGAAAAATTAAGAAAATGTCAAAAAAATGTACTTTGGGCGGCGATAGATAGCAGCTGGCACGAGTATGTGGCAATTCCAAATAGCTAGCCTAAGCCCAAGGAAATATAAAAGTAATACGGGAAAGTCTGTGCCATTCTGTAGCACCTCTAGTGAAACCTTTATCTCCTTTAACAAACCTATTTCCCTTCAATAATCGCCATTATCCAGCCATCTATTGAATAATTTCATCCCTTGAAATCCACTTTTGCAAAACTAATTTTATTACCCCACAAAATTCAATTGGAAACCTAATGTAACAAACCAAAACGAAAACCACACATGTAAAGCCAAAGATTGATCAATGAAATGACTACAAATAGAAAGCTGGAAGACAGAAGTGAATTTTCATTCTATACTTTGCTTTTTAGTTTTAGAAGGATAACGATGAGAAAACTTATCACGCTTAACGTCGTTTGAGGAACCTGATATTTTAGGGAACAATGAGTGTGAAATTATGCACATTATTGTACTAACCGGGAGAGTTTAATTACGGTAAAGTAACGTAATACTCTTTTCGGAGTACTTCTGTGTCGACCATTGATAGTTCATTAATGTATACAGTAATTTTTACATTCCCGAATACTATATGTAGGTATAGTATAGGGAAAGTTACTATAAAAAACGCCGGATTTCCGACAGAAAAACTCTTATTACAGGGCCCTGGTTACGAAAAAGTGAATAAATCTAGTTGCTATATTAAGAAAAAAAATCTACTAACATGTGGTGCAATCAGAATCTCGATTTTGTGGGTCCTTGATACCGAAAATCCAATTAAAAGCAAAACTTCTATCCGTCTGTCCGTCTTTGAACAACGCTAGCGATTAAACCGCTCAGCCGATTTTCTCCAAAATTAATACTCCCCGATCAATCTGGCTGATCTCGTGGCCCCTTGAATTTGAAACCGATATTTTAATTTTGGGGGGTTCAAATTTTTTCTTTAACCTTTTGGTAGGGATAGTTATAAATGTACTCTATTAGATGACATTAACGCCATATTACTCTATTTTTTTCCAAAAATTGCAAAATTGTAATTATTTAGACTTGCGTATTACGTCGTTAATATTTACAGTAGCGGCGATTTGTTGACATTATTATATGAATGAGTACATGTACGTTTAATACTTTTCAATAAAGTTTCTCGAGAACTCAACCGTTTTCTGTGAAAAGTAGCTCAAAATTCCGCATTTTCATAAACGCTCAAACGCCATTTTCTCATAAATGGATCCAACATTTTTTCTTCAAACTTTTCGAACGGATAGTGCTAATTGCAATCTTTAATATGACTTGAAGTTCATTTTGGGATATTTCTTGTTTGTTTTAAAAAATTACACAAATATAATTTTTCTGAAAGATCTCTCAAATCTTTCATATGAACATTACCAGCAATTTGTAAACATTATTATATTTGTAAGTGCTTCAAATGAAGGTTTTTGAAAATTCAAAAATTTTTAAAACGGTTACAAATTTTTAAAAGAAAATTGCCATTTAGTACGAGGTTGCTATGTTCTTTAATATTCTAAAATTAACCTTTGCCATCTACCATTAGGAAACCGAAAAATTGAGAAAATGTAAACAAAATGTACTTTGGGCGGCGGTAGATGGCAGCTTCAAAAAAAAAAAATCTTCAAATACGATCATCCCTAATTTTTTGAAAGTAATAGTTTTTCTATAATATCGTGACAAACATAATAGCCAGGTGCAAATTTACTGCGCTTCAGACGGCCGAATGCATCGTAAATTAGAATTTGCAATTTCGTATATTATTTCTTTGTTCACTTTCGACCTTTTGTTATACATTTACACATTAATCTTTTACCAAGTAAAACTTTTGTATTGTATTTTTATGCAGTTGTAGAATTCACATAGTTTTGAGAACACTACGATGGAAACAGTGAGTTGTTCGCTTCTTGGTTGAATTGGACGTATTCAAATAATAGCTAAGAGGTTAGTAGCGCAGAAAGTGCAATATTTTAATCCTACGTAGCGGTTTCCAATAACACGGGAAAGTATGTGCTTCGATTTTGAAATTAGTGTGGCATATCTTTATGCTTCAAATCCTTCATTATATGAATGTCATATAATAACAAGATATTCCATACGTTGACCAACATTGAGATAGTGACATGTTAAGAATAGTGGTAATAAGAATCTTCCTGTGGCTACTATGGATTTTCTTATTATTGCCCCTAGCTCTTCGAATGAAAATTACATTACCTGATTCTATGTGGCTAGGCTGAAAGTCTTTAAGTCATTACAAAGCCTACAAGATCTTACAAAACCTGTAAGAATTATTGCATTTATTAGTCCTAAAGTAAAGTAACGAGATAGGTTTTTAATGAACTAATAATAAATAAAATAATAAACTAATAATGGATGATAATGAAATAATAATAAATAAAAATTAAATATTTGTTACTAGACAATTTCTTGATTTTTATACAAATTCCAAGCAAAATAAAATATTGAGGTGCACCGCAGGCATCAAGGAACAAGGACGCTGAGATGTTGGGTCACACTTGAGGTCGATGACGAAGCGAGTTAATATAGCAGACACGATCGTCGCTGCACATCGACAGAAACATGAAATAAGCGAAGACACTCAAATTGGAGGAGAAGCCAAAAGACGAGAAGGATATTGCGAGAGGGAAGTTTGGCATCTTCGAAAGAGTAGAATACGCTCCTACGATTCTCGGAAATGGGATACAACATCGTGGAGTAGATGGAAACCCAACAAACTCGCTGCCGAAAATAATACCGTTTCTTCTATAGCACGTCCAAAGTGAACTTTTAGCACACACTGTTCTGGGAGCAGTGACATCAAATTTCATTGCTATTTCTTCTACTGCTGTAGAGGTCAGCAGTATGGAAAAACAATAAGGAAATGTACTCGTAGTATGACATTATACAAATGCGTTACTTATTCAGGAGGTTTTTTACAAAAGAGAATTATGAGTTACTAGGAAATGAGTTTTTTGATAGAGTCCGCAAATGAAAGGAAAGCGGAAGGAAATAATTAGTAGCTTAGAGAAAGAAAAGTATACATAGAACAGAAAACAGCTGTAGTACTTTAATTTATAAGAGAGATGGAATGAATAGGCATGACAAACAATAATTGCAGCTAACCATTAAAGCATCAAAATAATAAATTAACTATAAAATATAGTAAATTAGATGTATTGTGTATATGAAATCTCGTCGTGACTTCTCGCTACAGAAATTCCCGTCCGCCCCTGCGCTGGGAATCCCCCTTCGGCGGGCGGCACGGCGCACTGCACGCGCGCTTCCCATTCCAGGACGCGATTCGCAGGCCAGCTGATGAACTGCGGGACACGCCCCTTCCGCCTCCCCCCGGGCGACATTCCGCCTCTCCCTCCCGGCATCTCAAGCGCCCCGCCTTCGCGGCGCGTTATGGCCGGCACGGGTCAGGGCAAATGGCGTCTGAGGTCCGGCGAGGGATTAAACATCTGCTGGCAAATTTAGGTAGTGGGGGACGGTGAGGGGCAGAGAGGGGAGATGAGAGAGGCGACGACAGAATGGTGGTGATGACGGAGGCGGATGATGAGGTCGTAATGACGAATGGCGGTGCGGTTTGACGGAAAACAAGTTGGTGGCAGAGATTATGACGTGGTGGTCAAAGAAAGAGGCGTGAATGAGAGTAATGGTGAAGGAGAAAAAGGCAGGGATAGAGAAAGCCTCAATGGAGAAAACTATGAAGCAAATAACGGGGAAGAGGATGTGGGGTTGGGAAACAGGAGACGCGGATGAAAGGTTGAGAAGGACGTCGCCGAGGAAGATGTCACAGAGAACGACGAGGGGTTGAAGTCAGGAGCAAGGAGGTGGAGAAAGTAAAGGCAAGAATGATTTAGTGGGAAACAGGTACATTTTGTAACAGGAGTATTCAATTGCGAATGTGGACCTCGTAAGACGTATCAGATGACCAGATGACGGGAAATCGCGTCAGCTTTCGGGGACGATGAGTCCGTCACGGTCCAAAGTGGCTGCTAGCGACACAGGTGTCTCAGAGCATCAACTGATGTCCGTGCAGTGACTCCGACGGGGAGGTCTTAGGAGTTCGGTTCCCCACGGTGGCGGAATTTTAGACACTAGAACAGATCTGCACAACGCCTGCTCCCGCGGGCATTCTGCACTTGGGAGCCGACTGTCTGCCCGCGACAGCGCAAGTACAAGTAGTTGGGAGTAGGAAGCTTTGGGGGGAGGGGAGAAGTCTGACGTAGCACGTCACGGCGCGTAAATTCAATGCCTGGGCTTCATACTGATCCATGTTGAAAACTTATATTCCCACTTATTTAAATTCATAATATCCAGTATTCGAAGTTACAAAGGCCATAATTCACTGTTTTACGTTCTGTGAACTGATGTGTATCCATCTTTGTATCCATCACTGTATGTATTTTTCTTTTTTAATTAAAAAAATAGCATGCTCATTGTGACACTTAAGGAAGATTTTAAAGCAGTAGCAATTTTAAAAACGTTACTATTCATTTCTAACTAGCAAACACTTACAATTTAAAAATTATTTGTTCGCTAGAAATGCTAATCTCCAAATCAGAGCAAAATGAAGAAAATAATGAGAACAATCTCTTGCATCAAGATTGACATAAAAGTAAAATATGTGGCAATATAAAGTATGATAATGTTTATCAGCACATCTGTTTGTGGCCATTTTCCCCCATTATGAAACTGAATAAAAGAGATCAACCAACAAACCTCTATGACGGTATGTTACGGACAATCATGTGACTATCATGGGTCTTGTTAAATAGAATGCAAAGGATTTGATATTTTTATACGATGTCGTAAACGTAAATAGTGTTCTTTTTTTATTTTAGAAATATAGAATGCATTCTTGGCAGAAATTAGACCAGAAAATAATCATGATATTTTTTTCAAGAATAAACTAGTGGTGCTAAGGAATGGAACAGACTTTCCCGTATTAGTTTTCTATTTCCTTTACTCTCGGCTAGCTATTCAGACATTTTCTTGCCAGCTGCCATTTATCACTACCCAATCTTTCTTTGTTTAGAATAGTGTACTTTATTCTATTCTTCGAAGAAATTAAAGTAAATATTTTGAGCTATTTTTGAGAAAATTTTGAAAATGTCCGGGGGCTTCGTGTAAAGTACTCCAAAGCTTCGACTCGAGCCAGATCGATAGGGGTTTCTTCAATTGAAAAAAAACTATGTTTAATTTATGCGCTAGTGTTGTTCACTGATGGACGGACGGACAGACAGACGGACGTTTTGCTTTCAATCGGTCTTTGGGTATCAAGGAGACGCAAAACAGGGATTGTGGCTACACTATGTATTAGGGAATTCTTTCTTAATTTAGCAACTGGTTCTATCCCCTTTTTCGTTATGATGGCTCGGCAATGAATTTTTTCTGCTGAAAATTCGCCATTTTTTTGCGCAGCATTACAGAACTTTCCCTGTACTGCGAATATTACTCCGCAGATACGTATGTAAACGGGAAAGTAAAATATATGTTTTAGCTTTCATAGAATCGTCTTATTCAATTAAACATAGTTAATGAAAAAATAGTTTATTGCTGTCATCATCATACAAAAACAATTCAGTATCATAATTTTGTGTTTAGCAAAACACTACATTTACATTATAATTAAAAAGGCAATATTATTTGAACTGTGACAGTCATGTTCTCGCCGATTGCTCTTTCAATTTACGCGCTATGATTCGAATTGCGCCTTCTAATTGGTGATCCCCACTCTTCGAATGAGTCTCATTCCCACCCTTCATCAATTTTCGCATTTGCCCCCGAGCTGCTCGCGCGCAGCTCCTGACGTCAGTGAAAGTGCAAAATGCTGTGCAGATCTGCACTAGTAGCTTGACAGATAGGTCAAGTTCAGCCTCTGTCTGGAGGAGAATTCTAGGTGTTGGCTGCTTTGTTAGGTAGTTTTCCGTGTTTTCACCAATCAACGCTATCCGAATGCCAGGGCAGTACCCTCACAGACGAGCCACGAAGCTGGCGCGATCTTTCCTTCCTCTTCCTTGTACTTTCCTCATCAATTACACCTACCCACACTCCCATCGACTACTCTTTCACACACGTCGGGAGCTTCGAGCTTGTCCCGGCTGGGGCGGCGCCCCGATGGCTGGGGAATCTCCTTTCAAACCGACGTAGGCTCCCACCGGAGGTTGTCAGCCAGCGGGGGAGGTCACCGCCACCTCCTCCGATGAAAAACATACACTACATTTACGTGACGAATGACCTTAGCAGTTGCCGTGCCCGGAATCACTAACCAATCCATCCTCCTAAAATGGCTGCGAGGACTTGTGGAGGGTTCGGGGGGCGCGAGGGGCAGGGGGGCGCGGGGGGGGCAGGGCGGGGCGGAGCCGCCGGGCCTGTTGCGCGCGGCGCCGGGGGGCGAGGCGCCCCTCTGACAGCAGCGCCGGAAGGTCTCAGCGCGCGGGCTCTGTCTTGGGGTCGTCTTAACCAATTATCGTGGCTAGGTTCTGACCTGCTAAGGAATACGAGGCTCAAGAGACTCGTCTAGATGCTTAGAGCTTTATCAAGAGTAGTGCAGTTCACAAGTCTCCCCTAGCCTGAAATTGCGTGTTATGATCCTGAATCCTTGCATCATTTATGTTAATGCATTTGCTGCTCCTCTGTTATTCACGAGATTGTGGCAATCTCGCGTCAGCTTCTGATCAGTGCACATTGCTCTGCAATCTACTTTACAGACTTGTAGCGAATGCGTAGTGCCTTGTGCTATAAGGGTTGAGGTAAAATTTGTTTAGTCTAAATACTCTTATGAACTCTGACTTCATTTAATTTTTTAAAAAAAATAATGTACAATGAACAGTGTAATAAGCTAGTCCGATCGTTTATGTGACCTCGGTCAAGGTACGGTTTCCGCAATGGAAGAATCGACTGAAAAATCAAATAGTGAAACACCCATTGAACAACAGCAACAAATCATCATTCTACAACAGCAGGAGCAATTCATTCAACAGCAACAACTGCAACAACTACGATACCAAGTTCAAATCCTACAGCAAATATATCCTCAACTGTCGCAGTGGCCTTCAAATAGCGAACCTGACAATCCACAAGCTACAAGTGTATTTCTACACTTTCCTGTAAATGCAGAAACTGTAAGTACAGATAATTCATCTCGTAATTCGAACATGGCCGATCTGAAGGATAACTAACTGCCTCTTGGCAGGATGTGAAACGGAGAACTAAAAGGAAAAGTGAAGGCCAGGTCGAACGACAGGTAAAGCAGAAATCAAACTTCACCTCGAATAGCTTTCAAAATCTAGGCGAGGAAATTGTACAAGTAACTAACCCTGATAATGATGAAAATGATATGAACGGTTCTGAACCCAAACTTCCTACTGTAATTGTACCTGGCATTACAAATGTACAAAATATGATTCGCTCTATGAAAATGCAATTTCCAAACCTACTTTTCTATTGTCGTTGCGTTAAATGAGATAAAAACCAACCCTCTAGTGACTGTGACAATAACAGAGACGCCCCTCCAAAATGCGTACTTTGTGAAGTCCAATACCCAAATAACTACGAGGGCTACGAAATCGTAAAATAATACGAAATGTTACACCGTGTTCTATACAGCTAAATACATCTTTCAATAGAAAAATCTCTGACCTCAAGTACATTCTCCGAAGCACTTATTAATGAAAACGCACCAACTGGCAAAGATGAAAATGAACTAATTTTTCATGTAAGCCAGTCTTCAAGAAACTTGAACTGATGCTAAGAAAACAAACAGAACAAATGACGACTCTACTCAACCTCATGTCGAAAATTGTAACACAAATATGAGTAACACCGAATTGGAACATGAAATGCTAACGGACTTTTCCATCACACCTGAGGATTAAAGAAACTTTTTTACAGTTCTTAAAAAACTCGACATTCAGTTCCTAGTCACCTTGACGGGACCACTTAAAATTTTCTGTATTTTTAATTTTTGTGTAATACGTTACATGTTTGGACAACAAAGTATTAGAGATAATTGTAAACCATTATTTATCCGTATATAGTATTTGAATAAACTCCTATACCGTGCATGTGTGGAGATTTCCGTGTCTCATGGCTGGACCACATCCCGTGCACCAATCGAGACTTACGAGGTGTCATTGAACGCGTCTCGGTCCGCTGTTGGGGAACTGATAATTTGTTTTCCGACCCGGCCATAAGATTCCAAGAAATTGTCAAAAACGTGTTTTTTTTTCGTGTTTGGGATCTACGATCTTTGTATGACGGGAATTAAACCAACACCACCTAAATAGATCTATGCAGGTGGCGTTGATTAAACCTCATTATTCTGTGGTTATTTTCAGTCCGTGACACCGTCATTTTCTTACATGAAGATAGCAACACTGATTATTGACAGACTAATAAAAATTAAATGAATATCGCCCGGCAGAATGTGCTCAAAATTCTGAAGTATTTCAGTTGGGTGGGAAGCGTTTCATGCGTATTTGATAGAACATGAAGTGAATACGAAGGAAACAAAACTATTAATACTGAACAATTCATTTCTTAAGCGTGCAAAAATCGATTTCAAATTTAATGTGACAATATATAAACATTTTAGGGCTTTAAAACTTGATTTTAAAAAAGATCCTTCAAAATTTGGGGGTACTTTACATGAAGCTCTCCGGACATTTTCAAAATTTTCTCACAAACGGTTCCAATTTTTTTTCTTTAAGTTTCTTGTAAGAATAGAGTAAAATACACTTATAAGGTGACATACGTCCTAATTTCACGTTTAACTCTGAATTTTTGAAATTTGCAAAAGTTTGAATTTTTTTGGCCTCTTCCTACAACTACAAAATTGGAGATAGAGATTTTTCCTTCAAATAAAATTTGTTCTCCGTAATGAGTACTTTCATTAAGTTCAGGTATATTTTTTGGACAATTTTAGTAGTTTTCGTGCAATATTGCATGAAAAATGTGCAATTTAAAAAAAATACAGAAACAAGATTTTCTCATAAACGGCTCCAAATTGTTTCTTTAAACTTTTAGTAAGGATAGTGCCTAATGTACTCTATGAGATGACATAAGCGCCATACTGCTCTTTTCTTTTGTTTTTTCAAGAATTACAAAATTGAACGTTTTTTGACTTAACTCTCACGTCGTTCATGTTTAAATTATCAGCGATTTGTTCAAGTTAATATATTTATGAGTACATGTGCTTTAATTAATGTCAAAGTTTCTTGAAAACTCGACCGTGTTCTATGAAAACTAGCTCAAGTTTCTGCATTTTCAGAAACCCTCAAACTCTATTTTCTCATAAATAACTCGAAATTTTTTCTTCAAATCGACGGATAGTGCTAATTGCACTCTTTAACAAGTCGTAAAGTTATTTTTTTTAATTACACAAATGTAATTATTTTGAAAGATCTGTTACGCCTTTAATGTGCACATTACCAGCAATTTATAAACAGTATTGTTTGTGAGTTGATGTATTTCAAATTACTTACAATGATGTTTTTCGAATACTCAAAAATTTTCTGTGGGAACGAGCTTTAAATTTTGCATTCACAGTAGCGCTTAAATGCCATTTTCTTAAAAACGGCTGTAAATTTTTCAAAGAAATTTGCCATTAGGGCGGGATTTTACTGTTCTTTGATATTCTTAAAATAATATTTCTGTTCTACCAATAGGAAACCGAAAAATTAAGAAAATGTAAAAAAAACTGTACTTAGGGCGGCGATAGGCTTAGACGGCAACTGGCAAGAAAATGGGGAAAGTCCACATAGCTCACCGAGACCAAAGGAAATAGAAACCTAATACCCGAATGTCTGTGCCGTTCTGTAGCACCACTAATTTTCGTTTCACTTTAGAACAATGCTTTTGAATGTAGACATTACTTTTATTTTAGGACATGAACGAAATTGCCCATTTTATTTCACTATTTTGCATTTTTTGTCGATTTCGACTAATAAGTATATTTTCCCTTTTTCCTGTCATATTTAAAGCATTTTTTGCTTATTTCATCGATTTTAATATAATTTTAATGCTTCGAATATTATTTACGAGTTGTAAGAAATGTTCTTCATAGAATTTCTGAGTGCCTATTCGATTTCTTCGCTCAGAAATTGTAATGTCAACCGTTGTGTGTATGTAATGTAAGATTCCCGTGACGCCTATCAGCGCCATTGTCGCTTAGGCCTATTTCGGGATAACTAATGACAGCGATTTTGTATTAAAGAACAGTTCAAACCAAACGTTTGCAAGCTGAGTTCACTTGAACCAGAGGAAGAAGCCTCGATTGCATCAGTTACATATGCAACAGCGTTGTTCCTTATTCAGAAATCTGAACTGGTTTTGATAACACATTTATATAATTCTTTTTGCTTTTAGGGCGCCTTTGAAAACATTTTAAGAGCATTTTATTGATCATTTTTTGCGATGTTTTATGTGATCAAAATTTATCCCCTAATTATTATTATTATTATTATTATTATTATTATTCACGTTTGTCATACAGATATTTTTATCAAAATCGTGAGAACTTGCCCAATAATCATATTTAGAAAAATATAAAATGCAAACATTTATAACTACTATTAGTATTATCATTATTTGTTCAGCTCATTAAGGATGTTAAGCTTCTGAAAAAACTATTATTCGCTCGATATTATGATAAGAATTAATTTGGCACCATATAAAACAACCGTACCGTAGTCTGGTTGCCAACGCATACCTTGATTGTGGCAGTTAATTCGTTGTCTGCACTGTTTCGTGTTTCAACCCCAAAAATATAGCCTCGTCTTCTGTGTGGGCCGGGCGGTGTGCATTGGGCGGGGGGCGTGCGGCGAGCGGAGAGGGAAGCGATCGTCTGCACTCGCATCTGTTTGCTAATTATTTTAATTTCCCACCGCGAGCCGTTGGAGTGCGTGAGGGACGCGCGGAACTTAGCGGCGAGCGGGCGGAGCCATGACGCGCCGGGCAGAGGGCCGTGGCGGGCGGAGGAGGCGGAGTGTGCTGCAGGGTGAGGGGACAGCGGGGAGGGTGTAGCGGGGAGGAACGTAGCACGGGGAATAAATCGGAGTGGGACGCAGGCGTCGTGGTGAGGCCAAGTGGGGCGGTGCGGGGTGGGTGGAGAGGGGCAGGAGCGACGGCATGTTGGTGAGACGGGAGAGGGAGGGAGAGGGGCGGGGGTAATGCGGAGACGGATGAGATGGGTGGGGTGGGGGAAGGTTGTTACAGTGGATGGGGAAGGGAAGAGATTTGGCGGAAGGCAGTACAGGCAAGCGCCCTCCAGGCAGCTGTATACATAATCACACGTCGTGATATGAATGGACATCCTGTTGCAGCGCGCGTGGTCGATGGGAGGGGGCGCGGGGCGTGCGGCGATGCTGAAAGAGAGGCTGGGCTACGCCGCGCGCTCATTCGGTTGCGTGAGCCTCTCCAAGGGCGTGGGACTCGCGCAACTGAAGGGGTCAGCGCGATTGTGGTCTAAGCCACATTTTACAAAAATGAAGAAAAAATAGATGAAAGTTCCATGGTTGTTATAAGAAAGAGCTGTAAAGAGGAAAATAGTGACCTCATTGTTAACTTTATAGAGGAAAACTGCGTGAACCAACAATGTAACACACGATGGTTCACTTTCTTAGATAACAAGTGGTGTTAAACATTTTCATTTTTGGGAACATTAGACCACTATTTCGCTCAGCTCTTCAATTGTATTTGCGAATTTGTGTGGATGGTAAGCATGAAGATTAATCAAGGCGTTCATTGTTCTAAAGAATGCTACTTGAAATTAGCAAAGAGGAAAATGAGAGGAGGACGAGAGAAGAAATTAGAGAAAGGGAATGAGAGAGGAAAGGCGGAAAGATTACAGAGGGCGGAAGATTGATCTTTATTTCTTTCTTGATTGTTTTGCAGTACTGTTACACCCTACTCAGCACACTACAGATAATGAATCCAAAGTTGTTACTAATCTCATGTGTTAAATATGGTATCTAAACAAACGTGAAGATGCATTTTTAAATTTCTTGTCTAATACGAAATACAAACTGAAAAAGTTGTTAAAAATCACATCTAGTTACATGTAGTGACACGCAATTGACGGTTTTTCTACACTACACCACACGCCAACATTCATACACGCGCACGAACAATGCTTTTGTTCGGTCAGCACCGTTGGGAAGCTTACACTGCACACCGTACAACGAAGCATTGAACTAGCAGCAGCTTCCAAATTGCATCTTTTCAGGGTAAATTATTAAAATGCCAAAATATATACTGGTATGGCCCATCAAACACTTTGTTTTCTTCAATAGTCCGAGAAACCAGCTTTTAATTTCACTTCAACAGATTGAATAACGATGACAACAATTGTATAACAGTCCATAAGAATCTGCGTGCATGACACGAGTGAGGATCGGTGCAGAATCTACCTCGCAGAAGGTGATGCAGCGGGGAGATGCGATGAGGGCCGGGCGGGGCGAGGACGGAGGACTGGGTGCACGGATGATGGGCTCGGCGTGAAGCCAAAGAGGGTGGGGTGACGACGACGGCCGGCATCTCGCGGCTTCAATCGACAGCAGCGTCGGTGAAAAATAGCCGGAGCTGTATTTTCTTGGTACCGTTTGTGTCTCCTCTTGTACTCTCTTAGCCCGTTTGTGACTCACTCCCACATTCGAACCGCATCTCCGCCAGCTCAGTTTGAGATGTACGCCTCTCCTTGTATACCTGCTCCCCCTACCTTTACCACCATAAAGACGCTCCGTCCCCACCCATTTCCGCCCTCTCCATCACCCTATTCCACCCCCTCGAGTCTGCAACTACTTCACCGAACAACACCGCACATCTCCGCTTTCTGTATCTCACTTCGTCACGCCCCGTCTCTTCCCCGCTTCCGTCCTTCTCTCTCCTTTGGCTTTGGCCACCAACACACTCCGCCCCCGCCCCCGCCCTCGCCACTGCCCCGTTCCCAGTTCCGCCCGTACCCCACTGCGTCAGGTGTGGACGCACGGGCGGCTGTATCGATTGGCGCGGACCGCGAGCGGCCGTCTCCCCGTGCGAGATGGCAGCCACGGACAACCTCGGGGGTGTTCCACACATAGGACACTATTTCATAAAATTGATGTTTCCAGAGGGATGTTGTGAATTTCCATTATCAATGAGGACGAAGTGTAGTAATCTTCCACAGAATATTTTGTGGAGAATATTTTGTTTTCCACCTTCTCCATATCTACTTCACATGTATTGGCATTTATTTAAAATACTGTGGGCATGCGAGTGATACGAGCTATGTAAATGAAACAGTGTTACAGGGTATTTACGTATTTCTTTCTTCATAAAATGTTATTATTAGTTTATGGCTATTATTAATCTGCAGATTTTTCCCTATTTGCATATTTTGTCCTTCAATGGAAAACGCAATCATTTGTTTTATAGATTCATTTTGAAGAATTAGGATCATTATATGCATATTTCATAGTGCCTATATATGCCTATTTTACTAATAAATGCTAATTTGTGTTTAAATGCCTATTCTCGTATTTATTGACCAAAATGCAATCATACTTAATCAAAAATGTAAAAAAATTGTACGTTCTTTGTTTTTATCCTCTAGAGTAGAGAGAAATCGAGGAAACTATCGATAAGTGTTCCGTTTTACTGCCACCATAGCGCAGGTACTTCGAATCACAAAACACATGCAAAATCACTGGCAGTAGAATTATTTTTTACTTCGAATCATAACATTTTTTTTCTCTATAAGGGCTCCAAAACGTTTTATTGACATTTTCTCCTCGTATGAATGAAAGGACAATATAAAAATTGGTGCCGGACCTATTTTTGTGCAAACTCTATGACTATTAAAAAAAATTGAGAAAAGTTAACATTGCAAAAGTACAATATTGAATGCATAGATTTTCTCTTAATAAAAATCAGATCTCAAAAAGAGAGCATATATAATTTTAAAAGAACAAGTGGTTTTTTTGTAATTTCTGCTTGAAATTAAAGCAAGTTATAAACAAATCTCAAAAACTGCTACAATATTCTTCAATTTTTACTTTCCCGTATACGTACGTATACACGGAGTGATTTACGTAGTATAGGGGAAAGTTATGTAATACTGCACGAAACTAGTGGTGCTACAGAATGGCACAGACTTTCCCGTATTAGTTTTCTATTTCCTTGGGTTTTCGCTAGCTATATGGAATTGCCATATACTCTTTCTTGCCAGCTGCCATCCATCGAAATTGCCTATAAAATCCGCAGCTTATCATAATACACATAGAAGTGATCATATGATCCTACATGAGTGATTTCTGCATTTGAAATAAACGATCAAAAAACTAATTGTATGACTAACTAATGTTTTACAAAGAATTCAAGGCAAACAATACTCACGTAATAAAAACAAGTGACTACTATAAAATATCTTTATGAATGTTTTGTTTGCGAAGCACGATAATGCGGACGTGCAAAAATCATTATGCGCCTTATTTGCCTGTCCTTCCCTGACCCCTTCAATTACTCTTTACGTTATGACTGCGCAATCATTTTCTCATCTCGACGCGTTCACCGTTAAAGTAAAATAATTGAAGGTTAAGCTCAAGCTTAATGTTTTCAAAATACGAGTAGTGTTTCTAAAATTTCGTGACAAATATAATAGCCCGCTGCAAATTTACTGCGCTTCAGACTGCCAGATGCATCGTAAATTATAATTTGTAATTTTGTATACTTTTGTTTGTTCGTTTTACATTCGACCTTTTGTTATACATTTAGACATTATCTTTTAGAAATTATTTGTTTTGAAATTTTTGAATGAAAAATTGATAGCTGTTTAAGGGAGTATCGACAATTCAGGGAATGCAAAAATGGAATTCCGTTCCGCTGTCGCGAATGTTGTTGTGTCATTGTTGTAACTTGATATATAGCAGGCTGTATATAGCAGTCAGGCTTTTTTTTCAATACAAATATAGAAAACGTTTGTGTTATATTTTAATGTAGTTGTAGAATTCACATAGTTTTGACAACACTGCGATGGAAACAGTGATGATCACTTCTTGATTAATTTGGAGGATTTCAAATAATAGCCGTAGTTAGTAGAGCCGAAAGTGCAATATTTCAATACTACCTAGCTGACTCCAATAACACGGGAAAGTATATGTTGTTACGTATGGTATGTATCTATGTTATGTATGTACCACTAGTTTCAAAGAAAAATGTCGTTTAAGACGAGGTTTTAGTATTCTTTAATATTATTAAAGTAAAATTTCGTTATACTATTAGGAAACCGAAAAGAATGTACTCTGGGCGGTGATAGATGACACCTGGCATGAATAAGTGCCAATTCGGAATACCTAGCCGAGAGCAAAGGAAATAAAAAACGAATACGGGAAATTCTGTGCCATTATGTCACACAACTAATTCTGTCCTACAGTGAAGCTACGTACGATGTAGTCTGGATGTTTATTTCTGAAAATTCTGCAAAAGCGAGTATTTCTCCTCCACATCAATCCTAAATATCTCTGGTATAGAACTGTTTTGGTGCAGGACGCTGGTGTCAGGAAGAGTGAATTAATGAGGAGTTCAGAGATAGAAGTTAAGAACGAGCTTGCGATACATTGATATTAAGAGATATGCGCTTGGAAAGGGAGAAAAAAGTAAAAAATGAAGAGGAAACATTAAGCGCATAAAAATATGAAAGGAACCTTCTGTGAGCCAGAATCCACTGGAAAGGGAAGTGATTAAGTTAGAACAAAACGAAAGGAATCGAGATCAGAGAGTAGGAGACAAGGAGTGATAGAGAGCTGATTGTATTTGAAGGAAAGTTAATAAAATTGTAAACATGGAAAAAGCCAAAAAATGTGTTTTGTGTAAATGGCAGATGTACAATGAAGACAAATTTTAAGGGGGTTAGTTAAGAGGAGCCATCTCAAAGACCTAAGACAACGCAGAGTGACGTCATTCGTGAGAGGATGGAGAAATCGGAGACAACTTGAGTGACGCTGGGAGAAGAAAGGGTAGGGGTTCTCGTACTGAAAGGAAAGGACCATCAATTAGCAAGTACGGGACCTAGACACCGAAATGTACGAATAATAACAAGTCGGACGTTTGAAGTAACGGGTGGATGGAAATGTCAGAAGGGTCGGATATCGGAGAAATGCGCATATATGGAGTGTTAGAAAAGCTCTGGAGTGAAGCTAAAACGAGGGGGGAGAGGAAGGAAAGGGAAGTTCGAATCGGAATCACGACGGATGAGGAATACGGAAGGGTGGGGAAGCTGGGAAGTCGAAAATGGAACAATGAGGATGTTGAGAGATCACAAATGTCGAAATGGCGTGGCAGTATGGATAGTTGAAGGCGTTTGGGATTGGCAAGGGGATTTGATGGGAGAGCGAGGATGTAGGGAGGTGCGAATGCGGGCCATCGTCCCATCGGTCTGTAGCTGGTGAGGAAGGGGAGCTCCTGTCCTGACTTTTTGCAAAACGGTCGCTGCGAGCTGTGTCGTGGCGTTGTTGACGTCATGCAAATACCTGATGAGAACAATGAAACAGTCGGTGGATTTACATAATGTGAGGCAGCAACCAGATGGGATTTGCGAACATGGTCGCCAGTTGCGTTGACTCTCTCCCCTTTCCGGTCCCGTGGCGGTGGCTAAGACCCCCGCGGGCGGGACAAGGGCAGGGGCGGCGGTGGTGGAGGTGGTGGGGTTGGCGGAGGGACGTTGTCGGCAGTAATGGAGGCGGGTGAGAAGGGGGTTTCCTGCATGCTCATGTGCAGCACTTCCCTTGTCGCCAGCACGAGGAGCTAAGTTCGTCAATGAAAGTTTTAACATTGAAATTTAGGAGGACGATCTAAAAACTATGTTGGTCCTGAATTTAAGAGTTGATGCGTATGGATGCTTCAAAACTTTCTAATAAACAGTGCAAAGCGTTAACTGAAATATAGATGCAACGTTAGCTAAGTACTTTGTTTTTATTTGAAGTTTTTGTCTATTCTGTTTTAACGAGAAATATGTACTGTTAATTCTTTTGTTAATTGATTACTTCAGTTCAGTTTCACAATACATTCAATTCGACATTAATCTTTAATTACGAAATACTGCGCCTTCCACCCTTGTTGTTTTCAAATGAGGTTACAATCACTTTCAAATGAGGTGACTTTTCCACAACGACGAAACTTCTCTGACGTGAACCAAAACAAAAGAACAATACAGTAGTATTTCTGCAAATGTATTATGTTTTTGCAATAGTTCTGGCCTATTCACTTTCTTTCATACAATTTACCAGTTAAGTCATTGTTCCATTGGATGAGCAATAGTATATGCTTCGAACATTTATTATACTTCTTTTTTCGAAGGCAAGGCACCAATAGTCGCGTCCTATTTTATAAAGAATTGCTTCAAAATTCTCTATGTTATTGTATTTCGAATTCACAAACTACTGGTCTCCATGACGACTGATTCTAAATTAACGTAGCAACGGTAAACGAGCCAGACGAGGCTGCAGGGGAGCGCCGAAGTTTCCTCAAAGCAAATACACATGGCGGCGGTTTCGAATTGTTTTGTAAACAACCTTCAAGGTATTGAAAGACGAAACTGTCAAATATAGCTAAGAGAGAGAGAGAGAGGAGAGAGAGAGAGAGAGAGAGAGAGAGAGAGAGAGAAGAGCTAAACTCCAACACCGTGAGTCTAATCTCCATGAAAGTTGGCATTTTATGCGTTTTTTCACTGAGAAGGTTTATATGTTGTTAAATCTGTTGCAACTCCACTACAAGGCGCTGTAGAAGAAATCTTAATATTTACGTCAAATGCAACCCGCGACACATTCGGTAGGAATTTGAATCTATATCATTAAATAACTCCTAAAAAATGCGTTCTATGGCCTTAAAAACTAAAATTTTGAGGCTAAGGCCTCAAAGAAACGTTTCTCACACTGTAATCTACAGGATAAAACCTTCTTGAACATTCTATTACATTTTAGCTGTTCCGGCGCTTCCCGATATTACCTCACCTGCTCAGAGATATGTAGAATCTGCAATTAAATGAGAATGAAAGGGACAGAGAGCGGCGAACACAGTCAGGGACAGGATGAGGGGCAGGGAGATGAAGAGCAGAACAACGTCTGTTGGGTTTTCCTAGTAGCTTCTAAACCAGTGGTGTGAAGGTCTACTGGTGTCAGTGGGACGCGTCGTGAAACCGTAGCATCTCTGATGCCACGAGCTCTGTACAACTGGCGTCGAGAAAGGAAACTTAGTAACCTCGCCCGTTTTACGTAGGAATGACGTTACCTCTGGTGGCGGGGTAATGAACTGCGTTGAGAGGCAATTTCGTCGTAGCAGTCGTGTCACGGACTCCTGCTCGTTGCATCGACCTTAACAACCCTGTTCTAAATCTTACTATTAGCTACCAAAGAAACCAGGGCAGAAACTTTCATCAAATGTGCAACAGTGGTGTACACACGCAATATGTAACGGAATATACATCAATTTCACAAAATCAACCGTGAGATTGCCAGTATCAGTTGCGCGGGAGTACGCAAGACGCTGTTTTTGTGAATAATCTATCTGAATTTAGTGGAGTAACGTCAATTAATCAACCTCAGCGTCACTTAGCAATTTACCGAAAATGAATTTTTCATGACCTACTTATCCCATATATGCCCAGAACGTTTTTGTTGCCAATATATTACATATTTATAGAACATTATACTACAATGATTAAAACGTTTAGGATAACAATATTCAAGTCACCAGCATTTCTACTGGTCAAAAATTTAGTGTTGCGAAAACGCAACACTGAACAGATACGACCTCTCTTACTCTTCTTACTAAACGATAAAATGACTGCTACTGCAAATAAACACGTTGCATGTAGAGGAATCTTATTTTGACGTGAGAAATAAGCAATAAACATTATTAAATAGTATAAAACGTAAGTCATCATTAACAAACAGAGCCTCTGTCCGCGAGGTCCTAGGTTCGAGTCCCGAGCAATATATTCAACACTAGCTAGATAGTATTCAGTCGATGTCTGGAGGAGAATTCCAGCGGCCGGCTGCTCTGATCAGTAGTTTTCCGTGGCTTCTCCAATCAACACTAGGCGAATGCGGGAGCAGTACCCTAACAAACAGGTCATGGACCGCACGCTTTCTTTCCTTCCCCGTCCTTGTCCTATCATCACCCCTTACATAGAATTACACTAACATGCACTATACTACCACACATGCCGGGAGACCGTTCGGGAGTTTAGAGTTGGTCTCGGCTGGGGCTGTGCACCCCTGGCGGGAGATACCCAGTTGGGGAAAACCCTTCTAGGCGATGATAGGTCGGCGTCGGATTTCGCCATCAAGTGGAGAAAGATCACCACATCCTAAGGAAAAAACATGCTCTACACTTCCGGGACTAATGAACTTAGCCGTTGACGAGCTCTGAATCACTAACAATCAATTAGTCAATCAATCTAATCTTAAAATATCACTACGAATTTTATAACCAAAGCGAAATGGTTTGCCCTCGATGTGTTTCAGACCCTATCGCCCGTAGTTGGGCGTCATCGCTTCGTCGCAACAAGGCTCTTTCTCCCAAATAGTATGCTGAAAATATGAATCACAAAGTGATTTTTACTTTCCCAAATTCGTTCGTATACACGTAGTGATACACGTAGTATGGGGAAGTTATGTAATGCTGTGCGAAAAAAAAAGCGAATTTTATTCATAAAAAAAATTCATTGCCGTGAGCTGATAACGAAAACGGGGATAAAACCAGTTGCTAAATTAAGAAAAAAAATCCTCTAACACGTGGTGTAGCCAGAAACCCTCTTTTATGGGTCGTTGATACCGAAAAAAAATTGAAAGGAAAATGTCCGTCTATCCGTATGTGAACACTGCTAGCGCATAAACCATAGGTACAATTTCTTCCAAAATGCATATTCCCCCGTCGATCTGGTTTGAGTCAAAGCTTTGAGATTTTCAAAAAGATTCTTCAAAATTTGGGGGTACTTTACATGAAGCTCTCCCGACTATTTCAAAATTTTCTCAAAAACAGCTCCAAATTTTTTCTTTAAGTTTCTTGTAAGAATTGAGTAAAAATCCACTTATAAAGGTGGCATAGGTCCTAATTTCATGCTTAACTCTGAATTTTATAAGTTTGCAAAAGTTTGAATTTTTTTGGCCTCTTCCTACAACTACAAAAATTGGAGATAAAGATTATTCCTTCAAATAAAACGTGTCCTCCATAGTGAGTTCTTTGTTTAAGATCAGATACATTTTTTTGAACATTTTAGTAGTTTTCGCGCAATATTGCGTCCAATATGTGCAATTTTAAAAAATTTGAAAAACTAGTTTTTATCAAAAATGGCTCCGAATATTTTCTTTAAACTTTTGGTAGGGATAGTGGTAAATGTACTCTATCAGACGACATAAAAGCCATATTGCTTTATAGGTTGTTTTTTTCAAAAATTACAAAAATGTAAATTTTTTCACGTGTTTCTCACGTCGACAATATTTAGATTACCGGCGTTTTGTTCACATTATTACATTTATGAGTACATGTGCTTGAAATAGTGTCAAGTAAAGTTTCTGGTAAACGCAACCGTTTTCTGTGAAAACTAGCTCAAAATTCCGCATTTTCTGAAACGCTCAAACGCCATTTTCTCATAAATGGCTTAAAAACATTTTTTCAAACTTTTCGGATCAGATATTGCTAAATGCACTCTTTGATATGACGTAAGGTTTATTTTGAGTTATTTTTTTGTTTTTCCGAAAATTACACAAATATAATTTTTTTGAAAGATCTCTCACGTCTTTAATATGCACATTACCAGCAATTCGTAAACATGATTATATTTGTGAGTGTATGTGCTCCAATTGAAGTATTTTGAAAACTCAAATATTTTCTGTGAAAAAGAGCTTCAAATTTCGCATTTTTAGTAGCGTTAAAACTCCATTTTCTTTAAAACGGCACACAATTTTTAAGAGACAATTTTCATTTAGGACTAGGTTTTTGTGTTACAAACCTAGGATATTTCCAAAATGGATATTACAAAATGGATATTTTGGTTCTACCATTAGGAAACCGAAAAATTAAGAAAATGTAAAAAAAATGTAGTTTGTACGGTGTTAGATGGCAGCTGGCACGAGGATGTGGCAACTCCGAATAGCTAGCGCAGACCCAAGGAAATAGAAAACTAATACGGGAAAGTCTGTGCCATTCTGTAGCACCACTAGTTTGTTTTGGAATAGCATATATTACACTACGCCTTACTATAAGTTCGAATTGATCAGCTGAAAAAATAGATTGAGGAGCTCCAGTGATGTTTGAGGGTACTCAATAAACATTGGTCTCAATATCATTGACTCATTTTCACTTACTTTATTCATTTCGTTTTTTATTTGGAAGATCATTTTCCTTCAATTTTTTACAACCATAATCATTGATTTGTTTTTTTTCTTAATTTTCAATTTGTGACAAGCTTATGCCCCGATGACTTGAAAAGAAGCTGATATTTCTATATATTTACTATTCCTTATAATCAGTTCCCTTCTGCAACTAGCTGTTTACCTGTCACATTATTACATTTCCCAACAAGATCTTCATCAGTACCTCTTATCTGTCTTCTATCCTAATGTCAGGAGAAGGAAAAAATACAACAAAGTTGTCAGAATGCCTTCAAATTCTCTTCCAGAATAGCTCAAAATTTTGTCAGTAGTAAGTTTCCTTGAAAAAGAATGTTACTATGGGTAACTGTCATGTATGCCCAGCGTTGCGTTTTCGCATTATTCATAATGCAAGATCAATGATTTCCGTATTACTGTAGATGTGAGCAACTGACAATATTTCACGTGTTAAAATACAGGTAGAGAATAATACACAAATCATTCAGCTAATAAAAAAGATGTCATTTCATTCAGAAAATATTACCTTTTTTCACTTTGATGGCGTCTTTTTTCCTTCATCTTCAAAGTCAAGAATAATACAATTGAACCTGAAGCAACAATTACACTAATAACGCCACACTTTACCTTTGTTCTCCAAACTTTTAAGTTCAAGCACCTCACGTAGAGCGTAATGTTGCCCCAAACGAATTGTTGAAAATTTAAAGTATGCTTTGTTGCGCCTTGTTGCGAAAACGCAACACTCGGCATATATGGGATTACCAGTAGCAGTACTATACTTCGAGTGAAGCCGTGGCGCTTCAAGGTCACGAGCTGGGCGGAGAGAGAAATACTATCATCCTATTGGGAGCTCTAATATCAAAATAATACCGTTTTCTGGCGCACGATAACATAACGGTAACACAATACGAAGTATTCGTAAGCCGAGAAAGTAAAAATGGTTAATTTGCTAGACGTTGATCAACAAGACACTGAATGTCGTTACCCTCATGCGAGGATTTATCAGACGGACACTGGTCATTTAGTGGATCGTAATAATACTAAGTCTGACAAAGAGATCTTAGGCTCCAGTCCTGACGGTGCACAATGTGTAATTTTGGCAATCTAATTTGGGAATCTACAAAAGTATAAATTGTTTACTGTTATACAAAGCCCATATTGAAAGTAAATTATAATGCTAACGTACAGAACAATTTTCTTTGAAATATTTTGACGGAAAATGTTTTCTTTTGCAAAAATTCAAATTCGAACAATAGGCGTCACATCACAATCTAAGAAAGGAATACGCAAATAGATATAGAATGAAAGAGTATAAATAATTAATGAATTAAACAAATTGTTATATTATTCATTGTAAACCAATAAAAGAGGAAATAAAATATAGATTACCCAATATAGAAACAAAATAATGAATTAAAGTACAAAATTATTATTAAAATCGACGCGGCCAGCTGCTCTGATCGGTAGTTTTCCGTGTTGTCAATGATTAATACCAGGGTAATGCCGGAGCAGTACCCTAACAAACCGGCCACGGACCGCGCGCGACCTATCCTTTCCCTTTCTTGTCTTATCCACACCTTTTATTTACACACACACACACACACATACACGGCAGTACACACGTGCCGGGAGACCTGTCGAGATCTTGTTAGAGCGTGTTCCGGCTGGGGATGCGCAACGCTGGTGGAGATACCTGGTTTGGGAAATCTCTTACCCGACATGTAGGTCGGCGCCGCATTTCGTCCAGCAGGATCACCGCTACGTCCCGAGGAAAACACATGCACTCTAATTACGGGTCGAATGATGTTAGTAGTTCCAACTTCGCTGGGGTCCGTCGGTGACCATTGGTATGTCACTCCAGGAGGTGCTTCCGGCAACACCTACCGCCCTCAGCGCTCTCTGTCGCCTTTTTTCCGAGACGATGTCACGTCGCAGCCCTCTGGTTGATGACGCTTAATCGCCCTTCTGATACAGAACGCTTGTTGTCAAACCTTTCGTTGAAGTGTAATTAATTTTGCTGTTACGAAATCAGCCCCAGGCTTTCTTTTAAATTTGTTCACGGTATTTTCCGACTAAAAGGCATCTTAGTTTTCTTTTAATTAACATTTTCGTGGAACACAAAGCTCTCGAGTTTTCAACTTTCTGTTTCACGGGATCTTTTAAAGAGGTCATTTCTGAAGAGAAATTTTCACTCAACGCTACTCTGTTGTTTATTTGACTGGTGTGGAAACATCTTTTAAGAAGAGTGAAATGTAAGACTAAGACTTACGGTGAAAGTAGTACAGCTTGAAGGGGTGCTACAGCATAGTACTTCTAATTTAGCGATTCTATATGCCATTTAAACTAACTCGTTATTATAGTAAAACAATTATGTCAAAAGAAAAACGCGTATGGTGCTGATCTTCAAATTTTAATATCATTGTAAATATAAAATGAATTATACTTGTAGAAAATGCATGCTTCACTTAATGTCCGGACTCAGAATTATACCAAGAAAAAGGGATATATGTATTTTAAACATTTTCAAAGACTTACATTATCTTAATTCAAACGACAAAGTGAAAGTAACTGATATGCTGTCCGACTATGGTCAAAGATGGAAGCCAAAGGAAAGAGATAGTATTTAGTGTCGTAGATGACATTTTATAATTCACATATTGTCAGTATGACTGTGCAATCAGGTAAGAATGGAAGTGTGATTACGCCATTTCTCTACCAACTGTTGCAAATTCGGTTTAATTACCATCGCAGAAACATTCGATGCACTAGTAAGCTTTGAAACAAACGTATGATCTTTGAAACAAACATATCACATTTTAGGAAAATGACTCTCATTGTTCAAAGATTCTTGAGTGATTCTGAGATCTGAGAAAGGTAGTTTATTTTCACCATGCAGTTTATGAAGTGTCTGTATTATTTCACAATTATTCATCTTTTCTCAAACACAATCACTACCTAGAAGATTCTAGAGATTTCGTGATCTGTGAAAACAATTCCAGGACCATTTAGGGACACTGGTAGAAAAACGATGCCGGAAAACTTCTCGACAGCGTGCCAAATTCCAAGAACTGCGCAAGGACAATACGAAACATTTAAAGAACGGGATTCTATCTGCCGACAAGGATGGATGGATTAATTTGTTTCTACAGGATGCTTCACAAAAAATGTGAGCAAACGTAAGAGAACAGTTAGTGGGGATCAAGGGAACCACTTTTCACCAGGTTCCTGGGTATAAGTAGCCGGGGTTCAGGTTTGTTAAAAATGCATCCTTCCTCCCGCGAGCACCAGTGCTCACTAATGTTGAACTAGTGGCCAATACTTCAAACTAAAATCGGGTTAAAACAGAGAGATCGTCTGGAACTCACTTATCCAATCGAGGGCTTTGTTACCACTCATTTTTTTTAAAATGGGGAGCTCCCGTTAAGATATTCCCGTCCTGGCTCATCAAAAGTCAATTCGTCCCTGTTTTAATGGGAGAATAAGTGGTATAAGGAATCACCTAAGGCAGGGCAGCAATCTCTCTCTCTAGCTTAATTTAGCCAGGTCAAATTGAGAGTCGCTGTCTGGAGAACAATTTGATATGCAAGCGGCTCTGATGGGTAGTTTTCCTGTACTTCCCAACCAATTGCAGGCGAAAGCCGGAGGAGTACCCTATCAAACGGACCGTGGGACGCACGTGATCTTTTTTCCTCTTATTTTTCTAAATCTCCTTCCTTACAGACACTCACCATGAAGTATCCTACCCCACTTGTCTGGAGACTAGTCGAGAACTTAAAATTTGTTCCGGCTATGGCGGTGCTCCACCAGGGGAGCTTCTTGGATGGGAAAATCGCCTGCAGGCCTTCACATCTCACATCTAACGTTAGAGGAACGCCTCCACCTCCCGGGATAAATATGCTCTACAAACGGGACAGAGAGTTGACGTGGAAATTGTCGGAAACATCAATTAACCGATCAATCAATAAATGCTCAGAAGCCAGTGTTCCTGTCCCGCTAGGATGTGAAATGCAGCAGCGAATTATATGTCGGCTTCAGAAGCATTCCCTCCCTCCGAATGTATCCCAATCAGTCGGAACAAACTCTAGACTTTGACTGGTTTCCCGAGATGTCTTGTAGTGTAGTACGTGAAAGAGTGATGCATTTAAGGCGAAAGGGTGAGGAAGAAAAGACAACGCGCGATCAGTGGTTTGTTTGTTAAAGTACTACTCCGACATTCGTCTAGACTGATCGGAGAAACCATGAAAACCATCAGACGACCACTAGAATTCTTTTCCAGCCAAGGGTATAACTCGACCTAGCTACAATAGTACCTATGGCAAGTGTTGAAAATCCACCACCGTCGAGACTAGAAACATAGAACTCGCGTTCAGCAACTCTGGAGTGTCAATAGTTGTTCAGCTGAGCCATCTCAGCGTAAAATCACGGTCTGGAGGGTATAATTTCAGTATTCTGTCCCTGCTCTCTCTACGCCCACTTTCGCTCCCTTTCGCATTTCGCGTGCTGCTTCATTCCGGCTTCCTGTCTTATTTCCATCCATAATAGATTTACCCCTTTCCTCATAACGACCATCCCCCATCATGGAGACTAGAATGACTAGCAGAAGTGTGAGTATACGGCTTTTAGACCAGATCCCACACTATAGCGCCATTTGCGACATTTTTCGCTCATATGCGTGCCTTTTGGTGCATTTCGGAAACCATTTCTTCCTTTTTCTTCGTTTCGTCTCTTTCTCCTTTCGCCCCGCCGCCCCCTCCCACTCGCGCTATTTAGCGCGTTGAATGGCGCCGAGTGGCAAGTTTTTGCCGTCCGCCGAGTTATAATGCACTATCGACCTCCGCGCTCTCGTCGCCTCAAAGCGAAAGTTTTCCGCCGCCCGCGCGAACGGCCGTATCGGCGACCACCGCCACCGCCAGCCGCCGCCGCCGTCGCGCCCTCTTTCATCGGCTTCATTAAACTTGCACCGCGACGCAGGCGGTGGGGGTGGGGGTGGCGGCGTGAGTGACGGAGACGGGATGGGGGGCGCGAGAGGAAACCACGAGTCTGCGACCCGCGCCGGAGACGGTGACGGCGAAGTCGAGGAAATGGAGGAGATGACTCGTTCTGGAATGTTTGTTGTGAGGTTTTTATCCTAAAAGTAAGAGGGCGGGAATAAAGGTAAGTTGCGCCTCCTCCATAAACCAAGAGCCTTAGTACGATTGACCGCTTAGATACTTACGACTTCAGGTTTTTATTGTTTCATATTATTTACAAATCACATCAAAAGAATTCGGTTAGAGTCTTCTTCTGCATACCAATACACCAAGTATTTGCCTCATCTTTGAAATGTATAAAATAATTACAAAAATGATTTACAAGAAAATAGTAACTTTTCCTGATGTGACATAATAAATTGTGATAAAATAATAATTTAGCACTCTATACTTTTTTGTTGATTTCTTTACTTATTAATTTCTAATTTTTTTCATTTATTTCAACTTCGCTTCTCATTCCTCTTCTTTAGCATACACATGCTTGCGATCGTACTTGTGGAGATTTGAGAGATTTAATACACGTAGCTAGTATTGAGAGTGCAAAAAAAGATAAATAGGGAAGTAACGCAGGAAGTGACAGGTACACGTGTGGAGAAAGTGGTGGAAATAGCAATAGCAGCAGTTTGTACATGTAACAATAGGAGAGAGCAACTACTGGGACGACTGTGGAAGTGTAGAAGAGGAGGCACATGCAAGAGGCAGCAAAGGGTCTGGGTCATTCCATGCAAAAAAGTAGGAAATCTGACACTACATCTCAGAATTTAAAAATATTTAGCCACCTTACTTATCATGATACCTGCATGAACCAGGTACGATATTTTTGTCTCATCAGCCATTGTTTAGCAAACAATGGGCACTTGAAATATTAGATTAGCAGTCTGTAGACATTCCTTTATGATTTTTTTCCGATGATACGCAAACAAGCAAAAAATATTAAAGTGACACAATTTGTAGAAGAAATATAAAGGATAATTTGACACTAAAAATATTTTTTTATCTTGAGTCTTTAACAATTAGGAAGTAAACAAATTCTAAAAAATGCAATAAATGGAAAAAACAATATTTTTAAATTCTTGAATTTTGGAAGAAAAACTGCTGAAACTACTTTCAAGCTACTCTGTAAATTTCATCATGGAATCTTGAATGGTTTTAAAGTTATGAATAAAAATATCTTACCGGCGCTCCGTAAACTAACTCGTCTCAGCTGCTACAGCCGCCGCGCCCAGCCCTCTTCGTCAGCACTCGGCGTTACTTTTTTCCTCCACGGCGCGATGGTGGATTTCGCAAAACTACTTCTCTAGGATCTTCTGGTGAATTAGAGTACGTCCTCACAGCAATTTTGTTTTCTGAAACTGGAATCACAGCGTGGATACTCCGTGTTCCCGGCACTATTTTCAGACCTACGAATCTCCCAGTATTTAAAATTCGGCCTCTACTTCATGTTCCTCTTTGCTGGTAAAAATAAAATAAATTCCTTCCACATTACTGTTCGCCCAATCAAAAAGTTCCCTAGGGGTAGTAATACAAGTTCCTTGAAGGCTTGCATAAGCTGCAAGTCTCTTGATGGTTCCTCCTATACCGTCACAGGGACCTTTTCCGTGACTCGTGGCAAAAAAGTGCCATTCGGCCTGGGACTTGGAAATCCTCCTTGTGATACGTGACATTGCAGAAGTTCTTTCTGTTTTTATATTGACCAGCCGCGCCGTCACTAAAGTAATAAATTTTACTAATTTCAGAAAATTTCTGGAAAAGACAGTAGAGTAGTTTCTTCTGAAATAAGTGCACTGCAGCAGAATCATGTACTAAATAATCAGAAATTATTGACACACACAGATGTTGCAATGAATTATCTTCAAAATTTCTGTAATAAATAATAAATGGATGTATTGTTGCTTGAGATTTGTTCCAGTGGCAACCTTGAATCGCATCCTGAATAACGAAACTATAATTTTCGGAGTAATCACCAATGACAATTAATTCTCCTGGTTGAACGGAGTTTTTCAATTGTTTTAAATATGATGATTGAGCTCTCGCTATAAAGTTATGAGCTTTGAATTTTTTAAGGTAGGTGATAAAATTACTGACGAAATTTTCAGCATTGGCTTTAACAGTAATAATTTCGGCTCTGTCAGTTGTTGTCCACTTTTTGTAAATCATTTCTTCAACAAGGTTGTTTTTAAGGCTGAAATTTAATAACTCAGAAAGAGTTTCTGATTCTGGGCACTCACTGCATTTATTGAGAAAGCAATTAGGAGAAGGGCTTTCACAAACCAGCTTTTTAATGAAACAATCAATTGTGTTCCTTTGTGCATCATCTTGATGAATATGTTCCAAGCTCATACACATCAATTTCGTGTTTTCGCATATTGTGCACACGCAAACATTGTGAGTGCCTGGTGATCCAGCTAAGACACATTGCTTTGGCCGCATACCAGCAAAACTCGAGAACCCGATTTTATAATTTGGGTGTCTTTTTTTAAATTCTCTGTACAGCTCTTTTAAATTCCCTAAAAGTAGCCGTTTTTGCTTTTTTACTTTCTTACCCTTTTCTTTGACAGATTTTGTATCCTTCATGCCAGCCATAATCCTACTTATATCATCCTCTTGATAAAAACCTTCTACAAGATCTTTTACATCACAAGGAAGATTGCGCTGATATTTCTGTCAGGGTAAGTCATGACACCCTTCTGATTTTGTGTTAATTTTGCCGTACGAGCTACATGAAGAGATACGCTAAATTCGACCATTATTTTTTGTTCACTCCAACTTTTTGGCAAACACGTTAAAATCATATATTTCTCATTAGCTGTTTTCACATTTGAAAATTTTTCTTTGAATTGTGTTAACATTTCTTCTCCATCATTGCTTTCTGTACTCACATGAAATAATTCAGAAACTGCTTTATTTACGGCACTCACCTTTCTCCTTGCGTACGATTTCTCTCGGGTTTGCTTTCGCAATGACAATGGTGATTGACCCAGAGGAATCAAAATGTTGTTTACATTACTGATCGTGGCTTCCTCTGCAACTCCTGGGGCTACGTACTCCTCTTCACTTGATTTTTTTTCACTTCACTGTCTGTTTCAGTTGAGTCACTAAGATCTGTATTGGGTATTTTAGATATTTTGAGACGACACAGATCGCATATTGCTTCACCTACCACTAAACTCGATATTTTCTTCCGCATCGCCTCTGTTATCTTTCTCTTACCCACCCGACTTTTGTGCTTCTCAAGTCCGAATGTGATTGCAGCACCAAAGCGTGTTAAACGTATTCACAATCTTCGGCATTTTCTATCACGATGTATCACTGAACAGTAACACTCGAAAACTAAGCCTGTAAAGTGTCAGGATCCCTTCGAAAGCATCGATGGATATCCCTAGGGAATGAACTTGGCGGTGCCTGCCTACGACCTAGCCTCACCCCTCGCTCGGCAAGGGCACGCGACTTTCAACCTTAAGAGCAAAATGCGCGTATACTTTTTACTTAATAACTTACGTATTTTTTAAGATTCCATCGCGACACTTTGCAGAATGGTTATTTATTGGTTCTTCTTGCAGTGTGTAAAATATGAAAGAAAAGAAAATGTTGTTTTTGAAGAAAAATGTATTTGTTTAATTTATTAGCATTTTTTATTATAAACAAATGTCTCAATCCTTAATATATTATCAACTGCTTAAAATATGATCATTTATCTTCAAAATAGTGTGCCCGTTTTTGAAGTTTTATTCATTTTTTGAACGTCATAATTATTTTCATTATAGAGTACATTGTGTCATCGTCCATGTTTAACCCGCAATTGTTGCTAAACTACCAAAGATATTAATTCCATACATTGTCTTTTAAACTGTTCATTATTAGTAGATTAACATAATAAAATATGAAAAAAATCTGAGACTCACTGTCAGAAAACTTGAAATTTTGCATGGAATGACCCGTCTCGCTTGAGGTCGTAACTGGTGGAAAGATAGCTCTATTCGGGTGCTACTACAAGGAATTCTGGCTCTCTATTTGAATAGATTTTGTGAAAGAATGAATAGAATTTTCAATGGTAAGATTCTTAAAACTGACTGACAGTTTAAAACTGAAACGTATATTTACAGTACAAACTACAAGAATTTACCACTATACTGTTGTTGGTACAGTTACTGACAAATATTAACGCACACGAGTATGAAGTTAAGAGACATTGGGTTGTAAACAGCTAATTGGAATATCAACTTAATGACAGTAATATTAAAATAATTTTAGACTCTAAGTCAGGCACCAAACTTATGAAGCTTGTGAGCAACCATATCGTTTTCAATTTTAGTGTGAGCTACCAAGAAAGCAAGAACGATCTTTTTTGTTTTTGACATCTTAAAATTTGTTTATTGTCTTTAAACACAACATAACATTTCTATTAAATATGAAAGAAATTTTAATAAAAATGTATACAAGATAAATAAATTAAAATGCAATTGCACATTAGAAAAAATTGAAATATAGATAGGAACAAATTATAAATTGTAAGAGCGCATTTTTCATCAGACTTGTTAATGAGAAGTAGGCACTTTTTTGTCATCAGCAAGTTTTTACTTTCTCGCTACCGCTCACGCAGCGGAGAGAAGTTATGTAAGAAGTAATTTGGCAAATGTTTTTAAATCGCTGTGAATCTTTTAATATTGATGATTTCTTAGCTCAAAGTTCTATTTCAACAGAGATTCCAACTGCTCTTCATCCCAATTCTTCCATTTCACCCTTCGAAGTAACTACCTATAAAAAAATTGCCTCCAAAATTATCCTTTGGGCCAGATTATATTTTTCCATTTTTAATCAAACAATTTCATTTTCACTTACTGTCCGATACACTGCTATATTTAATGCATGCCTTCGTTTAAGATATTTTCCCAAATCATGGAAAAATACCCATAGTATTCCAATTCTTAAACCTGGAAAGCCACTAGAAAATCTTTTAAATTACAGGCCAATTAATTTACTTCCATCTTTAGGTAAAATGTTTGAACGGTGTATTTTCCAAAGACTAAATATTTTATTAAATTCTATCAATGCTATTCTTCACCATCAATTTGGCTTTCGCTCTCTTCTCTCCACAAATCACCAAATAAACAGACTAACTGAAGACATACTTCTTGCTTTTCATAATTTTCAGTGGGTTAGTGAATATTGATATTGAAAAGACTTTCAATACAGTTAGGCACCCCGGTCTAATTTACAAACTCTCACTTTTAGGAATTCCTCAATATCTCCACGGTTTAATTCGTAATTTTTTAAGTAATCGCACCTTTTCCATCCATTTAAAACATCACATTTCATCTCCAAAATTAATTCTTGCCGTCGTCCCCCAAGGAGCTGTACTTTCAACCATCCTTTTTATTTTATTTATTTCTAATTTTCATACAACAAACGACACATGATTAGCATTATTTGCAGACGACTCTGTATTATACAGTACTCATAGAAATCTTGAAACTGCAATTACTTTATTGCAAAATCATTTAAACAAGGTAGATTCATGGACAAAAAAGTGGCATAATAAAATTAAATACATCAAAATGCAACTCAAAAATGTTTTCCTTACGTAGCTATAATGAACTACTTCCTCTTACATAACAAAACGAACCAATAAAATGGCTTTCCTTCACAGAGCCAGTAAAATATTTAGGAGTATTAATGTACAGAAGGCTTCATTGGCGAAATAATATTGCAAATAGAATTTCGTTAGCTTATAAATGATGGCATCAGCTTCATCCTCTGGTTAAATACTCTTCTTCATTAAGCATATTTACTAAATTGCCCGTTTATAAAGCAATAATTAGGCTTGTAATATGCGTGTCCAATTTGGGGATCAGTATCTAAAACGAACATTAATAAAATACAAATTTTTCAAAATACCTGTATAAGAACTATTGTTAAAGCCCCTTGGTTTATTTCAAATTTACACATTCATTCTGAGTTAGGTATACTTCCATTTAAAAACTTTTTTCTACACTTTTCAGCAAACTTCTATCCCAAAATTTATAAAATTCCATCTGCACTTCATTTTGAACTTTGTAAACACATCCCCATCCTATCCGACTAAAACGTAAATTGCCCAAACAATTCTTCGACCCCCATAATCTCCGTTTGAATTTGACTTGAACACATAAAATAGATTATTCTTCAAGCGTGAGCTGCATTTTTATAGGTAATAATTTCTATTTGTAATATTAAATTAGTTCATCTTCTGCTGCCAAGGGTCTAACTGACCAAAGGCATGTAATTATTCAATAAAAAAAATCCGCAAAGCTTTATTGAAATTAGCGCAACAATGCCACAAGGGATATTTGAAAACTACATTGTTGGTGAACTACGAGATGGTAGCAGTAACAAGATAAGTATGGTTTCATTTAGTAGAGTTTGTGTTTACAAATTAGACTTTAAGAAATTATTCAAAACCTATTTGATAATCATTGTTATTGTCCTTGTGGCGAGGTATAGAACCTACAGATACTCACTAAACGAAAGGTCACTTATCTACTCATATGTTATCACTTCAACCTGCAAATTAAGAATATACCAAAAAAATGTACTTTGGGCGGCGATAGATGGCAGCTGGCAAGAGTATGTGGCAAAGTCCGAATAGCTAGCCTAGTTCAAGGGAAATGGAAAAACTAATACAGGAAAGTCTATACTATTCTCTAGCACCACTAGTTTGTTTTAAATTCTATAAGTACATTAGAAGTTACCTTTTTAAATTTTTAAACAAATAAACACATTTCGTTGACAACTTCCCCTCTTAATATGAAAAATAATGTAGGGAACATAGTGCAATTTAACATGCGAGCGTTCTCGCACGGTTACGCTAGTTTCTTCTTAGTGCGATAGTGATTCGTAACAAATTTATATCGAATCATTTCATTTAAAAACTCTCATCAATACAGCGTTAGCGCACCGTTGGGACTTATGGGTTGATAGTAAAATACTAGTCGAGACTAGTAAAGTTCATGATGTTTGACGTAATAAATATAATTATTTAAAATAAATTCTATTTCACAAACACATGCTACTTGAACTTTTATTATTTATCTATCATCCTCCAAACCCCCATTTTCCTCCTTCAATTCCCCTTTAAGCCCCTTCAAAGAAGGGACGCTTAGAAGAATGGGGCGGGTCTCGTTTTCGTGAAAATCTTCAAATTTTCGAAAAATAATACGAGAAATTGTGTTTGGTTGTTGCACCAGTAGTTCTGCTTTTGTCATGTCACTTGGAGCATGATTTTACTTGTTCGTGAAATGTTGCTTTTGCCTTCCTGTAATCTTCCCACCGGATTATTCAAAGATGTTTCGAACACGTTTTGTGTCGTTTTTCTTAAATTTACCTACACAATGTTTTATTTATAATACAAACTGTGTTTTCAAAATAATTAAAGTGATACTTTTTGAAAGAAAATGCGAAATAATTCTACTCGTTTACTGCAGGCGCACACATTTTAAACAATTACTTGTCTAATGCTGCAGCCAGCAGCAAAAGCTGCAGCCAGAGCAGTCGTTGGTGGCAGTTCGCTTGACTCAGTGCTTCGTTGTCATTGCGGTCGCTGCTTTATTGACTTCTGCGGTATTTAGTCTTGCGAGGGAGATATGAGAGGAGGTCGCGTGCGACAGGACTATTTAACCTTTTGCTGCTGATGCAGTGGTGGTGTTTATTATGACAAAGCGTCCTCTCAAAATTCAATCGGACGGAGAATAAAACTTGATAATTAAACAATCATATGGTTAATACTTCAAAGGTATAAATATTTTGTAGAAACTATTGTTTTCAACAGCATTATGTAATTTACACACTAATTTTATTATGTTGCTACTTTATGAAACAGCTCAGTGAACTTTAACGCATCCTTTAAATTTAAAAAGTAGTCATACATTACGTACAGAACATAAAATTATATTCCATACGTTCACAGTAGATACAAGTTTGGAATTTGAATTTTTTTCAATTAATATCAAAATATTGTTGGATCGAGTAATTAGTCTATCAACAAGCGCGCTATTTTCGAATTTCTGATTGACTTTCAGAATGTTTGACTCTTTGAAACAACTTTAATTTGACGTTGGAATAAAAATATTTGAAAACAATTAACGCGCGTCAGGTTTTAACAACAGCGACAGTACGAATTCCCTAGACGTCTATCTGTCGTGAGGAACTGAATACGGTGTACATATTCCAGTGATGCCAGTGTTAATGGAGCAGAAGGTAAGGTTTGATTTGGTCGAAATGTTTCATTGTCTTCGAGAGTAATGCTGTGCTGAATGCCGCTGCTAATTGAAATCTCGTGAAGGGGATTCTAGTTGCTGTCGCCTCTGCAATTGAGGCTGATCCGTCTGCGCTGTTACAGCATGTAGGGACGTCGCTCTTTG
Organism: Acheta domesticus; assembly: GCA_031308135.1. Classification (NCBI taxonomy): domain Eukaryota; kingdom Metazoa; phylum Arthropoda; class Insecta; order Orthoptera; family Gryllidae; genus Acheta; species Acheta domesticus. The sequence goes on along the minus strand of JAHLJT010008756.1, from coordinate 110,684,405 downwards.
ATGGGCGCCTACGTTGGCCTTGAAATCTGTTTGTTACTCAAATTTCCAGAAGAGGTCTACATACTGCACTGTAGACTTTGTGAGTATTTTTTCTACTCTCATAATATTTTAATAAAGAAAAAAATTTTCTATTCAGAATTTTTGAAATACAATTTCTAATACATAAATGGATGAATTAAAAACTAAAAAGTTAAAAGCTAAAGAAGAAATTTAAAAGGTTAAAAGTTAATAAAAAAGGGGGGAAAAGGAATAAAAAAGGAAAAAAAAGGAAGAAAAAGTTGAAAAAGCTTAAGTGAAAAGTAAAAGTTAGGAAGAGTAAAGGAAGTTAGTTAATGAGGATACTGGGCTCGCACGTGCTGCATGGGGGAGAGTGTGGCGCCTGTGACTTGAGAATGCTCCGTTATGCTGCTGCCGTTAATGCGGTGGGGGCACAATCTTGTCACGATCTCTCTGTGTCGCACGGAGCGAGGTAGGGCCCTGGCCGTGTGGGCGAAGTAGCACGCGCGCCCCGGTGATGGCTTCAGCTACGATGCGTTGTCTTAGTGATTTCAGCTTATAGCTATTCGAGACCTTTAGGAGCGCAGCGTCACTTTCCTGGTACCATTCGCCCAGGGCACCCACCACCAGCGGCTCGGGGGAGGCGTAACCGGCGCAGAGGAGAGCTGCACGGGAGGAACTGTGATGCTCCTAGAATTGAAATAAAATTCGGTGTGAGACTGTTGTGGGTGGTATATTTTTTTAAAAACTCAGGGTATAAATCACGTTTCATCCGCCAAAACGCTTGTTCGAACTCGTTCGAGAGTTGGGGGAGGGGGCAAGCGGAACGTTGTGATGTCAGGATTCCCGAACCGCCAGGCGGATGGGAATCATGACGTGGATATCGTGGTGAACGGGTTTTCTCTCTCACTGACCTCCCGGTTCCTTAGATTTCAGAACTTCTCAAATCAGTGGAGATGTTTCAGATTGAATTGATTGTGTGTTTTGTGTTGAAAAGTGGTTTGCCCCAACTGTACCAAGTTGTTCCTAGAGTTGATTTCTAGCGAGCCATGAGGCTCCGTGTTTAAGCCAGAAGTGAGGAACCACTAAGCACGTCGTGCTCTCCGCTGCCTTCAAGTTTACAGAGCGTTTCAGTCATGTGACCGATTTTTTTTGACAGCGATTGTTGCCCCACCACAGGGATCGTGCCAGGGGGCCGTTGTCGGTGATTAACACGCAGAAATTATTCGCTTTTATTTCACGAACGTTGGCTAACTTGTCTTAGCGCCGTGGAACCACCTATTGTATTGTCATTTCGCCGAAGGGAAATGTTTGCGGAAAAATATTTTGTTATAGTGATAAAATAGTGTGAAAATATGAATGAACTGCTGCATTGTTCGTTGCATAAAATGGATGTTTCTTACAAGCAAGGTAGAAAATCATTCATTCACTTTTAAAACACCTGTGCTGTCATAGTTGTTAATATCATTTATTTCTTTTGACTTTGAGAGAATAATAATTCTGCACTTTTGATGAAACTACCTGTATGTTCTTACATACAGGGATATATTTTCTCTTTGCTAAACCTTAGTTCAAGCAGCACTCTCTTCTCTTATCTAGTCATGGCTGAGAGGCAAAAACTAAAAGGTACATTGTTAAAAAAACACATATATAAATTGATATATCAAATAAAACAATATTAAACCACAATGTAAGTGCTTCAAACCGGACAAGCAGTATTCATGATGCTCACGTCATCTTTTTCTTGAAACTTTTAGAACTGATAGTGCTAATTGCACTCTTTAATATGACGTAAAGGTTCAATTGTTCAATTTTTTTTTCGTTTTTTCAAAAATTGCACAAATGTTATTTTTTTAAATATCTCTCACACAGCTAATATGCACATTTCCAGAAATTTGTAAACACTATTGTATTTGTGAGTTAACGTACTTCAAAAGAGTTTTAATGATGATTTTCGAAAACTCAAAAATTGTCTGTGAAAAAGAGCATCAAACTTCATTTACAGCAGCGCTTGAATGCCATATTGTTAAAGCAGAAAATTTTTCAAATAAAAATTGCGATTTAGGACGAATTTCTACTTTTCTTTAATATTCTTAAAATAATATTTCTGTTTTACTATTAGGAAAACGAAACATTAGAAAATGACCAAGAAATGTACTTTGGGGCGGCGATAGGTGCAGCTGGCAAGAGAATGTGACAAGTCCGAATAGCTAGTCGAAATCAAAGGAAATAGAAAACTAATAGGGGAATGTCTGTGCCATTAGTTCTTTCTAACAATGAATGAACATGTTTTGAAGAAAGTGTTATTGTCCGTATAATGTTACACGGTTTGTGTGATATTACACGCATTATCATCAGGGTAAACGTCTTTCATTTCAAACATTTTTTTCATTTTCAGTCATGAACATATCAATGATTATTTGTTTACACTCCATGATGCGTGTAAATAACACACAAAAGGTTGTATCAACATTATATGGGCAAAAAACGTTTTTGAAGAAGCGTTCATTGATTGTCTGAAAAGAAAAAAGATAATGTATTCATTATTAAGAAGCTATAAATGTTTTCTTGAAACCAATGGCAACGATGAAGCCTTTGAAAGTTCATAATCTCGACTCAGTAAAATCTCATTACAGTGGTCATATACACATAATATTTACATTTTTTACTTTGAAATCCGTATTTCTCAATAGTAAGAGGATAGATCAGTCGAACAGGGCAATTTCAACAAGAGCTTCATCAATTTACTCCTCGCGTCGGCGCCACCGAATAATCCGCGCGAATGGAAAATTCCGCGCGCCGCGCGCCGGGCGTCGGGGCGTTGGCGGGGCGTGCTGAATGTCGTCTCTAGATTGCATCGAAGCTGCAATCAGCGCGCGGCGACCGCACTCGCTGCAGAGGGCTTTGAGGCGAGCCCGGCCACCGCCTCGCATTGCCAGCAGCCTGTTGGCGCTCTGTTGAACGCGCGAGGCTCATTCAATCACCTGCGGGGGATACCACCGGCCGACGCGACGCGACGCGAACGCGACGCGCGGGCCGCGACGGCG
>JAHLJT010008756.1:110558229-110681261 GCA_031308135.1 Acheta domesticus | reverse complement strand
TTGATATGACGTAGGTTTAGTTTGAGTTATTGGTTTTTGTTTTTCCGAAAATTACACAAATATAATTTTTTTGAAAGATCCCTCACGTCTTTTAATATGCACATTACCAGGCAATTCGTAAACATGATTATATTGTGAGTGTATGTGCTTCCAATTGAAGTATTTTGAAAACTCAAATATTTTCTGTGAAAAAGAGCTTCAAATTTCGCATTTTTTAGTAGCGTTAAAACTCCATTTTCTTTAAACGGCGCACAATTTTTAAGAGACAATTTTCATTTAGGACTAGGTTTTTGTGTTTACAAACCTAGGATATTTCCAAAATGATATTACAAAATGGATAGTTGGTTCTACCATTAGGAAAACCGAAAAATTAAGAAAATGTAAAAAAAAATGTAGTTTGTACGGTGTTAGAGGGCAGCTGGCACGAGGATGTGGCAACTCCGAATAGCTAGCGCAGACCCAAGGAAATAGAAAACTAATACGGGAAAGTCTGTGCCATTCTGTAGCACCACTAGTTTGTTTTGGAATAGCATATATTACACTACGCCTTACTATAAGTTCGAATTGATCAGCTGAAAAAATAGATTGAGGAGCTCCAGTGATGTTTGAGGGTACTCAATAAACATTGGTCTCAATATCATTGACCTCATTTTCACTTACTTTATCATTTCGTTTTATTTGGAAGATCATTTTCCTTCAAATTTTTACAACCATAATCATTGATTTGTTTTTTTCTTAATTTCAATTTGTGACAAGCTTATGCCCCCGATGACTTGAAAAGAAGCTGATATTTCTATATATTTACTATTCCTTATAATCAGTTCCCTTCTGCAACTAGCTGTTTACCTGTCACATTATTACATTTCCCAACAAGATCTTCATCAGTACTCTTATTTGTCCTTCTATTCTAATGTCAGGAGAAGGAAAAAATACAACAAAGTTGTCAGAATGCCTTCAAATTCTCTTCCAGAATAGCTCAAAATTTCGTCAGTAGTAAGTTTCTTGAAAAAGAATGTTACTATGGGTAACTGTCATGTATGCCCAGCGTTGCGTTTTCGCATTATTCATAATGCAAGATCAATGATTTCCGTATTACTGTAGATGTGAGCAACTGACAATATTCACGTGTTAAAATACAGGTAGAGAATAATGCACAAATCATTCAGCTAATAAAAAAGATGTCATTTCATTCAGAAAATATTACCTTTTTTCACTTTGACGGCGTCTTTTTTCCTTCATCTTCAAAGTCAAGAATAATACAATTGAACCTGAAGCAACAATTACACTAATAACGCCACACTTTACCTTTGTTCTCCAAACTTTTAAGTTCAAGCACCTCACGTAGAGCGTAATGTTGCCCCACACGAATTGTTGAAAATTTAAAGTATGCTTTGTTGCGCCTTCTTGCGAAAACGCAACACTCGGCATATATGGGGATTACCAGTAGCAGTACTATACTTCGATTGAAGCAGTGGCGCTTCAAGGTCACGAGCTGGGCGGAGAGAGAAATACTATCATCCTATTGGGAGCTCTAATACCGTTTTCTGGCGCACGATAACATAACGGTAACACAATACGAAGTATTCGTAAGCCGAGAAAGTAAAAATGGTTAATTTTCTTAGACGTTGATCAACAAGACACTGAATGTCGTTACCTCATCCGAGGATTTATCAGACGGACACTGGTCATTTAGTGGATCGTAATAATACTAAGTCTGACAAAGAGATCCTAGGCTCCAGTCCTGACGGTGCACAATGTGTAATTTTGGCAATCTAATTTGGGAATCTACAAAATTGTTTACTGTTATACAAAGCCCATATTGAAAGTAAATTATAATGTTAATGTACAGAACAATTTTCTTTGAAATATTTTGACGGAAAATGTTTTCTTTTGCAAAAATTCAATTCGAACAATAGGCGTCACATCACAATCTAAGAAAGGAATACGCAAATAGATATAGAATGAAAGAGTATAAATAATTAATGAATTAAACAAATTGTTATATTATTCATTGTAAACCAATAAAAGAGGAAAATAAAATATAGATTACCCAATATAGAAACAAAATAATGAATTAAAGTACAAAATTATTATTAAAATCGACGCGGCCAGCTGCTCTGATCGGTAGTTTTCCGTGTTGTCAATGATTAATACCAGGGTAATGCCGGAGCAGTACCCTAACAAACCGGCCACGGACCGCGCGCGACCTATCCTTTCCCTTTTTTGTCTTATCCACACCTTTTATTTACACACACACACACACACACACACACCATACACGGCAGTAACCACACGTGCCGGGAGACCTGTCGAGATCTTGTTAGAGCGTGTTCCGGCTGGGGATGCGCAACGCTGGTGGAGTTACCTGGTTTGGAAATCCCTTTACCCGACATGTAGGTCGGCGCCGCATTTCATCCAGCAGGATCACCGCTACGGTCCCGAGGAAAACACATGCACTCTAATTACGGGTCGAATGATGTTAGCAGTTCCAACTTCGCTGGGGGTCCGTCGGTGACCATTGGTATGTCACTCCAGGAGGTGCTTCCGGCAACACCTACCGCCCCTCAGCGCTCTCTGTCGCCTTTTTCCGAGGCGATGTCACGTCGCAGCCCTCTGGTTGATGACGCTTATCGCCCTTCTGATACAGAACGCTTGTTGTCAAACCTTTCGTTGAAGTGTAATTAATTTTGCTGTTACGAAATCAGCCCCAGGCTTTCTTTTAAATTTGTTCACGGTATTTTCCGACTAAAAGGCATCTTAGTTTTCTTTTAATTAACATTTTCGTGGAACACAAAGCTCTCGAGTTTTCAACTTTCTGTTTCACGGGATCCTTTAAAGAGGTCATTTCTGAAGAGAAATTTTCACTCAACGCTACTCTGTTGTTTATTTGACTGGTGTGGAAACATCTTTTAAGAAGAGTGAAACGTAAGACTAAGACTTACGGTGAAAGTAGTACAGCTTGAAGGGGTGCTACAGCATAGTACTTCTAATTTAGCGATTCTATATGCCATTTAAACTAACTCGTTATTATAGTAAAACAATTATGTCAAAAGAAAAACGCGTATGGTGCTGATCTTCAAATTTTAATATCATTGTAAATATAAAATGAATTATACTTGTAGAAAATGCATGCTTCACTTAATGTCCGGACTCAGAATTATACCAAGAAGAAGGGATATATGTATTTTAAACATTTTCAAAGACTTACATTCTTAATTCAAACGACAAAGTGAAAGTAACTGATATGCTGTCCGACTATGGTCAAAGATGGAAGCCAAAGGAAAGCGATAGTATTTAGTGTCGTAGATGACATTTTATAATTCACATATTGTCAGTATGACTATGCGATCAGGTAAGAATGGAAGTGTGATTACGCTATTTCTCTACCAACTGTTGCAAATTCGGTTTAATTACCATCGCAGAAACATTCGATGCACTAGTAAGCTTTGAAACAAACGTATGATCTTTGAAACAAACATATCACATTTTAGGAAAATGACTCTCATTGTTCAAAGATTCTTGAGTGATTCTGAGATCTGAGAAAGGTAGTTTATTTTCACCATGCAGTTTATGAAGTGTCTGTATTATTTCACAATTATTCATCTTTCTCAAACACAATCACTACCTAGAAGATTCTAGAGATTTCGTGATCTGTGAAAACAATTCCAGGACCATTTAGGGACACTGGCAGAAAAACGATGCTGGAAAACTTCTCGACAGCGTGCCAAATTCCAAGAACTGCGCAAGGACAATACGAAACATTTAAAGAACGGGATTCTATCTGCCGACAAGGATGGATGGATTAATTTGTTTTCTACAGGATGCTTCACAAAAAATGTGAGCAAACGTAGAGAACAGTTAGTGAGGATTAAGGGAACCACTTTTCACCAGGTTCCTGGGTATAAGTAGCCGGGTTCAGGTTTGTTAAAAATGCGTCCTTCCTCCCGCGAGCACCAGTACTCACTAATGTTGAACGAGTGGCCAATACTTCAAACTAAAATTGGGTTAAAACAGAGAGATCGTCTGGAACTCACTTATCCAATCGAGGGCTTTGTTACCACTCATTTTTTAAAATGGGGAGCTCCCGTTAAGATATTCCCGTCCTGGCTCATCAAAAGTCAATTCGTCCCTGTTTTAATGGGAGAATAAGTGGTATAAGGAATCACCTAAGGCAGGGGCAGCAATCTCTCTCTCTAGCTTAATTTAGCCAGGTCAAATTGAGAGTCGCTATCTGGAGAACAATTTGATAGGCAAGCGGCTCTGATGGGTAGTTTTCCTGTACTTCCCAACCAATTGCAGGCGAAAGCCGGAGGAGTACCCTATCAAACGGACCGTGGGACGCACGTGATCTTTTTTCCTCTTATTTTCCAAATCTCCTTCCTTACAGACACTCACATGAAGTATCCTACCCCACTTGTCTGGAGACTAGTCGAGAACTTAAAATTTGTTCCGGCTATGGCGGTGCTCCACCAGGGGAGCTTCTTGGATGGGAAAATCGCCTGCAAGCCTTCGCATCTCACGATCTAACGTTAGAGGAACGCCTCCACCTCCCGGGATAAATATGCTCTACAAACGGGACAGACAGTTGACGTGGAAATTGTCGGAAACATCAATTAACCGATCAATCAATAAATGCTCAGAAGCCAGTGTTCCTGTCCCGCTAGGATGTGAAATGCAGCAGCGAATTATATGTCGGCTTCAGAAGCATTCCCTCCCTCTGACTGTATCCCAATCAGTCGGAACAAACTCTAGGCTTTGACTGGTTTCCCGAGATGTCTTGTAGTGTAGTACGTGAAAGAGTGATGCATTTAAGGCGAAAGGGCGAGGAAGAAAAGATAACGCGGCGATCAGTGGTCTGTTTGTTAAAGTACTACTCCGACATTCGCCTAGAACTGATCGGAGAAACCATGAAAACCATCAGACGACCACTAGAATTCTTTTCCAGCCAAGGGTATAACTCGACCTAGCTACAATAGTACCTATGGCAGGTGTTGAAAATCCACCACCGTCGAGACTAGAAACATAGGACTCGCGTTCAGCAATTCTGGAGTGGCAGTAACTGTTCAGCTGAGCCATCTCAACGTAAAATCACGGTCTGGAGGGTATAATTTCAATATTCGGCCTCTTCTCTCTCTACGCCCACTTTCGCTCTCTTTCGCGTTTCGCGTGCTGCTTCATTCCTCTTCCTTTCTCATTTCCATCCATGATAGATTTACCCCTTTCCTCATAACGACCATCCCCCATCATGGAGACTAGAATGACTAGCAGAAGTGTGAGTATACGGCTTTTAGACCAGATCCCACACTATAGCGCCATTTGCGACATTTTTCGCTCATATGCGTGCCTTTTGGTGCATTTCGGAAATCATTTCTTCCTTTTTCTTCGTTTCGTCTCTTTCTCCTTTCGCCCCGCCGCCCCCTCCCACTCGCGCTATTTAGCGCGTTGAATGGCGCCGAGTGGCAAGTTTTTGCCGTCCGCCGAGTTATAATGCACTATCGACCTCCGCGCTCTCGTCGCCTCAAAGCGAAAGTTTTCCGCCGCCCGCGCGAACGGCGTATCGGCGACCACCGCCACCGCCGCCGCCGCCGCCGCCGCCGCCGCCGCCGTCGCGCCCTCTTTCATCGGCTTCATTAAACTTGCACCGCGACGCAGGCGGTGGGGGTGGGGGTGGCGGCGTGAGTGACGGAGGCGGGATGGGGGCGCGAGAGGAAACCACGAGTCTGCGACCGCGCCGGTGACGGTGACGGAGAAGTCGAGGAAATGGAGGAGATGACTCGTTCTGGAATGTTTGTTGTGAGGGTTTTTATCCTAAAAGTAAGAGGGCGGGAAATAAAGGTAAGTTGCGCCTCCTCCATAAACCAAGAGCCTTAGTACGATTGACCGCTTAGATACTTACGACTTCAGGTTTTTATTGTTTCATATTATTTACAAATCACATCAAAAGAATTCGGTTTAGAGTCTTCTTCTGCATACCAATACACCAAGTATTTGCCTCATCTTTGAAATGTATAAAATAATTACAAAAATGATTTACAAGAAAATAGTAACTTTTCCTGATGTGACATAATAAATTGTGATAAAATAATAATTTAGCACTCTATACTTTTTTGTTGATTTCTTTACTTATTAATTTCTAATTTTTTCATTTATTTCAACTTCGCTTCTCATTCCTCTTCTTTAGCATACACATGCTTGCGATCGTACTTGTGGAGATTTGAGAGATTTAATACACGTAGCTAGTATTGAGAGTGCAAAAAAAGATAAATAGGGAAGTAACGCAGGAAGTGACAGGTACACGTGTGGAGAAAGTGGTGGAAATAGCAATAGCAGCAGTTTTGTACATGTAACAATAGGAGAGAGCAACTACGGGGACGACTGTGGAAGTGGAGAAGAGGAGGCACATGCAAGAGGCAGCAAAGGTCTCGCTTGAGGTCGTAACTGGTGGAAAGATAGCTCTATTCGGGTGCTACTGCAAGGAATTCTGGCTCTCTATTTGAATAGATTTTGTGAAAGAATGAATAGAATTTTCAATGGTAAGATTCTTAAACCTGACTGACAGTTTAAAACTGAAACGTATATTTACAGTACAAACTACAAGAATTTACCACTATACTGTTGTTGGTACAGTTACTGACAAATATTAACGCACACGAGTATGAAGTTAAGAGACTTTGGGTTGTAAACAGCTAATTAGAATATCAACTTAATGACAGTAATATTAAAAATAATTTTAGACTCTAAGTCAGGCACCAAACTTATGAAGCTTGGGAGCAACCATATCGTTTTCAATTCTAGTGTGAGCTACCAAGAAAGCAAGAACGATCTTTTTTGTTTTGACATCTTAAAATTTGTTTATTGTCTTTAAACACAACATAACATTCTATTAAATATGAAAGAAATTTTAATAAAAATGCATACAAGATAAATAAATTAAAATGCAATTGCACATTAGAAAAAATTGAAATATAGATAGGAACAAATTATAAATTGTAAGAACACATTTTTCATCAGACCTGTTAATGAGAAGTAGGCACTTTTTTTGTCATCAACAAGTTTTTACTTTCTCGCTACCGCTCACGCAGCTGAGAGAAGTTATGTAAGAAGTAATTTGGCAAATGTTTTTAAATCGCGTGAATCTTTTAATATTGATGATTTCTTAGTTCAAAGTTCTATTTCAACAGAGATTCCAACTGCTCCTCATCCCAATTCTTCCATTTCACCCTTCGAAGTAACTACCTATAAAAAAAAATTGCCTCCAAAATTATCCTTTGGGCCAGATTATATTTTTCCATTTATAATCAAACAATTTCATTTTCACTTACTGTCCGATACACTGCTATATTTAATGCATGCCTTCGTTTAAGATATTTTCCCAAATCATGGAAAAATGCCCATAGTATTCCAATTCTTAAACCTGGAAAGCCACTAGAAAATCCTTTAAATTACAGGCCAATTAATTTACTTTCATCTTTAGGTAAAATGTTTGAACGGTGTATTTTCCAAAGACTAAATATTTTATTAAATTCTACAAATGCTATTCTTCACCATCAATTTGGCTTTCGCTCTCTTCTCTCCACAAATCACCAAATAAACAGACTAACTGAAGACATACTTCTTGCTTTTCATAATTTTCAGTGGGTTAGTGAATATTGATATTGAAAAGACTTTCAATACAGTTAGGCACACCGGTCTAATTTACAAACTCTCACTTTTAGGAATTCCTCAATATCTCCACGGTTTAATTCATAATTTTTTAAGTAATCGCACCTTTTCCATCCATTTAAAACATCACATTTCATCTCCAAAATCAATTCTTGCCGTCGTCCCCCAAGGAGCTGTACTTTCAACCATCCTTTTTATTTTATTTATTTCTAATTTTCATACAACAAACGACACATGATTAGCATTATTTGCAGACGACTCTGTATTATACAGTACTCATAGAAATCTTGAAACTGCAATTACTTTATTGCAAAATCATTTAAACAAGGTAGATTCATGGACAAAAAAGTGGCATATAAAATTAAATACATCAAAATGCAACTCAAAAATGTTTTCCTTACGTAGCTATAATGAACTACTTCCTCTTACATAACAAAACGAACCAATAAAATGGCTTTCCTTCACAGAGCCAGTAAAATATTTAGGAGTATTAATGGACAGAAGACTTCATTGGCGAAATAATATTGCAAATAGAATTTCGTTAGCTTAAAAATGATGGCATCGGCTTCATCTTCTGGTTAAATACTCTTCTTCATTAAGCATATTTACTAAATTGTCCGTTTATAAAGCAATAATTAGGCCTGTAATATGCGTGTCCAATTTGGGGATCAGTATCTAAAACGAACATTAATAAAATACAAATTTTTCAAAATACCTGTATAAGAACTATTGTTAAAGCCCCTTGGTTTATTTCAAATTTACACATTCATTCTGAGTTAAGTATACTTCCATTTAAAAACTTTTTTCTACAATTTTCAGCAAACTTCTATCCCAAAATTTATAAAATTCCATCTGCACTTCATTTTGAACTTTGTAAACACAATCCCCATCCTATCCGACTAAAACGTAAATTGCCCAAACAATTCTTCGACCCCCATAATCTCCGTTTGAATTTGACTTGAACACATAAAATAGATTATTCTTCAAGCATGAGCTGCATTTTTATAGGTAATAATTTCTATTTGTAATATTAAATTCGTTCATCTTCTGCTGCAGGGGGTCTAACTGACCAAAGGCATGTAATTATTCAATAAAAAAATCCGCAAAGCTTTATTGAAATTAGCGCAACAATGCCACAAGGGATATTTGAAAACTACATTGTTGGTGAACTACGAGATGGTGGCAGTAACAAGATAAGTATTGTCACACCCAAGGTTCGTTATCGAGCCACACGGTGGCGTCGATTGTCAACCACAGCGTCGAGCTCCGGCGGCGTGGGTGTGCGCCGAAGTCAACGAGGGCGGCCCGGGCCTAGCTCAGTCGGCCAACTTTGTCACCTGCTTAGAATCTAACTCGGATGGAAGGAGTCGTAAGGCGTTTGCTAACTACAGAAACAATTCAGTGGTTGGTAAAGCAAATAAAAAGGTTTATTCCCGCCTAATAATAGGCCGGGGAAGTTACAGTGATTCAAAGAGTTAAGAAAGGCCCTACCTGATGAGCTCAGTTAGAAACGAAAGAAAAAATGAGATAAAACTTAAATCTAAAAAAAAATAAAGAACGAGAATTACAATCAAATTCCTTTACAGGCCCCAACAAACTCTAGGCCATTCGCCTTCTGGCTGACAATAATGAGGAAACAAGTGCCTAAGCGCGGCACAGCAATGCACAATAGTTCTTTGGCGGTCGTTGACCGAAGTTTATGCCTGAATGGGGCGGCGTGTAGGCGGCCCTCGGCGGCGGCGGCGGCAGCGTCGGCTTCTCTCCGTCTGGGTCGGCGGCTGAGATGGCCCTGCCAGGCCGAGAAACGTCCTTCCACAATAGCTACCAAAGGAGCGGCGGCGGCGACAGCGGCTGCGGCGGTGACGGCGGCGGCGGCGACGGTCAGCTGGCCCGGATCGTGAATGATCGCGAATTCCGTTCACACAAATCAGCCGTTCTTACGGAAAGTTCTCTGGAGTTTTCACGATCACGAATCTCGGAGAAAACTAGTCACCGGTCACTGCCCACGGCAGAGCTCAGAGTCCACGAACTAAGTCCCAAAATAATAATTCTCCCTCGAACGCGGCGCCGGAGCTATCACTTACTCCGCGGCGCTCGCCACCCAAGACAAGTCGAGTACACGTAGTGTTCGAACGCGGCGCCGGAGCTGTTACTCACTCCGCGGCGCTCGCCCCCCCCCAGCTCAATCGAACAAGAAGAAGTGATCTTCTCCCCTACGCCGCTAGCGTGGAGGTCTCCTCGTTCCGCCACCCCGAAAATTCAAAAGTGCCCCAAAATCGCTCCCACCCCACGGAATTTTGCCCCTGATTGGCTAAGTGCTACTACGCCGTAATTTTGTCCTCGGCCAATCAGGTCCGGTGATTCTAGGAATTTTCCGTAGCCCTATCTCTGTCTGGAAAACGCTCTCCGTCTGACTTCGGAAGTAGGTCAGTAAAGGGTACGCGGAATGTCCGTTGGGACCCCTGGAGAAAGCTGCGAAGGACGGCCTGGGTACTTAGTGCGCATGATACCCGGAACGGCGGGATCAGCACACGTCTCTAATCTCTTCTTCGGCGCCCGGGTGCGTGACGGGATGAGGGTCGACTCGCGGACGATGGCCATAAACTTTAGAGGGGCGCGTGCTGTCATCCCTTTCATTAGCGGAGGGGGCGCGCCGACCCGGCTGGCGGCGGCGGGAGGTGACGCCTCACATCGACAGTTATTTGTGAAATTTAAAAAATATTAAAAATAGCGTACCGCTACAGTATGTTTCATTTAGTAAAGTTTGTGTTTACAAATTAGACTTTAAGAAATTATTCAAAACCTATTTGATAATCATTGTTATTGTCCTTGTGGCGAGGTATAGAACCTACAGATACTCACTAAACGAAAGGTCACTTATCTACTCATATGTTATCACTTCAACCTGCAAATTAAGAATATACCAAAAAAATGTGCTTTGGGCGGCGATAGATGGCAGCTGGCAAGAGTATGTGGCAAGTCCGAATAGCTAGCCTAGGTCAAGGGAAATGGAAAACTAATACAGGAAAGTCTATACTATTCTCTAGCACCACTAGTTTGTTTTAAATTCTATAAGTTCATTAGAAGTTACCTTTTTAAATTTTTAAACAAATAAACACATTTCGTTGACAACTTCCCCTCTTAATATAAAAAATAATGTAGGGAACATAGTGCAATTTAACATGCGAGCGTTCTCGCACGGTTACGCTAGTTTCTTCTTAGTGCGATAGTGATTCGTAACAAATTTATATCGAATCATTTCATTTAAAAAATCTCATCAATACAGCGTTAGCGCACCGTTGGGACTTATGGGTTGATAGTAAAATACTAGTCGAGACTAGTAAAGTTCATGATGTTGACGTAATAAATATAATTATTTAAAATAAATTATATTTCACAAACACATGCTACTTGAACTTTTATTATTTATCTATCATCCTCCAAACCCCCATTTTCCTCCTTCAATTCCCCTTTAAGCCCCTTCAAAGAAGGGACGCTTAGAAGAATGGGGCGGGTCTCGTTTTCGTGAAAATCTTCAAATTTTCGAAAAATAATATGAGAAATTGTGTTTGGTTGTTGCACCAGTAGTTCTGCTTTTGTCATGTCACTTGGAGCATGATTTTACTTGTTCGTGAAATGTTGCTTTTGCCTTCCTGTAATCTTCCCACCGGATTATTCAAAGATGTTTTCGAACACGTTTTGTGTCGTTTTTCTTAAATTTACCTACACAATGTTTTATTTATAATACAAACTGTGTTTCAAAATAATTAAAGTGATACTTTTTGAAAGAAAATGCGAAATAATTCTACTCGTTTATTGCAGGCGCACACATTTTAAACAATTACTTGTCTAATGCTGCAGCCAGCAGCAAAAGCTGCAGCCAGAGCAGTCGTTGGTGGCAGTTCGCTTGACCCAGTGCTTCGTTGTCATTGCGGTCGCTGCTTTATTGACTTCTGCGGTCTATTTAGTCTTGCGAGGGAGATATGAGAGGAGGTCGCGTGCGACAGGACTATTTAACCCTTTTGCTGCTGATGCAGTGGTGGTGTTTATTATGACAAAGCGTCCTCTCAAAATTCAATCGGACGGAGAATAAAACTTGATAATTAAACAATCATATGGTTAATACTTCAAAGGTATAAATATTTTGTAGAAACTATTGTTTTCAACAGCATTATGTAATTACACACTATTTTATTATGTTGCTACTTTATGAAACAGCTCAGTGAACTTTAACGCATCCTTTAAATTTAAAAAGTAGTCGTACATTACGTACAGTACATAAAATTATATTCCATACGTTCACAGTAGATACAAGTTTGGAATGTGAATTTTTTCAATTAATATCATTTTATTGTTGGATCGAGTAATTAGTCTATCAACAAGCGCGCTATTTTCAAATTTCTGATTGACTTTCAGAATGTTTGACTCTTTGAAACAACTTTAATTTGACGTTGGAATAAAAATATTTGAAACAATTAACGCGCGTCAGGTTTTAACAACAGCGACAGTACGAATTCCTTAGACGTCTATCTGTCGTGAGAAACTGAATACGGTGTACATATTCCAGTGATGCCAGTGTTAATGGAGCAGAAGGTAAGGTTTGATTTGGTCGAAATGTTTCATTGTCTTCGAGAGTAATGCTGTGCTGAATGCCGCGGCTAATTGAAATCTCGTGAAGGGGATTCTAGTTGCTGTCACCTCTGCAATTGAGGCTGATCCGTCTGCGCTGTTACAGCATGTAGGGACGTCGCTCTTTGATGGGTGCCTACGTTGGCCTTGAAATACTGTTTGTTACTCAAATTTCCAGAAGAGGTCTACATACTGCACTGTAGACTTTGTGAGTATTTTTCTACTCTCATAATATTTTAATAAAGAAAAAAATTTCTATTCAGAATTTTTGAAATACAATTTCTAATACATGGATGAATTAAAAACTAAAAAGTTAAAAGCTAAAGAAGAAATTTAAAAGGTTAAAAGTTAATAAAAAAGGGGGGAAAAGTTAATAAAGGTAAAAAAGTTAAAAGTTAATAAAAAGGAGAGAGGCATTTAACTGGGATCTGCACTGCTCTGCTGCATGGGGGAGAAGTGTGGCGCCTGTGACTTGAGAACTGCTCCGGTACTGCTGCTGCCGTTAATGCGGTGGGGGCACAAATCTTGTCCACGATCTCTCTGTACTCGCGCGGAGCGAGGTAGGGCCTGGCCGTGTGGGCGAAGTAGCACGCCGCGCCCCGGTGATGGCTTCAGCTACGATGCGTTGTCTTAGTGATTTCAGCTTATAGCTATTCGAGACCTTTAGGAGCGCAGCGTCACTTTCCTGGTACCATTCGCCCAGGGCACCCACCACCAGCGGCTCGGCGGAGGCGTAACCGGCGCAGAGGAGAGCTGCACGGGAGGAACTGTGATGCTCCTAGAATTGAAATAAAATTCGGTGTGAGATTGTTGTGGGTGGTATAATTTTTTTAAAAACTCAGGGTATAAATCACGTTTCATCCGCCAAAACGCTTGTTCGAACTCGTTCGAGTTGGGGGAGGCGGCAAGCGGGAACGTTGTGATGTCAGGATTCCCGAACCGCCAGGCGGATGGGAATCATGACGTGGATATCGTGGTGAACGGGTTTTCTCTCTCACTGACCTCCCGGTTCCTTAGATTTCAGAACTTCTCAAATCAGTGGAGTGTTCAGATTGAATTGATTGTGTGTTTTGTGTTGAAAAGTGGTTTGCCCCAACTGTACCAAGTTGTTCCTAGAGTTGATTTTCTAGCGAGCCATGAGGCTCCGTGTTTTAAGCCAGAAGTGAGGAACCACTAAGCACGTCGTGCTCTCCGCTGCCTTCAAGTTTACAGAGCGTTCAGTCATGTGACCGATTTTTTTGACAGCGATTGTTGCCCCACCACAGGGATCGTGCCAGGGGGCCGTTGTCGGTGATTAACACGCAGAAATTATTCGCTTTTATTTCACGAACGTTGGCTAACTTGTCTTAGCGCCGTGGAACCACCTATTGTATTGTCATTTCGCCGAAGGGAAATGTTTGCGGAAAAATATTTTGTTATAGTGATAAAATAGTGTGAAAATATGAATGAACTGCTGCATTGTTCGTTGCATAAATGGATGTTTCTTACAAGCAAGGTAGAAATCATTCATTCACTTTTAAAACACCTGTGCTGTCATAGTTGCTTAATATCATTTATTTCTTTTGACTTTGAGAGAATAATAATTCTGCACTTTTGATGAAACTACCTGTATGTTCTTACATACAGGGATATATTTTCTCTTTGTCTAAACCTTAGTTCAAGCAGCACTCTCTTCTCTTATCTAGTCATGGCTGAGAGGCAAAAACTAAAAGGTACATTGTTAAAAACAATATATAAATTGATATATCAACATAAAACAGTATTAAACCACAATGTAAGTGCTTCAAACCGGACAAGCAGTATTCATGATGCTCACGTCATCTTTTTCTTGAAACTTTTAGAACTGATAGTGCTAATTGCACTCTTTAATATGACGTAAAGTTCAATTGTTCAATTTTTTTTTCGTTGTTTCAAAAATTACACAAATGTTATTTTTTTAAATATCTCTCACACAGCTAATATGCACATTTCCAGAAATTTGTAAACACTATTGTATTTGTGAGTTAACGTACTTCAAAAGAGTTTTAATGATGATTTTCGAAAACTCAAAAATTGTCTGTGAAAAAGAGCATCAAACTTCATTTACAGCAGCGCTTGAATGCCATATTGTTAAAGCAGAAAATTTTTCAAATAAAATTGCGATTTAGGACGAATTTCTACTGTTCTTTAATATTCTTAAAATAATATTTCTGTTTTACTATTAGGAAAACGAAACATTAAGAAAATGACCAAGAAATGTACTTTGGGCGGCGATAGATGGCAGCTGGCAAGAGAATGTGACAAGTCCGAATAGCTAGTCGAAATCAAAGGAAATAGAAAACTAATAGGGGAATGTCTGTGCCATTAGTTCTTTTCTAACAATGAATGAACATGTTTTGAAGAAAGTGTTATTGTCCGTATAATGTTACACGTTTTGTGTGATATTTACACGCATTATCATCAGGGTAAACGTCTTTCATTTCAAACATTTTTTTCATTTTCAGTCATGAACATATCAATGATTATTTGTTTACACTCCATGATGCGTGTAAATATCACACAAAAGGTTGTATCAACATTATATGGGCAAAAAACGTTTTTTGAAGAAAGCGTTCATTGATTGTCTGAAAAGAAAAAAGGATAATTGTATTCAATTATTAAGAAGCTATAAATGTTTTCTTGAAACCAATGGGAACGATGAAGCCTTTGAAAGTTCATAATCTCGACTCAGTAAATCTCATTACAGTGGTCATATACACATAATATTTACTATTTTTACTTTGAAATCCGTATTTCTCAATAGTAAGAGGATAGGATCAGTCGAACAGGGCAATTCTCAACAAGAGCTTCATCAATTTACTCCTCGCGTCGGCGCCACCGAATAATCCGCGCGAATGGAAAATTCCGCGCGCCGCGCGCCGGGCGTCGGGGCGTTGGCGGGGCGTGCTGAATGTCGTCTCTAGATTGCATCGAAGCTGCAATCAGCGCGCGGCGACCGCACTCGCTGCAGAGGGCTTTGAGGCGAGCCCGGCCACCGCCTCGCATTGCCAGCAGCCTGTTGGCGCTCTGTTGAACGCGCGAGGCTCATTCAATCACCTGCGGGGATCCCACCGGCCGACGCGACGCGACGCGACGCGGGGGCCGCGACGGCGAGCCGTTTAAACGCGCCGGCTCGCCGCTCGGTCCTTTAACACGCGCGCGCGCGCCAGCGCGTGTCTCTCGCTCGTGCGGCACTCCCGTTCTCCGGGACCGCACAGTGGGCAGAAACGCCAAAGCAATCATTTGAGGTCAAATCAACACGTGGTCATTTTTATTTTCTTGCCTTACTGTGTAGGTTTGACATAAAGAGAAAAGTTTGTAGTTGTGCGGCGGAATTCGATGATTTTTCGATAGGGAAACTCATATTGCCGGGCCCAAATAACGAAAAACCGGATAAATCTTTTTCGTATTCGTAGTAAATTACTTACGTGTGTAGTCAGAATGCATGATTTCTGTTCCGGTAATATCTTACAACATTGACGTTTTCTGAAATGTTTTATAAAATTTCTTATCGTAAAGAACGAGAATAACAAGTTTGTCGGTACAAAATGAAAGCATATTGTGAAGTTCCTGCGGAAATTCTCGAAAAAGCTAACAAATCTACACACAGTATAATATATATAAAGACTGTATTTAAGATATGGAAATGGATGGAAATGTCAGTAGTATTGCGTAATTGAAATGGTACTTTTAGGCTATTTGCGTCCTTTGGCGAAAACTACTTACAAAATTCCATTACATCAACACTATTTAGAAAAACGTGATGTGACAAACGTGACGTGAAAAACTAAATGTGACATCAAAAATCACATTTAGAGAGGTGTGCTTCATTGTTAGGGGTGTTCTTTCGAAATCTACTACTCAAGAAATATCTCAAAAAAATTATATGGAATACATAACAATCGAATAAAAGTGAATAATGAGATTTTAAATTCTTTCCCAAATTTCGATTTTCATTTGAGTAGAACAAAATACTAATGTTTATGTGGAGTACATTTCTTATTTGAAAATTATGCTATTTATTTAATGTATTTTCCTTTTTCTTAAATATAATAAATCGAATGAATAAAAATGGGATATTTTGTTGGTTGGTTAGTAGAAAAGCATAAAGTATTCAACAGCTCTGTGCGGTACAATCCGAAAGGCTCGCAGAGATATTAATCATATTATATCATTATGTCTTTTGTTTCACGTTCATAAACAAATAGTAATGAACAAATAATCCCTAAAGAACATATATCTACAGTATCCACCATTTTGACCCACAGAACGTCACTTTGCTCCATCCCACTCCTCCGCTAGTCCTCGCTTGCGCCAAAGCCAGAGCGGTTTTTGTCGCTGCAATCAGACGTGCCTTTGATTAGCAATTCTTGGACGCGGTGCTGCCGGCGTGACGGTGGAGGGGGGGAAAGGCCTTACCGATAGCTCTGCTCTCTGTGTCTGCGCTGCGTTTAACAGAAGGGCGCCACGTCGCACTGATTTCTGACCCTGGACCGGAGGCGCATCCGAGTCTTTTATCGGTGACAGAGGCGGCTTGTAAAACGCGGCTATTTGAAGCTAGAAAATGTGAAGTACAATTCAGTGATTATTAAAAAGGACAGTAAGTATATACTGCAGGAATATATATACTCGCAGGAATATATATATATATATATATATATATATATATATATATATATATATAGGGCAACTATTTTATAAATGTTCCGGTGGCGCGAGGATTTTGATTCGGTGAACGAGACAACGGACGCCACGGAAATCGAGATAGGGTGGGCGATAGAATCGCCGTGGAGGGAAGGTGCCTCTTCGCTTCCGGAGAGTGTAAATTGTGCTCACGTGATATGAGTACTGGAGCTGCTCACCGTCGACTTCAGAGCATTGTTGACATCTTGTGATATTTGCATAGATTATGTTCCTGCATATTGTGCCTTAATTTTTCTTTCGTGTGGGAATTTGTCACATATACGCGCTCTTTCAGGAATCCCCTAAAAAGAAATCGCAGGAAGTCCGATCAGGAGAGCGCGCAGGCCTTAAATCACGTATGATAATTCTGTCTCCTGGTAACTAAAGCCCCTGAGTAAACTGAATCAGTGTGTGTGATTGCGGAGACCTGTTAAAAATAACCGTAATTATCTCTTCATTTGTCAACATTTGGAAGAAAGGCTGCATAATATGATGCACAACGGTTTGAGTTTATTGTTTCAGTGAAAAATAAAGACTGAAGAAAATACTTCTGTGGACTTCTGGAAGGATGAGTCTTGCTGCTGCTTCTTTCCATCTTGTAAATGCCTGTGGAAGTGCTCGGCTGACAAATGTTTTTATTTCTTTCACCTCTAAGCAAGTTTAAAGCTTGAATGAATGAATATGTCATTCTTGGTGCAGAATTGTTTTCCTGAGGTTAGCTCGATTACTAGTTTCCTCTATATCAGTAGTTGCCAACTCAATGCTCTGTGACGTCACGAAAACTGCTCTGCTGCTTCAAACCGATCCACCGAGTAATGGCAGAGCTGGAAGCGTTGGCGAGCGCACAGTGTTCTAATGATGGTACGGACTTGGGGGGAGAAGGTTTGCTTGGAAAATCGATAATTATATTTTTAACTGGTGATTATTATTTTAAATGTTTATAGTTCAATAACAATAAGAAAGATTATATAATAGTACATACATTATTACATAACTCAAAAGAATATTCGACTGTTTATCATAACCAGTACTGTAATTCCTCTTCCATTTTTCTATTAGATAATATTTTTTGAAAAGATACTTTTCACGTTTTACGGCAATAATATTTTATACAATAGCATATATTATAAAGAAAGAGTTCGTTCTGAAACGGTAATTAATGTTAACAAATAGGTACCCGGTAGGGATCATGTGAGAGAATTTGGACCCAGGCTTGGTTTTTTTTATTTACAATTTTGTTTGAGAATGTAAATCCTCGTGATATTCAGTATCTTTTCCATAATCTTTTATCTATAAATTCCTTATCTTATCTCGTGATTGCGAACAATGTCAATTCTCAGAATTCATTTTAATCTCGCTGATTTATCTGGGTTGCAAAGCTACCTAATGCATCTGTAGGTTTGGACTTTTTAACAAACTGCAGTTCTTTCGAATACACTAAACACTTCGCCATTGTTCCAGTATCTGCAAAAGGAAATCTTTCTTCCCGAACAGAAAGAAAATTGACGGGTGTAGATGTTTTCCTGACAAGTTCTTTCGAATACACTAAACACTTCGCCATTGTTCCAGTATCTGCAAAAGGAAATCTTTCTTCCCGAACAGAAAGAAAATTGACGGGTGTAGATGTTTTCCCACTCTTGTTGCCTGAAATACCGGTAAAGCCCACTGCAAAAAGTTTTTGTCCGCCTTCTGCCCCTCCTTCCTTCCCTCTCCCCTTTTTCTCGGGCTCGTGCACCGAACACCTTATCTCGGAGAACAAAGCTGCTCCGAAGTCATTCCTTGTCCAGTTGTCAATCGCTGCTCAAGATGATGTTTCCTGTTTATCATTCTGCTTGTCTATTCCTTCAGTGCTCCTTCCAAATAACTCTTTTAGATTATGGTCTGATTAAAATAAGAACCGACTTGGGAGCGCGCTGTGGTAGGGGAGCGGCGTTGCCACGCCAATGAGCGGCGGAGCACGTGCTAGGGCGGCGGGGGCGGAGCGGCGAGGACCGCCCAGGCCCGGTCACGGTGACAGAAAGACAAGCGGTACTTTCAGTGGGTGGATGACTGCAGACGCCTTGGCCACAACTGCATTATTCGCCCTTCAAATGCCGCTCTCCACTTCCAAACAGAACGACGAAGCACATTCACTTACCACGATTACAATCACAATTACATTCACATCAATTATTACAATCACAAGAATTTCCGTTATATTTAAACTAGTTTACAGTTTTAATTGTCTAACAAATTACTGTTACAAAGGAAACACTCCACTTATTTCAGAGTCACTTTCTTCTGATGATTGTTCCGAAGCGCTAGAACTCGAAGATTGGAGAGAAATAAAAAGTTCTTCAAAATTTTGTTCCACAAATCCTTCGGCTACCCATGCTTTCGAAATTCCTTTTGTAAAATGACCTACCCCATTGCGCCATTGTTCTGCAGTTTTCCTCTCCACAACCTCATTTTCCACCTCAGGTAATGTAAATTTTGCGTTTTTATCTGCCACGTAACCTTTTATTTGCTCCCAAATTTTCTCAAAAGCATTAAAGTGACGGTGGTAGGGCGGCAATCGAATCACCTCATGCCCGTGTTTCTTGGCCAGTTCATCAATAACATATACAGGACACCGTGGCATTAATTTTGCTATTTCTTCCAACAGTTCTGCTTTTAATAAAATTTGGATATATTCAATGGTAGAATTTTGGCACACAAACCATTCAACAAAGCACAAGATAATTTTTCTTTGGTTTAGCGCCTCGTCACTGACCAGCAACTGGATGTTGCGAAGCGAAGGAGAGGGCCCGGAAGGGCCCCCTAAATCTGTCATCGCGCCCCTCCTCATCCCCGCGCGCCGTGCGCCGGCCAGGGCGAAACCGCCCGGCCGCCCGGCCGTCGGGCGCACGCGGTTCTGGTTACAGTCTGCCATGGCAACCACGCAGCGACGTGCCTCCCGATACGCAGCCGTCGTTGGTTGAGCGCTGCCCCCTCCACTGCAGCGCTCCGAGGTCCCAAGTCGGTTCTAATTTTAATAATAATAGTTGTATGGATATTGTGGTTATTTCTCTCATGTTCTACAGGAAACTATTTTACAATTTTTACTTTCCCATATACTATATGTACGTATTGTGTAGAGAAAGTTATGTAGTGCTACGTGAAAAAACTCTTCGTTCGGCCGATTTTCTCCAAAACTGATACCCTCCGATCGATGTGACTGATCTTGCGGCCCCTTGAATTTGAAGCTGATATTTTAATTTTCGGGATACTTTACATGAAAACCCTGGGACATTTTCAAAATTTTCAAAAAAATGCTACCAACAATTTTCACTAAATTTTGTTGTTGGATGGTCTGAAGGTCGTTTAAGAGAATGGAGTAGATCTCATGTTGGTTAAAAACACTGGTTTTTCGGAAAATTGAAAAAATTCAAAAATTTTTCGGCATCTTCCGACAACCACAATTATGAAGATACAATTTTTTTCTTAATGAAATGTGTTTATAAAAAACAGGTCTTCAAATAAGGTCATGTTCAATTTTTCATAAACCTCCAACAATTATTTTTTCAATTTCATAAACCAACAACAATTGTTTGAAATAATGAAATATGCTCATCAAAAACAAATCTTCAAATAAGGTCATATTAAATTTGTTGAAAATATGAGTAGTTTTTCTACAGTTTCCTGACAAACATAATAGCCCGCTAGGAATTGACTGCTCTTCATTTGCTTCGTTTTCTACAACTACAATTTTGAAAATACATTTTTTTCTCAATGAAATGTACTTATCAAAACTACATCTTAAAATAAGGTCATGCTTATTTTCTGGAAATACGAGTAGTTTTGTATAATTTCGTGACAAACATATCCCACTGTAAATTTACTGTGCTTCAGACAGCTGGATGCGTCGTAAATTAGAATTTGCAATTTTGTATGTTGTTTCTTTGTTCGTTTATTACATTCAATCTTTTGTTATCCATTTACATATTAATATTTTAGAAATTATTTATTTTGAAATATTTGAAATTAAAATTACTAGTCCTCAGAATACCGACAATACAGGGAATGCATCAATGAAATTTCGTTTCGGGTTCGGGAATTTCTTCGGGAAATGTCACTGTTGTGACTTGATGTAGCTGTATGAAAAGCAGTTATAATTGTCAAATTTATGTTGATATTTGCATGAAAATATTTTGTTTTCGAACCAAACGCTGTACCATTTGCAGTGAGTAGAGTATTTTTGCATAATTGTAAAATACTGTTCTCTAATCATGGCTCTAGGAAATGCATTTCTATATTGTCGGGGGCATGAAGCTTCTTTTTCTAATACAAGTTTACAAATCTTTTGTATTATATTTTTATGCAATTGTAGAATTCACATAGTTCTGACAACACTGCAATGGAAACTAAGTTGTTCGCTTCTTGGTTGAATTCGACGTTTTCAAATTATAGCTAAGATGTTAGTAGCGCAGAAAGTGCAATATTTCAATACTACGTAGCTGTTTCGAAAAACAGGGGAACGTGTATGCTGTTGTAGTACCACTAATTTCTTCTGCCTTCTTTGTATATTGTCAGGTATTTTTTCTCTTTCTTTCTTTCTTCGTCCTTTCTTCATTTTCATTTGCATCAGCTTTTTCGTGATACAAGGTTTTCAATGGTCTAGACGTTATCACTGACGGCATTTGCTAAACATTGCATTTGTTTTTCCATTTTGTGTTTCTTGCCATATCAGACAATCTTTTAATGTTGGAACATTCGAACATCTCAGCGCACTAATTCCGACGACGTCAGTTGAAGACGGTATTCTCGACTGTTCTTGCCTAAATTACATCCGTAACATATTTAATTCTTAACTTGAGAACTTCTTTGTCTTTAGAACGTCTTCATACTTCAAATTCAGTGTAATTTAACTATCTGAAATAATTTTAATGAATTTTTTTGTCGTTTTTCTTTCATTTTTTGCCATTTTAGAAACATTTTAAGAGAATTTTATTGATAATTTGTGGCGAGGTTTCAAGTAATTAAAACCCGTCCCCTAGTGATAGCATTTACCTCCAGAACGTTTATTGAGACAGTAATGGGCATGTTCAAATATCATCGTTCAGAATCGTTCTCAATGTATATCTTCGCTTAACAAATCAAACAAGGTTTGAAAATTAAGTATTAACATTACAACAATGCAACAAAAATAAGTTCCGCAAATTACAGTGACGGGCACTCCTTGCTCATCATTGTCGTGCATGTCAGAAATATTTTCAGTTGTGGGCACTACCTTTTTTTAGATGTGGTGTACTCTGAAAAGGTGAAAACACGTACAAAAACGTAGATTATAAACCTGGATACACTGCGCATAGAGCAGATTTCAAATAAAAGCAGACGAATTGGCTTAAATTCTTAATAATTGGACACACATTTGCTAACGAATCCACAATATTTCGATGCACAGACCCATTACGGGGCCACATTCAATTCATATTCGAGGGTTGCAAACTTAAAGACACATGCGACAGATATTACATTCGGAGGTCCTCTCGCTGTCTAAAAATCTTATTATTATCTCCCTAACAAATATTGTGTCCATTACTATACTGGTGCCCATGACTGTACCGGTTACCCTATAATGTGGTAAAAGAAGGTGATTTTGCTCGTATTTGCAGTTTGTGTATCATTGGTGCTGCAAATGCTTGCCTGGTGAAAAAATAATTAAACGAACTAAAATTTTCAAACGTAGCATGTGACGCGAGTTGTAATTCTCGAGAAGAAAACTTCTTTGTATGCAGTTAAACTTACGACGTACAAAATAATGGCGCACTACTTTTGAGTATAACAAGAAACGTCTACTTCGCATCAGTTTCCCCACTGACCCGGGCATTCCTTGTTTCTAACTCCTACCTTCCCTCGATGTCTATTTCTTTCAACATCACCCTCGCTCGTCCGCACCGCCAGATCTCGACTACCAAAGCCTACACCTCCACATCTACGACCAGCTTACGAGGCTCAGCACATCAGTTGATGTCGCTGCAGTGTCTCTATCCGGGAGGTTCCCACGGTTCGGTGGCAGAACTATCGACTCTAGGTCGAATTCAGGAGCTCTCTGGAGAACTCTGGCGGCTGGCTGTTTTGATACGTAGTTTTTCGTGTTATCCCCGATATACATCAAGGGAATGCCGGAGCAGTTCCCTAAAGAACTGGCTACGAACAGCACGTAATCTTTCTTTCATCTTCCTTCTCCTGACCTCCCTCTTAATTACACGCACTTACACTCTCACACTGCCGGGAGATCAGTCGAGAGCTTAGAGTGTATCCCGGCTGGGGCGCTACCTCGCTGCGTGGAGACACCTTGCTGAGGAAAACCCCCAAGCCGACGGGTAGGTCAGCGTCGGATGTCGCCATCCAACGGGGGAACATCACCGCCAACTGTCACGAAGAAACTGCACCACAACTTGACTGATGACTATTGAAAGGATTTTGATAACCTAAAACATCGCCAAAATGGCCAGTAAAATTCTCTTGAAATGTTTTTTAATTGCCCTAAAGGCAAAGAAAAATGACGTACAAAATTTGATCAATCCAGTTTAGATGAACAACCCAAGCTGTTGGATATGTTACTGACATAATCGAGGCCCCATCTTTTACTTCAAGTGAACTCAGGTTGCAAACCTGTGGTTTGGACTGTTTTTACAACGACATATTTGTCTTTGGTTATCGCGATAACGGCCGAATCGCCAGTGGCGCTAATAGGCGTCACATGAACCCCAGATTACATTCTGACATCTGTCAATACAATTTCTGAGCAAAGAATTCGAATCGGCTACTCAGGAATTCTGTGGAGAACATTTGTTCCATCTCGTTCATTTTATTCGAAGCAATTACTATTTATATGATATTAAAATAGCAAGAAATGCTTTAAAAATGACGGAAAACGGTAAAAAAGGACTTATTAGTCGAAATCAAAGAATAATGAAAAAAAAATGTCAGACTGAAATGGGTCATTTTCTTTTGTCATGACATAAAATGAATGTGTATAGTAAAAGACATTGTTCTAAAGTGAACAGAAAAAATGAAATTTCTTTCAAAGCCGCCTCTCCTAATGATCTTAGAAGTTGACGCGCCTAGAATCACTAATCAAACAGTCCACACCTGCGTCAATCCTATCCTGTTCTCTCATTCAAATTCACTCGTACACCTTTTTTCTCCGCCCCGTTTGTTCCGCCCCCGTTTTTCTCTGCCCCATTTCCCTCCCCCGTTTTTCTCCACCCCCGTTTTTCCCCGCCCCGTTTTTTCCGCCCAGTTTTTCTCCGCACCGTTTGCTCCCCCTCGTTTTTTTCCGCCCCGTTTATCTCCACTCCCGTTTTCCTCGGGCCCCGTTTTTCTCCGCTCCCGTTTTTCTCCGCCCTGTTTTCCCCCGTTTCTCTCCGCGCCCCTTTTTCTCCGCACCCCTAGTTATCCCCCCCGTTTCTATCCGCCCTCGTTTTTTCCGCCCCCCTTTTTCTCCGCTGCGACTCCGCCCCCTTCTCGCTCGATCAGTTGACGGCGACGCGATTCGGCGCGGGATAAACAAGGGAGTAGCGCGCGGCGCATGTCGGCGCCCGTCGCGGCGCGCGCGAATTTCATTTGTCACGCCGCTTTTGTTCCCGTGAGGCGCGCAGCGCGCGCAATCTGATGCGCATATGTTAACGAAGTTTATTGAAACTGGGCGGGGCGGCGGCGGCGGCGGCTGCGGGGAACCTGTCGCGCGATCTGCTCGGTTTAGTTTCCCCACCCCCCTTCCCCCCTCCTCTTCACCCCGTCCCGCGTGTGCCACTTCGACCTTCCCCCTGCCCCCCGCCCCGGGTAGCATGGCGCGTTGTTCGCTCTTCCGTATCCTGTACCACTCTGCGCCCCCCCCCCAGGTTGCTGCTTGGTTTGGTGCCGCTGTGGATGGAAATCTGTTTGGGCTAATTTGCAAGAAGGGAAATACTTGTCCTTTGAGAGGAGGATTTTCGTACTACCGTCCGTACCGTCCATTCTGATGCTCAAATACTGTATTACCAATCCATTCTGATGCTCAAATACAAAAAATCCTTCAAAACTGTATTTTGTCTGCTTAAAAGATAATAAAATCTATATTGTTTTCATGTGTTTGGGGGCGAAGTGAATTTTTGGATCACCTATTTTAGCAACAATTTTATTCTTTGTTATTGAGAATTTTGAAATGGAATAATACGCCATAATTGCTTTATGCATTCGCAAAAAACGCATTATAATTTAAAGTACGCTGAATCTGTGATATATAATATCTGTGATTTCAATGAATAAGAAACAACGACCTTTCTCGTAAGCGTTCTTTACGCTTTCCGGAGACGAAGTTGATAAAAAATTGACTGGAATTTTTGAGAAAAGTTTGAAAATGTTTTTGAGGCTATCCGTTTGAAACTCCCAAACCCCACGAGTTCACTCATTGATTGGGGAATATCAATTTTGAAGAAAATCGGCTAGTTTGGACGCTAGCATTGAATACGGAAGGACGGACGTGTGGCCGTCAATAAATTTTTCAAGTAGGTATCAAGAGTAGGTATCAAGGTATCAAGATTCAACAAAACATTGATTCTGGCTACACCACGATTTTAGAAGATTGTTTTCTAAATGTAACAACTGGATTTATCAACTATTTCGTAACTAGGGGCCCTTGTAATCAGAGTTTCCTGCTGAAAATTTTCCGTTTTTTCGCGGAGCATTACGTAACTTTCTTTCTACTGCGTAAGTGACCATCTGGAACTAACTTCCGATTCCATCTTTTAGAGCGATAGTTTGCTAGGATATTTTGGATCACATGTCACTGTTCGTGTGCCAATTGCCCTTACTTTAATTATAGTTTTGTCACATTCCTGGCGCTTTGCTTTCTTCAGAAAGATGGGAACTTTCATTTGCCGAAATAGTCAACTGTGTGAGAAAGGACATCACAAACTTTGGAATTACATAGAAGTAGAATACTGCCGTACACTTTTGCGTGGGATGTTAAATAATTCATTTTGTGTAATCCTGCATTCTCGCATGCGCCTGTGGTAATTATTCGCCATGCAGACATAAGTGCAAATCAGTGTCGCAGGCAACATCATTTAGAGGTCATGCATCAGTCATTGTCCAGGCGGAATTGTTTCGGGAAATGCGTAGGCTCTGTAAACAGAGTGGTTTCTATGAGCTGTGGATGAATGCTGCCTTTAGTGGTGAAAGACATCGGACAAAGAACATTGGCGAAATTAGATTATGCAAAACATTTATCAGTACGCAATTGTCACTAAGTGGTTTGGTTTTCAACTGTTGTTTTATAGCCTTCGGGAAAGCATTTTATCATGTAAGCACGCAAAGCAATGAAGGTGTCATAAAAGCGAAGTAGTGAATCCAATGAACAAACTAGTGCTGCTACAGAATGGCACAGACTTTCCCGTATTAATTTCCTATTTCCTTTTGTCTCGGCTAGCTATTCGGACTTGCCGTATACTCTTGCCAGCTGTCATCTATTGCCGCAAAAATGTCTTTTTTCAACATTTTCTCATTTTTTTCGGTTTATTCATAGTAGAACGGAAATATTATTTTAAGAATATTAAAAAACAGTGACACTTCGTCCTAAAAGGCAATTTTCTTTGAAAAATTTAGACCCGCTTTTAAGAGAATGGCATTTAAGCGCTTCTGTAAATGCAAAATTTGAAGATCTTTCTCAGAGGAATCATTTGTGTTTTCGAAAAACTTTATTTGATGTAATTTAAAGCACATTACCTCTCTAGTGTTTACAAATTGTGAGAAACGTGCATATTAATGGTGTGAGAGATTAAAAAAAACGTTTGTATAATTTTTGAAAAAAACAAAAAAAACCCTCCAAAACGAACTTTACGTCATATTGAACAGTGCAATTGAAACTATCCGTTCAAAAAGTTTGAAGAAAAAAATTTGGAGCCATTTATGAGAAAAGGACGTTTGAGCGTTTCAGAAAATGAGAAATTTTGAGCTACTTTTCCCACAAAACAGTTGAGGTTTCGAGAAACTTTACTTAACATTATTTAAAGCACTCATAAATATAATAATGTGAACAAATCGCCTCTAATGTAAGTATTAACGACGTGAGAGACGAGTAAAAATACATTTTCGTACTTTTTGAAAAAAACAAAAGAATAGAACAATATGGCGTTTATGTCATCTCATACAGTACATTAGGTACTATCCTTCCCAAAAGTTTAAAGAAAAAAATTGGAGAAAATCTAGTTTTTGTTATTTTTACTTCCCGTATACGTACGGAGTATATACGTAGTATAGAGAGAGTTAAGTAATGCTGCGGAAAATTGATTTCAAGATTTCAACGGAAATACACGTTTTGGGATCCCCTGATACCGAAAAAAGGTTCTTTTCAAAACTTCCGTCCGTCTGTCAGCCTGTGAACAACCGTAGCGCTGAAACCATTGGTACAATTTCTTCCAAAATGAATATTCCGCAGCCTATTTGGTTCCAGTCAAGGCGCCGCCATTGTGAGAAATATTCTTCAAAATTTTGGGGTACTTTACAGGAAGGCCCCCCGGACATTTTCAAAATTTTCTTAAGAACAGTTCCAAATTTTTCCTTTAAATTTCTTGTAAGGATACAATAAAATATACTTATAAAGGTAGCATATGTCCCATTTTCACGGTTTACTTTGAATTTTCAAAAATAGCAAAACTTTGAAATTTATTCGGTGTCTTTCTAGATCTACAAAATTGAAGATAGATATTTTTACTTCAAATGAAATGTGTTGTCCAAAGTAAGTTCTTCCTGATGGATTGCTGGAGAGTGAGCGTTTATGGTGGATTGCTTCGTGACCTTGTGTGGAGGAGGGTTACATTCAAAATATCCGTTAATCACTAGCCGCAAAAAAATCAAAATTATTAAAAAAAATGCTTATGTAACATCTGACAATATGTATATCATTGGATTCGTCTTTTTAAGCTCGTCATGATCGACTGAAAAATATGTATAGTTCCATTTGAAGGAACAGAGTGACCAGGAGTCAAAAAATGTGACAACAATTGAAGCGTTTTTATATCATGCAAATAACCCTACTATTATATCCAGGAAAAAACAGAGGTCAACGACAACACAGTTTCTATTCAAACACTGACAATTTTCTTACAAACAATGAACTTTCCAGCAACCACAAGAATATCCAAGATCTAAGCCAAGTTACAGTTTCATCATGAGATTTATGAAGACGAGCGCAGTTTTCCGTAAGTCCACGAGAAAGTCCAAATCCAAACTGTAGAGTCAAAACTGTTGCCTAATCGTAACCGCACACTTAATCATTCAGGGAACTCCGCACAAATTGCCTGTCTCTCCAGTGGCGGTGCCCCGTTTTATCGCAACTCGCTGCATAGCCTCGCTTCTTAGCTGCCGCTTTGCTTGCTGGCTGCTTGTCCTTCATTGGCCGGCACTTCCGCCGGTTTGCCGCCCCGATAACACTCGGGACAGCCGCTACGCGCCATTGTTTAGACGCGTTATTCGAAACCCCGCATATCTTCGCAACACCTACGAGCTCATTAAATGACAGTTATTTTAAAGTCACAGTCAGATGCTTTAATTTTAATAATATAGATGCGCAATGACAACAAGAAGGAAACTCAAGATAAAGGCAAAAATAAATGATAAACATACAAACGGTCTTTCGCAAGTTTTGTTTTATTTATTTTCAAAACTTAAGTAGTGAAATGTCTCATGCAGTTGACATTCCAGTATTAAAATATTCCACTGGTTGTATTTCAAAGCAAATGACATTTGATTCTGTCGACTCCGCAAATGTGCCATTTCCTTGTCAAAACGTATTATCGCGCGAATTTCACATTTCTGCTCCTGGCATTTTTGATGCTTCAATGGCATCTGCTTGCTTTCAAACAGTTTATCACGGCGGGCACCGATCAGTTGGTTTTTCTTGCGCGTCGAAGCTTTGAATTTTGTCAGCCAGAGCTCGCTTTTGTCGCGGGCGGACACTATCACGCTGTGATGACGCTCGTTCTCCACGGAGATCACGAATGCCGGGGTATTTGCTCGGCTGCTCCGTGTTTACCTCTGCCCATACACATCGTCTGTCGATACCATTTGGAGGTGAATGTGACGTGCTTTTAAACGTTGGTCGTGGATTTGCTCGCTCGTCAGTCAACACAAAGCGCTGTTGAGAACCCGAGAAATACCAATAGCTCTGTTCTAAAATTTTCCGTATAAACAGGAAACATTGAAGTTCATTGTGTTTGCATCCATGACATATTTTTTTGCATCCAAGAGGGAAATTTGATAATACGGAATTTTAATGTATCTGCAATGAATCTGATGATTTTTGGTTCAGTGATAAATATTAAAAATCATATCAAATACAAATCGTATTAATGATACTGGCAATTTTTTTCGCAATTTTATACTTAATTTTCTTAATTGTTCTTGCTGATGAAGTTTCTTTAATTATTTTCTACATTCTTCTCCACGTAAAGAAAAATGCAGTCTAATGCCTGCCTCAGTATCAATCTTCGTTCTGTTCAATATTGAAATTCAAAGGAGAGTGTAGCTCGTGGCAATATTAATTGGAAAGAATGACTTTTATATTCAGGAGGAATAAAATTCGAATAAAAGGCACCAGTAGGAGATAATAGAAAAAGCGCATCAAATTTTGCAGTGTTGTAAATTAATGCACAGAAATTCATAATCCTTCGTAGGCGCGACAGTTTGCAGTTGTCAAGACCTTAAAATTGCTGCGTCACTTACAATGTATTATTTTTTCTCTTAAACTACTCATAAAATGCAATAAAAATATTTTATTTCATTTTTCGTTTATTTGTGAGTCGATGAAATATATTTTGTATTTTTAACTGCGTGGACGTAAGATCTGAGATTACAGAAACAAACTTTGTAGAATCGATCATTCAAACAATTCATGAGAGGGAAGGCAAATATTCAAAGGAATTTTTCTGGAAGTTGGCGATTCTGAGAGATGATGTTGCATTGAATGAGCGAAACACATCGCGTGACTACCGATGTGACGCCTTGCTAACCTCGATCGATGCCACATACAGACATCAGACATCACCAGCGAGACTCCCTAGGGTCCCGCAGGCTTCTGCGCTTGCCAGCTATTGCAATACGTGGGTGGCTCGGTGGCTCAGTGTTGCATATGGACTGACCTTCCTCCAGGGCTACTTGCCTAGGTTGAACTCCCTACAACTTCTGACTTTCAAGGGCTCTGATTGGAAAAGCTTTAAAATTTGGGTTTCCAATACAACATCATACAATTTACAATACAACACAATAAAAGTAATTAGAACTAAATCTACTACTACATCTAAGAATAGTACAATAAAGAAATGCCTCTACAGAGCCATGCAAAACCAGCTGTTAGCATTAATAACACTGAAAAATATACTTGTAAATTCGTACATTTTTTACTAACTATTGATATACAATTTACCATCAATTTTATTAATCATGTGCGTACCTACATACATACGAGAATATACACCCTTTATAGATACATATAAATACATACACATGTATAGATATACATATACACATATATTCATGCACATACACACATACATACATTCACACATACACATTCTTGTACATGAATTTTCACTCACACGCTCACATAAAACACGAACCCACACTTGCCCTACCTAGTTGATCTACATTTACATAAATAAAAATACACATAGTATACATGCATAGATCATGAACATACAAAAACTTCGATACACCGTTATACAATCTGTTTTTAAATTCAGAATTACAATATGGATTTTTTTAGTTAGCTCTTTAAACATCCGAATTAATTCCCCACCCACTCTCTCACTTCACTTCTGTTCACTTCACTTCACTACACTACACTTCCACCATATCTTTCTTCGGTTACGCCAGTTTAACTAATAAATGTAGCTTTCCACTGCACTACACTACACTTTATCTATAACACACCACACTACCTCACTACAATTCTCTTAAATTATGGATCAGTGGAATTATGGAAGAGGCGATACTATGCGGTAAAATACGTTCTCTACATTGATTATTCAGTCTTCTTCTGAAAACAACCAACAGAGCCAGGAAAAGGCTCTACGACTGCTGCAGGGATGTCATTCCAGTTTTTAATCGTACAATTTACAAATTAATATTTCCTTACGTCAGGATCTTTGACCTCTACTTTTTATTTTGCATTTGTGATCGTTTCTCCCAACTCTCGAACGGGAGTCAAGACATTTTGTTACTTCTGCCGACACAGGCAGCACAACCTGGCTTCTTTCCTTCGCACACGGCCTCCATTGGTTTTGGTGCATTTGAACTACCCGAAGACCCTTTATGAATTGATTGCTTTCTTTGAATTTTTCTAACTCGTCAATCTGACTTAATCTAGTAAGGGTCCTATCCAGCTGATGCAGTATTCAAGTATCGGTCTCACTAAAGATTTGTACAATGTCCAGTATCCTATTTGTCGACTCTCTGTGTTCCCCTTTTGAAGTGTTATCATTACAAAAAGTAATGACTTCTACACTTTTCTGGGAGTGGAAGTGACGTGTTCCCCATTCCAGGTCCTGGCGTAATATAACACCCAGGTACTTACAACACGGTACTTGTAGAATGGCTACGCTTCCCATGTGGTATTCCAAAGAAACCTTTGCTGATTTATAAAAGCTTAGTGATTTACTTTTTATGGCATTTATATTTATTTTATAACCCAGTAATTAATGCTATTTAGATCGTTTTCAAGGATGAAAATATCTTCATCCGAATCTATTCACCGATAAAGTATGCAATCGTCCGCAAATAAATCCATTACTGACTTAATAGAAGATGGCAGGTCGTTGATGAATGCGAAAAACAACAGCGGCCCTCAGACACTTCCATGGGGGACTCCGGACGTACTTAAGGTTTCCTCTGATAGTTCATGTCCAACTCGAACTTGTTGAACACGATTTATCAGGAATTCCCGTATCCATGCTACTAAGTGATGTGCAACTTCAGTATTTGCAATTTTAGTACAGCATACAAAACAAGATCAAATGCTTTTGAAACATCTATAACAATTGCGTATGTTCTTTCCTGAATCTAATGTTTCAGCAATATTTTGACACGTGATAATTTGGCTTTCACAAGAGAAGGATTTTCGAATTCCATGTTGATCTTCGTATAACCACCCTAATTTGTCCCATTCCCGACGCAAGAACTCAGCTACCAGATGTTCCATTTGGTTGCAAATCACTGACGTTAGGCTTACTGGCCTGTAATTGGAAATGAAAGAACGACTTTCTGTTTTAAATATTGGAACCACCATGGCTCTTTTACAATCGTGAGGTACGCTACAGTTATTTATACTTATTTCAAATAATCGCAAATATGTAATCACAGGTTCTCCTACAATTTTTAATAGTCCTCCGGCGATACTATCAAACCCTATGGATTTATTGTATCCTATATTATTTATTATTTTTCTAATGAGTCGTGATTGTACTTGAAAATTTTCTTTTTCAGTTGTTCCGAAAGTACTGGGAGTATCCGATCATAACCGATTTGAAATATGCACTAAAATGTTCGGTTTTTCCCTTGTCTGTTAGTACAAATTTTCCGTTTTCGTCTTTAAGAGGCGGAATAAGTTCTTCGTTACACATTTTTTTGTTTTATGCAACTATAAAAATTTCTCCCACTTGTTCGTTCGTTTAGTAGAATTTTACGGAGATAATTTTCTTGCGCATTACGTTTTTGAGGTATTAATTTGTTACGTGGATCTTTGAAGAGAGTCTCACAGACAATCCCTTTTTTGCGATTGGCGTACACTTTCCTGATCTTTCTTTTTAGTTTCTTTTATTAGCCGCGTAATACGCTTGGTCACTATTTTCTTTAACTATCTTAGTTGGCATTGTGAAACAAAAAGCGTTATTGTGGATGATCTTGGCTCTCCGGGTGACGCCGCGTCGAAGGCTGTGTAGCCGACGTTTCGACCATCTTATCGTGGTCTTCCTCAGGGCTGGTATGCATACCTGATAAGATGGTCGAAACGTCGGCAACACAGCCCTCGACGCGGCGTCACCCGGACAGCCAAGATCATCCACATGACTCCGGCCGCGGAAGCCTACGACTTCAAAATGCGTTATTGTTTGCCATACATTAGCTGCCGATTTAATATATCTTGTTAATTGTCTTCTGGTAGGTATTGATCAGCCCAATAACTTATGATATCATTTCTTTACATCCCGTTTCTCTATATTTTCTTCCTTGATACTCGTACATTTGGTGGACAAATTCATACCACCGCATACATTTCTCGAACAATGTCTCTCAACAATTTCTCGAACTATAGATGTCAACAATATTTATTATATATCTTATTTATGACTCCGTTTTGATATTTGATGCAGATATTGTAGTTTTTTATATAAAACTAACGAAAAAGCTATTTACTTTCTTACCCTTGCGAAGGTACGTCGTAAGAAGAAAAATGTATGTAATCTTGCGCCGGAAAGAGCGAAGTTTCGGCAGAAAAACTCTTATTGCTGGGGCCTGGTAATGAAACACTGGATAAATCCTGATGCTCAATACAGAAAAATATCTTCTAACATGCGATGTGGCCAGATTCTATGTTTTGCGGGTACTTGATATCCGAAAAATCGATTGACGGCAAAACGTCCGTCTATTGTCAACACTAGAGCCTAAACCGTTCAGACGATTTTCTCCAAAAGTGATTTTCCCCGATTGCTGAACGAACTCGACAATTGAGGAGTTTCAAGTAGGTACTTCCATTTTTGAGGGTACTTTACATTCATTTTCATTGTTTTCCAAAACTGGCAACAAATTTTTCAATTAAATTTTGGCTTCGAATAGCGTAAAGAACCCTGTAGGTTTCAATGTAATAACCGACTGGACCGGACTAAGAGAGCAAGAGGTAGTAGCCGGCCAGATTGCGGACTCCTATTTTTACGACTGGCAGGAAAGTGGATGCCATAGGCATTCAATGCTTGAGCGCGGAGGCAGACTTCTGGGCAGTCGACTCCGCGTTCAAGATGTTGACTAGCCGAGATAGAAACACCATAGACATCGCAATGCAAGATGCAATCGAAGAGGCGACGTATTGCATGGACGGCGAGCCTGGCATCCTCTCCCTTACTCGCTACTTCAATTATGAACGTACTATGCCTGCTTACGGGCCATCCACTTTTTGGACACGGGCAAGGCAGGCCTCAAAGAAGCTAAAGATAAAATGGAGTTTCACAGAATCCGAAGGCACACACACACACCTAGCATTACCTTCCCCCACACCTTCCTCCCATCATGCGACACGGCAAAACCACCGCTGGGCCCTGCTGGATGCAGCGCAACAGAACTGGGAGAAGTAGCGGCCTCCGCCGCCCCATCTCCTGCCGGAGCCACCGGCCTGGAGCAATCACTATGCCACACTGGTTACGGTAACCAGTGTGGGTGGTGCCGCCAGTGTGGCGGGTCAGCCTCGCACCCTCACATCTCCACTACCCAGCCGCAGCATCACCGGAGCCGGCGACGCCCCCGAGGACCTCGTCGATGCGATACAGCCGTCAGCCAACTGAGAGTCGACATAGAGGAAGGAAATGGAGGGGAGGTCACTGTGACTCCGAGCGCTAAGGACCAGTCATCGCTGCTGAGGCATCTGCGAGACGCCTTCCAGAGGCCGCACTTCCAACGTTGGCTGAACAAGCCTGCTCAGGGCATATACGCAAGCGCTGTCAAGGGGTTGCGGAAGGAAACTACTTACTTCCTGTAGTCTTTCCGGAACATGAAAATTCCTACCTACAAGTTCCTATTTCCGGAAAGGATCAATTCCACCCCAGCCCTCAACTACTGCCCAGATAACATAACCAAATTTGTAGAAAGTTGTAGAATTTGTTTTGTATGTGGAACAACGGGCAACAAGCAGCCGAGAGCATTGGTCACATTACCACAGAGTGCCGCTACCTGTCGCCTCTGTGGAACGCCCGACATAACAACATTCACAAAGAGGCAGCCATTGCGGCGGGGTGGCAGGTGCTTCCAGAGAATCAGGCAGTGGTGGGCAGCAAGCGCCCTAACCTCGTACTCGCGCGGGACAGAATGGCACTCGTGGTGGACGTCGCGGTGGCTGACGCACGAGAGAGCAAACTTAACAGCAAGTTGGAAGACAAGAGCCAAAAATACGAAGCCATCCGGGCCCACCTCATTACTGTCGGTTACCACAGTGCCCCACTTGTTGTGGGGACACTGGGAGAATGGTGTGCGGGTAGGGACGCCGGACTAAAGTAAGTTGCAGACGACCACAAGCTAAAAGCCTTAAGAGAAAGAACTATCACTGAGGCCATTGATGGTAGTGCGGCGTGGGCCATTCCATGCCAAAAAGTAGGATATCTCATCCTACATCTCAGATTTTAAAAATATTTTGCCTCCTTACTTATTATGATAGCTACATGAACTAGGTACACTATTTTGTCTCATCAACCATTGTTTAGCAACAATGGGCACTTGAAATATTCGGTTAGCAGTCTGTAGACATTCCGTTATGATTTTTTACTTTCCCGTATACGTACGTATACACGGAGTGATATACGTAGTATAGGGAAAGTTATGTAATGCTGCGCGAAAAAATGGCCAATTTTCGGCGGAAAAAAATTAATTGCCGGGCCGTGAAAACGAATAAGTGGATAAAACTAGTTGCTAAATTAAGAAAAAAAATCCTCTATCTCGTGGTGTGGTCAAAATCCATGATTTGTTGCTTCTTTATACTTAAAAATCGATTGACGGCATTCCGTCCGTCTGTCCGTCTGTGGTCAACGCTAGCGCCTAAACCGTTCGGTCGATTTTCTTCAAAATTGATATTCCCCAGTCGATCTGATTCTCGTCGAAGCTTTGTGATTTTGAAAAAGATTCTTTAAAATTTGGGGTACTTCATATGAAGCCCCCCGGGGATTTTCAACATTTTCTCAAAAATGGCTCCAAATATTTTCTTTAAATTTATTGTATGAATAGAGTAAAATACACTTTTTAACATGGCATAGGTCCGATTTTCACGTACAGCTCTGAATTTTCGAAAATTGTGAAAGTTTGAATTTTTTTCGGCGTCTTTCTCCAACTACAAAATTGAAGATAGAGATTTTTTCTTCAAATAAAATTTGTTCTGCATGTTGAGTTCTTTCATAAAGGTCATGTAAATGTTTCTCAAAATTTTGGTAGTTTTCGTGCAATATTGCGTGCAATATGTCAATTTTAAAAAATTACAAAAACAAAATTTTCTCAAAAACGGCTCCAAATTTTTTCTTTAAACTTTTGGTAGGGATAGAGGTAAATGTACTCTATCAGATGACATGAAAGCAATATTGCTCTATTGGTTGGTTTTTTCAAAAATTACAAAAATGTAAATTTTTTTACTTGTCTCTCACATCATTAATATTTACATTATCGGCGATTTTTTTACATTATTATATTTACGAGTGTATATGCTTTAAATAATGTCAAGTAAAGTTTCTCGAAAACACTACCGTTTTCTGTGAAAAGTAGCTCAAATTTCGGCATTTTCAGAAATGCTTAAACGTCATTTTCTCGTATATGGCTGCAATTTTGTTCTTGAAACATTTGTAACGGATAGTGCTAATTACACTCATTAGTATAGCGTGAAGTTTATTTTGAGTTTTTTTTGTTTTTTTCAAAAATTATATAAATGTAAATTTTTGAAAGATCTCTCACATCTTTAATATGCACATTATCCGCAATTTGTAAAGATGATTATATTTGTGAGTGTAAGTGCTTCAAATAACTTCAAATAAAGTATTTTGAAAACTCAAAAATGTTCTGTGAAAATGAGCTTCAAATTTCGCATTTTTAGTAGTGCTAAAACTCCATTTTCTCTTAAACGGCACATAATTTTTAAAAGAAAATTGCTATTTACGGCTAGGTTTTTGTGTTCTTTAATATTCTAAAATTAATGTTTCTGTTCTACCAATAGGAAACCGAAAAATTAAGAAAATGACAAAAAAATGTACTTTTGGCGATGATAGATGGTAGCTGGCAAGAAAGAGTATGTGGCAGTTCCGAATAGCTAGCGAAGACCCAGGAAAACAGAAAACTAATACGGGAAAGTCTGTGCCATTCTGTTTCTGTTTTTTGACAAATAAATAAATAAAATAAATACGGTCATGCTTAATTTTTTCAAAATACGAGCAGTTTTTCTTTAATTTTGTGACAAACGTAATAGGCCGCTGTAAATTTACTGCGCTTCGGACAGCTGGATGCGTCGTAAATTAGAATGTGCAATTTTGTATATTATTTCTTTCTTCGTTTCTTACATTCGAACTTTGTTATACACTTACACATTAATATTTTAGAAATTGTTTATTTTGAAATATTTGAAATAAGTAAAAAGAATTAATAGCTCTCAGAATAGCGACAATGCAGGGTCTGCAACAATGGAATTCACTTTGCGCTCGCGAATATCTGTGAATTAGTGTCATTGTTGTGACCTAATGGAGCTATATGAAAAGGAGTTATAATTGTCTAATTTATGTTGATATTTAGATAGATAGATAGATAGATAGATAGATAGATAGATAGGGTTTATTCTACAATTGGGCTGATGTTGCCCGGTGGCAGAATTTGCAGTTTGCAGGCAAATATTTAGTTTTGCACCAAATGCTGTACCATTTGTAGTGAGTAGAGAATTTGTTGCATGGTTTTAAAATACTCTTCCCTAATCATGGCCCAATGGAAGGCATTTCTATATTTCCAGGGTATCAGGCTTCTTTTTCCAATACAGGGTTACAAAACTTTTGCATTCTATTTTTGTGAAGTTGTAGAATTCACATAGTTCTGACAACACTGCAATGGAAATAGTGAGTTCCAAGCGAAGATGTTAGTAGCGCATAAAGTGCAATATTACAGTACTACTTAGCTGTTTCCTCTAATACGGGAAAGTAAGTGCTGTTGTAGCACCACTAGTTTCCTATGATATGCAAACACGCAAAAAAATATGAAAGTGGCACTATTTGTAGAAGAAATGTAAACGATAATTTTACGCTAAAAATATTTTTTTACCGTGAGTCTTTAACAATTAGGAAGTAAACAAATTCTAAAAAATGCAATAAATAGAAATGTGATATTTTAAAATTCTTGAATTTTGGTAGCAAAATTGCTGACACCACTTTCAAGCTACTCTGTAAATTTCATCATGGAATCTTGAATGGTTTTAAAGTTATGAATAAAAGTATCTTACCGGCGCTCCGTAAACGAACTCATCTCAGCTGCTAGAGCCGCCGCACCCAGCCCTCTTCGTCAGCACTCGGCGTTACGTTTTTCCTCCGCGGCGCGATGGTGGATTTCGCAAAACTACTTCTCTAGGTGTTAATTTTGCCGTACGAGCTACATGAAGAGATACGCCAAATTCGACTATTACTTTTTGTTTACTCCAACTTTTTGGTAAACACGTTAAAATCATATATTTCTCATTAACTCTTTTCAAATTTGAAAATTTTTCTTTGAATTGTGTCAACGTTTCTTCTCCTTCATTGCTTTCTGTACTCACATGAAATAATTCAGAAGCTTTATATTTTTATTTAATCGGTAATTATAACACATTGATACATAATTTCAATTCTTTTAACTATGTGGCTAGGCTGAAGGCCTTTAAGCCATTACAATAACTATATCCTACCGCATTCTAACCTTTTGAATTCTGGACCTTCCTAATGGTCTCTTCATCGCATCAAACCGCGGAAAGGAGACCATAAGGTACGGCTGAGGAAAAAACCCCTGAAGGGGGAAAAACCTGCCGTCAGAAGACGAGTACATGCTAAACTACCACTTTTTTTCTTAACTATTTATTTATTTCCTTGCGTGGGCATCTTCTCCATCCAGTCTTTGGCCTCCTC
This sequence comes from Acheta domesticus, assembly GCA_031308135.1. Classification (NCBI taxonomy): domain Eukaryota; kingdom Metazoa; phylum Arthropoda; class Insecta; order Orthoptera; family Gryllidae; genus Acheta; species Acheta domesticus. Next base: position 110,642,397 of record JAHLJT010008756.1, on the reverse strand, counting down.
AGGCCCGGAAATTAAACACCGCCACAGAAGATCGCCCGCACCACGGCCTCTCCCAACAATTTACTGCTGATTAACTTAATTATCGCTTACTGATTAATTTAATTATTACTGACTAACTTACGAATTAATATTAATGATTAGCATTATTGATTACCTTACTAGTTAAATTAATTATCTCTTGCTTATTGAATTATTTTATCTCCAGTCTAGGCTCCGCTCGTACTACTAACCACTGCTGTTTTCCCACTCCCTGATTACCGTCTCCCTGATAGTTCGAACCTTTCCTAAAAATGTTCCTAATTCTTTCATGAAGTGAGATCTATTATCAGCTAATATGTTTTGAGCGAGCGTTATGTTTCTAAATTGGAAGCAATAGTTCCCCATTCCCATCCATTTTCCTCTCCAAGTTTCTGTAGCGCAGCAATTTAACAGGATGTGGATCCAATCTTCTCTATCACCGCAGAGCTTTATTTACGGCACTCACCTTTCTCCTTGCGTACGATTTCTCTCGGGTTTGTTTTCGCAATGTCAATGATGATTGACCCAGAGGATCCAAAATGTTTACATTACTGATAGTGGCTTCCTCTGCAACTACTGGGGCTATGTACTCCACTTCACTTGACGTTTTCACTTCACCGTTTGTTTCATTTGAGTGACTAAAATCTGCTTTGGGAATTTTGGATATTTTGTGACGACACAGATTGCATATTGCTTCTCCTACCACTAAATTTGATATTTTCTTTCGCATCGCCTCTGTTATCTTTCTCTTACCCACCCGACTTTTGTGCTTCTCAAGTCCGAATGGATTGCAGCATCAAAGCCTGTTTAACGTATTCACAATCTTTGGCATTTTCTTTTACGATGTACCATTGAACAGTAACACGCGAAAACTAAGCCTGTAAACTGGTGTCAGGATCCCTTCGAAGGCATCGATGGATATCCCTAGGGAAAGAACTTGGTGGTGCCTGCCTACGACCTTGCTTCCCCCCTTGCTGGGCAAGGGCACGCGACTTTCAACCTTAAGAGCAAAATGCGCGTATACTTTTTACTTACGCGTATACGTACGTATACACGGAGTGATATACGTAGTATAGGGAAAGTTATGTAATGCAGCGCGAAAAAATGGCCAATTTTCGACAAAAATTAATTGCCGGGGCGTGAAAACGAATAAGTGTATAAAATCAGTTGCTAAAATAAGAAAAAAATCCCCTAACACGTGGTGTTGCCAGAAACCCTGTTTTCTAGGTCCTTGATACCGAAAACCCAATTGAAAGGATAACGTCCGTCTGTCCGTCCGCCTGTCCCTCTGCCCGTCTGTGAACACTGCTAGCGCCTAAACCATACGTACGATTCCTTCCAAAATGGATATTCCCTTGTCGATCTGATTCTAGTCAAATCTTTCGGATTTTGAAAAAGATTCTTCAAAATTTGGGGGTACTTTATATGAAGTCCCCCGGATATTTTCAAAATCTTCTCAAAAACGGCTCCAAATTTTTTCTTTAAATTTCTTGTATGAATAGAGGAAAATACACTTTTTAACATGGCATAGGTCCGATTTTCACGTACAGCCCTGAATTTTCGAAAATTGTGAAAGTTTGATTTTTTTCGGCGTCTTTCTCCAACTACAAAATTGAAGATAGAGATTTTTTCTTCAAATAAAATTTGTTCTGCATATTGAGTTCTTTCATAAAGGTCATGTAAATGTTTCTCAAAATTTTAGTAGTTTTCGTGCAATATTGCGTGCAATATGTGCAATTTTAAAAAATTACAAAAACAAAATTTTCTCAAAAACGGCTCCAAATTTTTTCTTTAAACTTTTGGTAGGGATGGTGGTAAATGTACTCTATCAGATGACATAAAAGCAATATTGCTCTATAGGTTGGTTTTTTCAAAAATTACAAAAATGTAAATTTTTTCACGTTTCTCACATCGGTAACATTTACACTATCGGCGATTTTTTCACACTATTATATTTACGAAGTGCATGTGCTTTAAATAATGTTAAGGAAAGTTTCTCGAAAACCCAATCTTTTTCTGTGAAGAGTAGCTCAAAATTTCGCATTTTCAGAAACGCTCAAACGCCATTTTCTCATATATGGCTGCAATTTTTTTCAAACTTTTGTAACGGATAGTGCTAATTACACTCTTTAATATGACGTAAAGTTTATTTTGAATTTTTTTTTGTTTTTTCAAAAATTACATAATTGTAATTTTTTTAAAGATCTGCACTTTAATATGCATCTTTAATATGCACATTAACAGCAATGTGTAAACATTATTATATTTGTGAGTGTAAATACTTCAAATAACTTCAAATAAAGTATTTTGAAAACTTAAACATTTTCTGTGAAAATGAGCTTCAAATTTAGCATTTTTTGTAGCGTTAAAATGCCATTTTCTCTTCAACGCCACGTAATTTTTAAAAGAAAATTCCCATTTATGACTAGGTTTTTGTGTTCTTTAATATTCTAAAATTAATATTTGCGTTCTACCAATAGGAAACCGAAAAATTAAGAAAATGACAAAAAAATGTACTTTTGGCGGTGATAGATGACAGCTGACAAGAAAGAGTTTGTGGCAATTCCGAATAGCTAGCGAAGACCCTAGGAAATAGAAAACTAATACGGGAAAGTCTGTGCCATTCTGTAGCACAACTAGTTATTTAATAACTTACGAATTTTTTAAGATTCCATCGCGACAGTTTGCAGAATGGTTATTTATTGGTTCTTCTTGCAGCCTGTAAAATATGAAAGAAAAGAAAATATTACTTTTAAAGAAAAATTTATTTGTTTAATTTATTAGCATTTTTTATTATAAACAAATACCTTAATCCTTAATATTGTAAGCGTCATAGGCTCGACTTCCTGCGCAGAGAGGCGGGCTTGCAAGGTATGGGCATGAGGGACCTTAAAATAGCCTCCCCAAACAAAGGCCACCCTCCGGAGGTAAGAAAGAGGGGTGGTGACGGGGTTGCGTGGTGTCGTGCGCAACAAATTTTGAAAATCTGTGGTTTTTTGCATAATCCCCTCTTGGCATTTATACAATTAAAGAAATTATTTTATCAAAAGCCGCTTCAGATTTTTTCTTTGTTTTCCACGGATAGAAGGGGGAACTCTTAAAAGAATGGAGCGGGTCTTATTATTGTTGAGGTTTCTGAATTTTTAAAAATTGCAAATTTCAAATTAATGCAAGAAAATATGTGCTGATGTAATATTCTCTTATTGCTATTATGTACCTGTATCATTCTCTTATTCATATTTGTCTGGAACTCTTTGTTTAATGTTAGTAATTATGCTATTTTATTTATTTTTTAATTATTTTAGTATACATATTTGACCACTCACAAGGAAGTTTATTCGTGATAGTAATATTTGAAGTAATCAATCATTAGTCATCCTTTTAATGTTCTAGCGTACCCGTGCGAGAACTCGCATGTATCCCCATTCTTTCCCTATCCCTTTGTCTATTCTTTCTATTAAGAAGGACCGTTGTTAACGAAACGCGTTTATTTGTTTGAAAAAGTATAAATATAACTTCTAATGAACTTACAGAATATAAAACAAAAATAATAATACAATTTATGTTGGAAACAAATTTTCAATCAAGGTTTATTCAGCATTATAGAGAGATGTTCTTGGAAAAATACGTACTTCTTTAAAAACAACTTTTGAAGAAATTATTTAATTTTTCTCGAGAGTTTGCTTTCCGCTTCTTTCGATTGTCACAAAAACATAAGAAAAGGTTTTTACTGTTGAGAAGACCAAGTAAAGTAGTGCAAAAATACCGGAACAAGCAAGTACAACCCTACTATTTGCAATATTATTTAACTTTCCTTGATTTGTTATGTGGAACAAAGAAGGTTTTGGAGAGGCAGGAAAATTGGAAAATTATTTGTATACTAAAAAGTATTGGATTATTTTCTGTGTTCTAATGTACCTCAAGAAAAGCAATTTCAAGCCAAAAAATAATCAAAGTAATATTTTCACCTATGAGCACTAAATACCGTTTGTTACCATTAGAAACAATTTAGTAAGCTTACACTTCACTACGGTACATGGAAATGTTGCTCAAACAATGTTTGCGTATTGAATATCTTAACGAACCGACACTTAGAGTTTAATATCAAACGGTGTATTATTTACAATATGAGTTTGCAACTGGGCGTTGATGTACATGCTTGAGATTCCGCCAACATTTAAATCGTGCATTTGGTTTGCGATCGTTTGCAGTATCGAGTGACTTACTCTTGGGTTTTTATTTCTTGGCGTGTGGGATCTTGTCTTCACTATGGAATATCACACGGCATTTCGTGTCTTTCTCTGTCGTGCCGTTAGAAGTTACATGATCGCCAGCACTGCTCAATACAGTGGCGATGAGGCGACTCCTAGCGGCACGAACAATAACGACGCGAAATACCGTGAGATATTCCTTCGTGAAGACAAGTCCCCACACACCAAGAAATAAAAACCCAAATATACGCTATTCTTTCTACAATTTTAAAATTAGTTGCTTTTTAAAATTAATTCACGTTGTATTGTAGGCTAGCGCGTTTCGATTTTTGTTTTTAATTTATATAAAGGTAATTTACTTTAGCTTATTTAAAAAGTTTGTTTTCTGGGTTTTGTGCCATAGCACAAATATTCCCTTACTACCTCCCGTTATCCGTGTGAGAACTCTCGCATCTTAAGCCCCACACTCATCTCTTCTATTTCCATTCTAAGAGGGACATTTGTTAACGAAATATGATCATTTGTTTAAAAATGCATATAGGTAACTTGCAATGTACTAACACGATATCATATAAAAATAAAAAAACAATGTAATTGACGTTTAAAAGAAATTTGCAACTAAGCTTTATTCTGTATTATGGAGAGTTTTCTTGAAACAATTCACAACAGTTCCTTAAAGACAACATTTGAAGTAATTATTTAATATTATTTTAGTTATCTTTTAGCTTTTCGTGATAGTCACAAAAATATTAGCTTTGGCTTTTGAGAAAGCTATGTTTCTGAACCCATTGTCTTGAAAATTCCAATGAATCACTGCTGATAACGAAAATACTGGTAAAGGTAAAACTCAAACACAGTCTTCACTCTTCATTGTACACCCACGTTCCTCGACAATTAGGTACATAGCACTTACAGAACAGGCAAGGCAATTAAAACATTAATTTAATGGTTTCACTACAGACATATGACACATCTTCATAGGTATCAAGCAATTATAATAATACTTCTAGTTGTTACTGGAGAGCAAACCTTGAATTAATGATTATGCAAATAAACCTCGTCAGACTGCACAAACCACGGTGTATACAGAAAGCGTAAATATAAGATTGAGGAATCTAAGCCTTTTAGGCGTGTCGTCACAGAAATGGTTACCAGCATCAAGGGCTGAAATATTGAGGTGGCCTCATAGTAGAGAAGCGCGGAATCGAAAATTTAATTGAATGTCGAGAAATGTCTCATCTTATAGATTATAGTGTGATAAACGTTTCTTTGAGGCTTTTGGCCTCAAAATTATGGTTTTTAAGGTCCTAAAACGCTTTGTTTAGGTGTTATTTGACGAAAACTTTGGCAAGTGTTGCGGGTTGCATTTGACTTGAATATTTAATCTTTTTTTAAAACAAATCCTTCATATTTTTAAAGCCAAAGTGCAATTCGTCACGTCTTTAGAGACCTCATTTATAAAGATTGGTTGCGTGTGAGAGCAGCAACGGAAAGATATACTACTGAAATAATACAGGAGACGATGTTTTCTTGCATTGTATGTATTACGGTGTCGATACAACCCGTTGATTTTCCAAAATTGATAAGAAAATCATGCATATATTCCCTTTACCTCTTTATTTTCTTTGTAAATGATCTATAGGACTTCCAAACTTGTGTTCCTGTGAATCTTGAAGACCTGAAGACCATTTAGGATTCTTTTGAGGTCATTAGGGTTTCTCACTCATGTTTTCATATTACACGTGAAAATTATTCTGCCAGTTGCATATATCCCTTCCCCACTGACATTAGTCTTGAATACAATTTTTGTGAAGATTACGTACGCATCAAACCACCAATGCCAAACTTGTAAAATAATCTCGTTTTCAATCTCATAATCTCAAATCAGTCTCATAATCTAAGAACGGATAAAGTTTTGGTGACTGGTCGCGAGGAAACCTAAAATTTGTTACCCAACGCGGGCCCTTCGACGCGGCTTTATAAAGAGCCGAGTCACATGACCTCGTACGTCTTCTCTTCCCACAAGAACAGCAATGAGACAGGTCTCACTGACGCTGTATCTTTGCGTACGATTCTAGGCCTCAGCCGCCTCCTTTCTTGGAACTCCAGCAGCTTTTGGTATGGCCTTTGTTCGGGTAGCAATTCTTAGTTACCCTCAACCCTCTACTTTGAAAGCATCCTGCTCTGAGCAGGAAGCAAGACCGTGGCACATTATTTAAATACGTAAAATAAATAAAATGGAAAAGAAAAAACTTCAAATAAATACATTTTCTGGAGACGATTCTTAGAAATTCCTCCAAATCCGCATAATAACGTACTACAATCCTAGTTACTTCAGGACCTCTAAGCTTCGTATAAGGAATCAAACCGTCGATTAAATGAAGAGGATATAAACCTCCAATACCACGTGCACTCGAAATGACGCGGATTTTTCATTTGAATTTATTTCTATAGTCATGGAGGAGAGAACATAATGGAGTAGAGTTAACGTTGTAATTTAAATGTGTATTGCCTGGCAAAAACACACAGCCAGAGTTAGTACATCATGAATAGCAAGCTCCATTGTCTTTACCAGCCTAAAACGTTTGAACAATTCTACATACTGTGTGCACTTCCGGATCAGTGCTCTGGCAACTGTTATTTATAAATTGTACACAAAGAGCTTATTTACAAAATATCGTCGTTGAGTTGTGTATCACGCTGTGGTACTGTGAATACAAGCGAGATGAAAGCAGTCATAATGAGTTGATATCTAGGCATGTGGAGAGAGAACTATTATTGCATTTAGGCTTTCGTTTGGAAAACGAAGCGATGCGGTGACAGCAGACATATCGGAGATGATAACAGTGCACATTTAATGAATGGGAATAGATTCGTAGTGTGGATTTTTCTAGGTGTCTGGCTTGAGAAATGGTTGTGAGTGGCGCGGAGAGAGAATGAAGATGGGAGAAATGTGCGGAAGTGGTACGTGGGGTGGAGAATGAGAGGGAACTTTGTGGGAAAAGGTGCCGAAGCGAGAGGGGCGGTCCCCGTCTGAACAGCTGAGAGCGATCATTGTGGGAAAGGCGCAAGGGATGCAGCAGAACGAGGAATGGTGAGGCGACGTGGCTAACGATAAGCGACGTCGCCCGAATTATTAAAGAGCTTCGGCCGGCCGGCCCTGCCCGGCTCGCTGCTCGCGGCTCTTCTGCTCCGCCCTACCCTCGACTGCGTTCTCACCTCCGCCCTCACCTCGCCCTCGCCTCCGCCCTCGCCTCCGCACTCACCTCCGCCCTGCCTCCGCACTCGCCTCCGCACTCGCCTCCACACTCGCCTTCGCACTCGCCTCCGCCCTCCCTTCTCACTCGCCTCCACACTCGCCCCCGCACTCGCCTCCGCACTCGCCTCCTCACTCGCCACCGCCCTGCCTCCGCACTCGCCTCCGCCCTCCCTTCTCACTCGCCTCCACACTCGCCCCCGCACTCGCCTCCGCACTCGCCTCCTCACTCGCCTCCGCCCTGCCTCCGCACTCGCCTCCGCACTCGCCTCCGCCCTGCCTCCGCACTCGCCTCCGCACTCGCCTCTGCACTCGCCTCCGCACTCGCCCCCACACTCGCCTCCGCACTCGCCTCCGCACTCGCCTCCGCACTCGCCTCCGCACTCGCCTCCGCACTCGCCTCCGCACTCGCCTTGTAGCTTTTTACTGGAGAGCATTATAATTTAGTTTTAGTGCTCCTTTGATCGTTTCATTGTTAAAGATTTGCTTTAATGCTGTCAGGAACCGATTGCCTGAAAGGTGGCGCAAGGCCTGTCAACAGAACTTCGAGAGGCGAACCTTGATCTCTTGCTTTACTGTGGATAGGCCGCCCGCCTCTCTATGGTGCAAAGCGGGTCTGTCGCTGGCAGGCGTCTTCTTTCACGTTCATTCTTAAGCATTTTCAAGAAATCTTTGAGCGGTTTTGTAAATTGGATAAAACACTGTGATGGATTTTATAAATGTACATTTTTAAATAGTTAATGACTCGATTTAATTGACTTCGTTTTTCTTTTCCAGGTAAGTACTTGTTGGCGTTTCCTGTCTGTCTCCATATTGATGAATATTAAGTAAATATCTCTGATTAGAAGTCCACTTGTAGGTGAGTACAAACGTTTACTAGATATTGTTTTGCAATATTGACTTAAAAAATAAAATCTCTGTAGTATCTAATAAATTTCGCCATATTGTTTATGTTTGCCTTTCAATAGAATTGCCTGCCCCCAGAGTTGTTTTGTAATCATACTTTTATTTTCTCAAACCATTATCAAGATAAAACAAATGTTAATTTTGTCATATTAGATTTCTATTGGATGAAACAATGCGTAAGCGGTTCATCTGTGATTAAGGCTGTGAGAAGTTGAATTGAAATGTATTTCTGGATGTTGTTCGCATGAAAATCGCTGGGGTTGCCTTTATTTCACAGTTTTTTATTATTATTTTTCCTCTTGGAAAAGCTTCTACAGATTGACGCAAAACATTTGCAGCGGGAGTAGGGACGAAAGTTTCACTCAAGCCGCGACGACGAAATTCGCATATCAGTGCACACTGCAGCTACAATTGGACCACAAAATGCAGAAAGGGTACATGTTCATATTTCGACTATTTTAATGTATGCCTTTCTTTTGGCTTTATCTTTCACTGTGCAAAAAGGTTTTTTGTAGTATATTACTCTCAGATAATGCAAATGTAACTGCAAAAAAGTTACAAAATAAAAAAATAATTATCTCAAATAGTTTTTTTTCTATCTCATGTGAAGTTGTAAAAATTTAAGATGTAGACCTACCCTCTCGGTTCAATTGTGAGTCAGCGTTTGGTGACTTTTCCTTATCTATCTACCTATCTTTAATAGAAAAATTGTAAGATAGCACTTAGTATATTATCTGACCATATGCTGTTCAGAGATTTCATCTTATTTATTTTACTTTATTTCATCGAATTAAGACATTATTAATGTCTCTTTATGAAACAATGAAAAGGAATATGTTAACCTAGAAAAGAAGACGTACAAAGAATTTCATATTTTGATGCCGGAACTTCGAAAGGACGAGAAACGTTTTATTTAAACTTTCTAAGTAACTTCAAAATTCATAGTTATTGTTTCGATGAAATTTTGTTTCCTATCGTACACGACAAAAGAACATCTGGCACTTATCAATCCTGAAGGTATAATTTCTGGAGAACAACTTATCATTGAATTAATGTAAGAAAATACAGTGTTTGATCAGAATGAATAATCAGAATGATAATTCCAATAAAAATGATTTATAATATAATTACAAGTGTAGTTGAATTTATAGAATTCATTTTTAAAATGTGCAAACAAATCAAAAATTGAAAAATTAAAAAGAAACTGAGTATATAGCATTACTATTTACACTAAACTGTATATGGATCAAATTGCTGAACATGCAGAAGTATTTTCTCTGCATTTTCAGTCGTGACAGTTGAATTGACAAGCTGAAAGTAGTCGAAATCTCATAAGGGTTCGTCACGCTTTCCACAAGAAAACTCGAGTGGCAGCGTAAACATACATACGACCACGAAACGAAATCCGCCGCGAAAGGAAAATCATACAACTAATACAATAAACAATATACTTTCACCCCATTTGGAGTCCTTTACAGCGACTTCTGTACTAAAATAAGCTTCCTCAGAGCTACATTCATTGCAAAGAAATAGTCTTTCTTGTGTGTTATTTTCAGACGGATTTAGAACAAATATTCCAAAAATGCTGTGTGAACCTGGTTTGTCTCTTCGGACGATAAGTGAATTTCATTTCTCTCTTGACTGCTTCCTGACTTCTTACTATAAAAAGGAAACAAAACTAAATAACAAAAACTACGGCGAAGGAATGGCGGACGATATTCCTGTTAAATCTATGAATCTTACTTTTGATATAATGTGTAAAAAACACGATGAAGATAAGACACTAAGCTTTTCTGATCTTCACAAGCACCCAAGACACAAAACGGAGTAAATAACTGGGAGGAGAGTGGAGGCAATAATAGCGTCGAAATAATGCGATTGCTCACGCGTGAAAAGTAACACAACGTGCCGCAATAATCATCACGTTGTCTTGTTTCCCTTCGGAGAACGGAGAGGAACGACGAACGGATGCAGAGTTGAATCATACGGGAAGGCATTGTCTCGGTGTGTTGAAAGATGTTGATGTTATTGAAATAGATTCACAATTGTTAGATATTTTAAAACACCGCGAGTAACGGCGGTTTAAATATGATTTCCACATAATTCATGCCAACGCTTTCACTAAAGTCCTTTAAATTCTAAATACGTTTAATATACTCTCTTAGAACTAGTAAGAAATGTATGCTAACACACCTGAACCATGGAGAAAAACAAGGTTTTTCTATTTACATTTTGTAATAGATATCTTCGACAGTACGTTATCGGCGGATAACTGCTCCCATTCGTTTATTTTAAGCTTTATAATGAAATGCCTTTTCTTATGGATACGTATGAACATTTCTTATCCTTAAATATAAGAAAAAAATAATAGAATTTTCAAACATACGTCTAAAAATTCCTTGTAAATATATACTATAATTAGATATAAAACTAAATACATACATAACTATATGATGATTACAAACAGTTTATTTAGTTTTGATCAAAATTAGAAACTTTTATTAAATGTGAACCATGATATTTTTATAATACTTGGTGCTGACGACATGCCAAAAAGCAAACATTATTCTCGAAACAAATTTAGTGTCGAGTTGATAATTAACATATTACGGATTAAAATAAAACTAGTGGTGCTATAGAATGGCACATACTTCCCTGTATTAGTTTTCTGTTTCCTTTGGTCTCGGCTAGCTATACAGACTTGCCACATACTTTTGCCAGCGGCTATCTATCGCCACCCAAAGTACATTTTCTTGATATTTTCTTAATTTTTTCAATTTTCTAATAGTAGAACAGAATTATTATTTTAAGAATATTAAAGAACAGTAAAACCTCGTCCTAAACACTTAACCTGCAGAACACTGTGCATAAGCAGTTGCCTAACAATTAGAGGTAAATATCACACGTAACTCACTGTATCCAGCAGCGTTTGCCAACTGGAGGGGAAATGACTTAAGAGCATTGTACCCCTCCGCGAGATAGCGCTCGGAGGAGCACTGCGAGCAAAGGGGGGAGGGACAGAGGGAGGGAGGGATCGACAGCCTTGACAGTGCGCCATTGCCTGCGTTTCAGACAACATGACAGAGAATTTACGCCCATTAAGTTTATTTCGATTTGGGAAGAAATGTTTCTTTTTGTATATACCGTAACAATGGCGAAGTGTTTAGTGTGTTCGAAAGAACTGCAGTATGTTAAAAAGTTCAACGTTCAGAGGCATTACGCAGCTTTGCAGCCTACAGAAATCCACGAGATGAAAATAATTTATGATAATTGACAAGATAGTCTGCAATTATGAGATGAGTAAAGGATTTTTCAGATAGGCTATGGAAGAGGTAAGTACTGAAAATCACGAGGATTTACAATTTTGTCAAACAAAACTGTACATGAAGCAATGAAGCCTGGAATCGTAAGTCTCCCATGTGACCGCTACCGGGTATCTAGTTGTATTTGTATGTTAACATTAATTATTAGTTCGGGACAAAAAAAATGTTAAATTATACTGGTCGCCAATGTTTTCTTCAAAGAAATCTGATTTTTTGGTGAATCTGATGCGTTTTTCTTACTGAATTCAGATATATATGCAGAATTTTTCCATCCGGCTCAGTTTTTTTGTGCCAGCTACTTTTTAAAAACTGATTTTAACGTTCTCTTTGGCGTGTCATTGGAACCTTTGGTGCAGCATGGAACTCCCATAATTTGGCGGGAAGACCACAAAGAGTGCCCAGCTGAGCGAAAGTCACTGTAACTTTATCCGTGCCGAGAAAATGTGCTAACAATTTGTTACTTTCATTCTTGTGAAAGAAAAAAGTTCATTTTTGTAGAGCACTGTTATACAACATTGTATAAAATATTATTGTACTAGAATGTTAAAACAGTCTTCTCAAAGAACATTATGTGGGAGACCCGTGGCCGACATCGCTAAAGCAGTACTGCCGTAGTGGTCTTGGATCGTGGGGTCGCGGGTTCGAGTCCCGCCTCGGGCATGGTTGTATGTGTTCGTCCTTTCATCCCCTATCATCACCATATCGTGTCGTCATCATGTCATAACATGACTGACAATAGTCGTCGCTAACGACCGAGTAGTTGATGCGACCTTAAATAACAAAAAAGAATGTTATGTATTAGAAGAATGGAAGTGGAATTACAGTACTGGTTACGTTAAACGGGGTTGAATATTGCTTTGTGTTAAGTAATAACCTATGTTCCGTTTTTTTAATTTTTCATATTTTTATTGAATCATAAACATTTAAATAATAATCACCATTTAGAAATGTAATTATTGAGCGAACCTTTTTCACCCACTTCCGTACCATCATTAGAACATTGTACGCATGCCGCCGCGTTCGAGCACTTGCTTTGCTTCGCGGCTCGGCTCCGAGCAGGAGAGCAGATTTTTGTGACGTCACAGAGCAATTGGTTAGCACTGGTATACACACTTGTTAAGGAAAGGAAAAATTTACAACAATTTTCAAAACTCTTTCAATGAAGAGGGAAACATAGTAACAAGCACATTTACTTCTAAAGGAAATAAATGTTTAGAAAATTTCACAAAACGAAACCTAAACTCTTTTCAAAACACTTCAAAGCACTCTTGAACTTCCAAAGAAAAATTAAAGAGCAAATTACACTTTCTGACTTTTCACATCAATTTACACTCTTATCTACAGCAGTAGATAGAGAAGAAGCCAATGCACTTTTACTTGAAAAGATGCAAATTCTGGAAATGAATTCCTACACTGTACCACAGCGAAAAATGGTAGGTCTGCCGGTTTGGCCTGACGTTGCGTGCCTATTTTTGTTCCTTCACACGCCACTCCACGCCACGCCACCCTACTCCACTTCTTTGTACCCCACTCCACTCCACTCTACCCCGCCTGCCATGCCTCGCCACTATCCTCCACCAGCCATCCTAAAAAGCGATCTCTCGTCCGCGCCTCATCATTTCCCAGGGTCGGTGGAGAGAGCGGGCGGCGGTGGCGACGACGGAATTAAATCTTTCGTGCCGCCAACAGAGGGCAGTGGCGAGTGGTCCACAGAACCCGGTGACGCGTACAGGATCATATCTGGATCTGATCCAGGGCGGCGGCATCACCACCAGTCAAACACTCTGACCGCGGGCGAACTAACAGCTTATTTGAGAGCGACGGGAAATTTATTTTTGTGGGACGTGCGAAATTCATATTTGGGCCCCATAATTCACTGCACCATCATGGAACTCCGACAACAAGCGGAAAGATGCTAATTTGCTCAAAGAGCGACCAGCTGGGCGAAAAGTTATATGTTTAGGCAGGGCCAGGAACAATATGCTAACAACACTATATGTTCATTAGCAAAACGTGATGAATTTTGATATTTCCACCAAATCTAGAAGTATTTAAAATTTGATATAATGCGTGATGAACTATGCAAGATGATAAAGAGATGCTTTATCTACGAGATATGGGCAAAACCTTTCGAGAGACCAAGAACCAAGTGAGTAACTCTCCAGATGGTGAAGTATATTTTTTGTCGTTTAATTTTTTATTTTATTTTAGTATATCTTTTTAGTAAAATAAGACATTAAAATATAATTTAGGTTCCGGCAAGGTCCCCAAATCCATTCAAAGTGGATATTTTATTAAAAGAAAACGATTAAAACCCTTACTGCTGGGACGCAACGTTCTTAGTTCCATGTGAGGTGGATAGCTGTTGAATTTACTACGTCCCATAAGAAGTGGGTCCATTATCGAAGTACAAGCATCTGGTTAAAGCACCGGTGTTGATCATAATACATAACATATTTTGTAGTTTTCTTCAAATTGTTTAGCTATAGTAGTACTAAATTCACTATGTGACTCTTAATGGATGATTAGCATACCAATTTGGTGAGAGATTCCTTTCCTAAAATTGGCCATATTTCAATTTGTTTACTTAAACAATAATAAACTTAACTCTTTACTTTAAAAATAATAATTACTTATAAAATAATAAAAATAAAAAATAATAAAAATTACTTAAAAAAATAATTACAAGTTGCGATATTAATATGGTATTAGTCACGTGGACCACCTCCGAAGTGTAGAGACTAGCTAGAGACTTGATACGATACGGAGGCCCAGACCAGGATGTCCGGGGTTCGATTCCTCGTCAATCCTGGGGAATTTTCACCTTAGGATTAAGTCTGGAACAGAGTGCACTGAGCCTCGTGAGTACAAATTGAGGAGCCACCGGAATGTGGCTCCTCAATTTGATCCCATCATCAGATAATAAATTGGGAATGGGGGTTAACGGGGGTCGTTGCGCTGGCCACACATCACCTGTGCAGCCCCTGTTTGGTAAAATGAAGGCGACACCTGCTCGGTCGACTCTTACCCTTAATGCGTTGTCGAGCAAAAATTGATGACGATGATGATGATTAGTCTCTTAAATCGTCAGAACGTTTGTAATGGTCAGATCCATTACTCACCGGATATTATATACCTTCAACGTGTTTCTGACAATCAAAAGTCCAAATAAGTCATAGTTCATGTCCCATTATTTCAATTAATCGATATTTTAAATTTATTACTTTTTAAAAAAGAAGGGAAAATAAATACATTTTCTTCTTTCCACTCCTCATCAGTAGAAGTTAAAAACTCACGATCTTGCAAGTTTGAAGCGAAGGGGAGATGGTTTGATTCAATCCAAAATATACTTGTAGTTGTAAAAGTACTTGCAAGAATTAATGCAATTCTTGCGAGTACTTTTACAACTACAGGTGTATTTTGGATTGAATTCAACCGCTAAGTACCGGGGGCTACTTTCGATGTCGTTACTGCATTCAAGTAAGGTAGTTATGAAATTTTGTGTGAAGTAACAAGTAGAATTAAACATTATATTATATTTTTAATAAATTTAATTCTTTCTGACAAACTGTCAGTAGGTACTTGATGGTAAAGGTTAACCATTAATGTAACGTCAGACTTTGCCATGACAATATTGTGGACACTAAAATAACAGAATTTGAAGGTTTTTATACTTCACATCACTGCCAAGCTATACATTGTTTCTTCAATCATCAAAATACCTTGATTGGTTCAAGAGATGAGAGCTTCAAATTTCGCGTTTATAGTAACACTTAAACGCCATATTCTTAAAATCGGCTGCAAAGTTTCCACAGAAAATTGCAATTTACGACGAGGTTTTACTGTGCTTTAATATTATTAAAATAATATTTTTGTTCTACTATTAGGAAAGGGAAAAACTGAGAAAATTTAAAAAAAAAGAACTTTGTGCGGCGATAGATGGCAGCTTGCACGAATATATGGCAAGTCTAAATAGGTAGCCAAGACCGAAGGAAATATAAAACTAATAGGGAAGTCCACTCTGTTCGTCAATTTGAAACCTAAATTAATTTAAAATTAATTTTGCTCAAAATTGCGAATAATACTGAGAAAACATTCTGTCTCTATCAACCTCTTCAGAATCCTTTCTTTTTGCCACATTTATCATGTCCTCTAAACGTTTTTTAATTGGCGCATTACAAATATTGAGACATGAAAAAATAAAATCCTTGATTCATCTATGTGAGAATGAACAATTATAAGTGTATGAAGAGGAATTAAATGAAGTAAAACTGAATAACAAAATTCGAATAACAGAAAAACGGAATAATTTATATATATATATATATATATATATATATATATATATATATATGTATGTATAAACAGTAATAAAATTAAAAACATTTGTGCAATTTACTATGTGACAAGACAGCGATTAAAACGAACCTACAACCCATCTCTAGGAGGAGAACGTAAACGAATTTCGAGAGGTTTCGCGCTCCGCGCCCGCTAGCCAACCCAATAGCCGCTAGCAAAGAGAAAGGAGGGGTGAGATGGGGAAAAGCAGGGCATGTTGGAACGGGCGAGGGGTGGCCGTGAATGCAAAAGGATTTTCTGAAAACTGGCGAAGAATGTCCGAGAAAGAAGCCAGAAAGGGAGCTAGACTGAACAAGAGAAGCCCATGCACTAGGCGGCGGGGACGGGGGTGCGGTGGTGGCGAGAGCCGTCTTTGTGCGCTCCTCGCCGCGCTCTTGTCCGCCAGGCGTCGCCGTCGGCGCCTTTGTGAGGCGTGGGAGAGGACGGTGTGTGTGTGTGTGTGTGGGCGGTGCATGCGGTTTTGCTGCAGGCTCCGCTCTGCCCTCGCCCCTCTTCCTCGCCCCGTGACGCCACCCCGTGCTCACGGCCCACCCCTCTGCATGGAGACGCTCTCCCTGCGCGAACTTCAGCTACTTCCATTGAAATAAACGTCCTACTTAATCTCTTGCTGAGATATTTTCTGTATGGTTATATCGACTTGATTCAATTCAGTGATGCCTTAGTTTACGTGACGAAGCAGAGGTCATTAGAACTCTTCCACCTGACCTCGCAAATTCCTCAAGAGTCCTCGCACCATCTAGCAGAGAAAGGAGTTAACATTCGAGCAACGAAACAGGCGATTTCAATTTAGCTCAGGGTTTGTTTTTAGTCTTGACGCTCTTTTACATGCAGAAAATCTACAACATGGGCAGTCAACTGTACTTTCTTAATGTCTCTCTCTTTACATATATATATATATATATATATATATATATACACATATACATATATTGTGACCATACTTACCTTGATTCAGTACTTGGTGTTGCAGATACTATAATTTTATTTGTTTAGGGTCAGGGATGTCATTTTAAGGGGATACCCTTGATAACAATATCTGATATTGGATCGATTTTGCTAACAATGAAACATGATTTATTACAAAGGTATTAAACATTACAGACAAATTTAACTCGTGATAATTATTGATCATGTAATGCTTGATTATTTATTATTAACTTCAAATAAGTATATCAACAAATACCATTATTCCTCTATCTTTATTCATTCGTTGATTCATTAAATGATTTAAATGGGAGCTCCCTATTACCACCAATCAATACACGTCACATTTAAATGAAAACCAATGTAACAACGTGCTTTGATAAAAAATACCAGGTCTTTAAACATATAATCTTCCGCCCTCTCTTGTCTGACTGTTTACATTCTCTGTTTACACCCACTGTTTACATTCTCTGATTCAAATGAAAGCCACACTCCTTCCTAATAAATCGTACACAAGAATCTATTCAGACTAATCTTAGGCGACCAACTAGACGCCGCCGCTCCGCTCCTCGATGCACCTCGAATTAGCTTAGTTACGTACGTGCAAATGCACTGAACAGTCACTTTCGATGATATTGTAATCACATTGCATTCATTCTATTATGTTTCACTTATTAATATTCATCTAATTATACCTCTTCTCACCTCACATAGCTTCCAGAAACAATCAATCATGAATTTTCACTGTTTTAATTGCCGTGCCCCCACGCTGCATTCAAAGCACTGTGTACGTCTCCACATGTCCCCCTAAATTTCTTTGATGATCTGTACACTTCAGTTATTTTTCTCACAGTCATTATCACAATTGGGACTCCGTCTTCTTCCCATCGCGCAACTTCCCAAAAATGTCACCTCTTAATTTACACTGTCCCAATTTCCGCTCCACCACGCCGTATTCGCTTCACGTCACGCGTGTCCGCATATCTCCGCCATTTTTCAATTAACCCGCACAATAATAATTATTCTTTCACAGTCACTATCTCAGTCCTTACCTCCCGTCGCCTAATTTGTGGTTCTAATTGCATTCACTGCTTTCAGCTATCCGATTACTTCGTATTTCTGTGACCTCATTTCCACTCAACGACCGCACGCCATTGTCTCACGGTCCCTCTCTTCCACCAACTGCCGACCAATCTGACTCACCCTCCCGGCTCGGTCAACCCTTCTCGCGGCGAGTTCGTTCACTGAGTCAAATGACTTTCCATCGGTGATCGATTCTTCTTGTGCGCGCCAACCTTCAATTACTTGTGTTTATGGATTAATGATCTCTGACCATACGGTCAGAATATACGGTGTATGTATATATATATATATATATATATATATATATATATATATATATATATATATAAGAGCTAAACTGCGACACCGTTGGACCGATATCCATGAAAGTTGGCGCGTGTACGTTTTCACCCAGAAGGTTTATGTGCTGTTAATTCTGTTGTAAATCCAGTGCATGACGCTGTAGAACAAACTAAATATTCACTCAAATCCCGCAACGCGCAACACACTCGGCAGCATTTTGAATTATATAAATAACTCCTGAACGAGACGTTCAAGGGCCTTAAAAACTAAAATTGTGAGGCTTAGGGCCTAAAAGAAACGTTTCTCTCACCGTAATCTAGAGAATTAGCTCTTCTCAAATATTACATTTTTGCTGGTCCGGCGCTTCCCGATATTACTTCGCCGCCTCAAAGACGTGCAGAATCTGCAAGTAAATGTGAATGAGAGGGACAGATCGGCAGAGACAGAGACACACAGAGACAGTCAGGGACAGGGTGAGGGAAGGTGGGAGAGTCAGTGAGAAAGGGCTGGGAGAGGAAAGAGGGAGATGAAGGGCAGAACAACGTCTAGTGGGTTTTCCTAGTAAATTTATAAAATTAATAATATGCATGTGCATTTATTTAATAAAAAACATCGTTCAATTTCGAGCCCTGCAAATGGAAAAAAAACAATTTTACACATCAATATCTGTATTTGATGAAAAAACTTGTTACTTTATACGTCAAATAAAAGCCATTATATCATAACATAATAATGAATACAACTATTTATACTGAAATTTAAAATAGTACAAACACTCACGAATGTTACGTTTTCGAGTAAATAGTTTCGAATTTTTTACCATTTCACCTAAATATCTGTATTGACTCAAATTACAACAAACATTTGCGATAAATTCCGTCATTTTTCAAACAAGAAATACATCACAAACAATACAAATATTTTTAAGCTTTCTAATGAAATTGAAGTCTATAAAAGCAACAACAAAAACATTCACCAGGGGGCCTCTGAACTTCTAGGGAATTCTAGGGTTAAGTCCTTCGTATTTTAAGCACAATCGAAACAAATAGCTAAAGATGGCATATGAAAACAATGATTTCAATAATTATATTTCTTATTTATACTGCGACTTTTTACGATGGAAATCCAGAAAGTAACCAACACACGGCTGATTTAATGAACTAATTAAAATAATGACTGTTTTGCTCTCTACTGTTTCAAACTGCGCGGTGCAGGAAGAGTATGCAACTATAGGTAAGGAGACGAATTTGTGAGTTCGCACAGATAACGTCAGGCCGTATTTGGAGTTGTAATTTCAGTTGTTTAATCCGTTAGAAATGTTAGAAATGTGTAAATGATTTCGAAAATGTTCCAGTCAGTGATATATTAGTCCGGGAGTGCTTTTTCAATTTTGCGTTTTCGAATTTGAAGAAATGGTATGGATTTGGGCGTGAACTTTAGATGCGGCATTGGCAATGGACGGTGACGCTACTTCGGGATCAACTACACGACACCAGGGAATGGACAATATTCATTTTAGTAAAATTTACAGCAAGGCCAAGATTGAAATTAACTAGTAGGAGAAAAGCAAGATGGCGATTGGAAATTTTCATTTTTTTAAAAGAGTGCACTCGCGTGAATGATGTTATATATAAAATGTGGATGAATGTGTGAGTGATAATGATTTTTTCGGCTTTTTAAAGATAATTTTTTATTTTATGCCAATAGGTTTAAACATGCGTTTCGTGTTATGTTATGTGTATCAGAACGAGAATTCGATTTGCTGATCATTAGTTGGGGAGACGAGAATCGGCCAAATAAATACCTGCCGACATTACGATTCGGCAACATTATTTGAAACGCCTGTTATTTTATTCCAGTAGATAGTAGAAATCAATTGGCAGAGGAAAGAATGTTAAGTGATTCAGGCTCCCCAAAATAAACTACAATATTATTTTTTTACTGTATAGGGATGACTTCGCGAACCCATATATCTCTCTAAGTTTGTGCTGTAATGGAACACTGTGATGAAATTGTAGAGTTAAAGTAATAGGTAATAGCTTGCAATTCGTAAGTATACAGATTTGTTATTAATATGAAGATAAGAGTGTGCACGTCACACACAATTAATATTTCGGGAAATCGCCAAGTTGACCCTCCTTGTGGAATTGGCGGCCATTGTGCCAAACAAATATCTGTTTATTTACGTGATTTTATAAGCGCAGATAGGTCTGAATCACGCAGGTTGGGGGGAAAGAAAGTTATTGCATCGATCAATGCCTATATTAATTGAGAAAGAGTTTATGAACCGTTACAGTTATCACGTGCTATCTAATGTATCTCGTATACGACACTTCCTATGCTAAACCTGATTGTCGATGCTTATCTATGTCTACGAGTTAGTTTTAAGGCCGTACTCTTGAAAATGATAGATAATCTCATGAGTTGGGATTAATTTATTTTACAACACTCGATTGGTTTTTACAATTGGCCTAGTGACCTGAATACCTATTGGTTAATTGTTAAATCGCTTACTAAAAATATTTCTTACAATAATTATTTCAGTGACATTTATTTGCTCCTTTCCATTACTGACGTAATGTTTCCTCTTCTCGTTATCAATTTCCATAACCTCTCATTATTTTCTTTTTCATGTTGGTTGTCATGTTCTTTACCTCTTGGACAAAATCGTTCATGCATACCACTCTTTTTTATTTGATCCCATTGTGATTTATGTTCACTCCGTTCTGATATCCTGACGTAAAAAGTTACACTATCTTTCTTTTACCTTAACGTAGTTTTTGTCCGTACAAAGCGTTTCTCCTTGCATCGTACGATTCTCAGAACGCGTTATCGTTGTATATTGTCTTCTTGTCCTACAGTTCTTGTAGCGTCCATAAAGATATAGAGCACTTTGTGCTTCAAAAGACACTTTCTATGAAGCTGTGCTGTGGTCGAGTAAGGCTTTTCGCTTTGAGCGCCTGTATCACATTATTCATAAATGTTCGGAAGATCATTTTAGAAGCAAAAGGAGCCACGTTCTCTGAGGGACTCGTGTGCTTCCGGAAGGAACAGTGGATCAAAAAGCGATATAGAGACATTGAGGGAGTAAAATCTTGCATTCTTGTAATAAGCGTTTTGTCCTTCTTTATGCAAGTGTTGGGGGCTAACTGACGAGGTGTGTGGATTTGAAAATGTCCGGGTGGCTTCATGTAAAGTACCCGCACATTTTGAAGAAAGTTTTTCAAAGTCGACTCGAGTGGAGCCGGATTGAGCGGGGAATATCCATTTTGGAAGAAATCGTACTTATGGTTTAGGTGCTAGTGGTGTTCACACACTGAACGACGGACCGACGTTTTGAAAAAAAATTTCAGTATCACGGGACCCCAAAATGTGTATTTTGGTTGAAATTTCGATAGCGATTTTCTGTAGCATTTTCCCTCTACTACTTATATTACTCCGTATTGTCGTATGTGTACGGGAAAGTAAAATTTAAAATTAAAATCAATCGCATGTCATAAATTTAGTTTAGGTGCAATGCAATTCACTTGTTAACATTTATACACAAAATCTCTAAATGTAAAATGTTTTCTTACAAATTTTAGAACACATTTAAAAATAAGAAATTGAAACAGAGTCCTTGTCATTACAGAATTTGTTGACTTGATGTGCACCTCAATAATTCGTAATGAAATTTAGTGCAATTCTTATTTTCCGAGTGGATAATTGAATTGAATTGCCTTATTTTACGTGGCAAAACTCAGGCCATGAAGGCCTGCTCTTCCGTCTGACCACGCAAATTTCGCTACGCTCCTTTCACCAACTAGTGGAGAAAGAAGGTATTCCTTGGGCGACGATACTGGCGATTTTGAATTTTGCTCAGAGGCGTCGTTTAGGCTTGAGGATCTTTTACATGCAGTAAATATACTAACATGGGACGGCCGGCTTTACTTCCACTCCGAAGGAAGACGTACGAAGGATTTTTTCTCCCCTAAAAATCCATAACTAGACGGTCCCCTAACTAGACGGTTTGAACCCGCGAACATGAGTATAACAGTCCGGTACGCTAACAGTTACACCATCGCCGCCACCGGTGGATAAGCACCATGTTACTGGGAAATGGGAGGATTAAAGCGCCACCTACTTCAAAACTCTCAAAAAAGCGAACTCGACCCCGCGCAAATGTCTTTATTCGCATTAATCTAATTGCCAAACATAACCTACGCTAGGGCGGCTGACATGCAAAAATTGCGATGAGACTGCTCGCGGTGGCATCTGTAGTTGCCCAAGTGCCACACCCTTTCATAAGTCTAGAGCGGAGCGCCTCACCTCCCTTCCCCTCTCAGCGGGCTAACTAGACGGAGCTCGACTAAGCAGTGGACAACACCGGAGGTCCACAGACTAGGACTGAGCAGGGCCCATCAAGAGGGCCACCTGCTTGAACATCCCTCACCTGAGCGGTGCTATCATTAACTGGTAGATTGATTTTTTCGGGCACGTCCACTACCATGGTCATTGAGTTTGGTGTAGTGAGTGTTTTATCCCGGGAGGAGATAAGTTTGCTCCCTCGCTGGGTGGTGGAATGGTCTGACCAATACGCCACATTGCTGGAGATTTACCCCAGGTGTCTCCTCAAGTGGTGCACCGCCTCTGACGAGACAATGCCTTAGCTCCTGATTGGTTTTCCGACATATGAAGAAACGCAGTTGCTGGAAGTGAAAAGGGAGAGGATAGAGCAAGGAAAATGAAGGAAAGATCGCGAGCTGTCAGTGGCCCTTTTATTAGGGTACAGCTTGACTATTCGTCTGGTATTTATCGGAGAAACGGCGTAAAAGGGACAGAGCAGCCGCTCGCTAAAATTCTCAAGCAGAGCGACAGTGTCATGACAAGTGTGCCTCGAATTTGGGCACCGCACTATGTCCTCCTTTAACGAAGAGGCGGCAGGCGGGGCATTGCTTCTTCCCGTCCTCTCCAGATGAGCCCCGTCCGCATTCGCGGGCGCTTTCAATCGGCAGGGGAGGGGCAAGGGGCAGTCGGGGAGCGGCGGTTGCACGCAAAGCGGTCAGCCCCTCCACCGGCTGCATCGCCGCCCACCAGGCCGAGCCGCGCCGCGGCCACGCGCCGCCCGCGCCGCCGCTTCCACACAAAAGCGCGCCCCGCGGGCCCTCTGCGATAATTACAAAAATCCCCTTAATTAAAACAAAATACGGCTATCGAGCGCACGCAATAAGCGTGGTCGGGGCGGGGGCGGTCAGGACAGACGCAGAATTGGCGGTGGCGACGTGTGTATGTGGTGGTGGCGGCGTTGGAAGAGGAGATGGTTGTTGCTTTCGATGGTAGTGGCAGATGGGACTTCATTGATTATCTTGCTTCTGCTCGCATCAACTGCTATTATCCTGTAGGTGTGGTAAATGTTAAATCTTGGGATATGATTGTTTCTTTCCCCGCTGGAATTGAGAGAGAGACCGTGTGAGATCCGGCGCCGACGCGCTTATCCGCTTGGGGGGAGTCCTTATTTCTGGTACCTCCACCGCTCCGCCGAGACCCTTTTAAAGCCGCCGACTGGTACGACAGGTACATGGAAATGCATCTGAATATGAGTGTGTAAGATGAGAGGCGGTCTTCAAAGATAAGGAAGGAGAAGATGTCTCGCAGAGGAGAAGATGGCGCAGAATAAACACTTTTTGGAGTGTTTACATGCTTCTGCAATGCAACTTTTTGCCTCGAAAGCATTTTGAGTGTGTATTGCGGCAAAAACTTTCGGAATATTCAAGTAGTAGTTTATTAGACTAGATGTTCGTGTGGTTAATGAATATGAATGTGTAATGCCTCGCTGGAAAGTACACGTTAATATGAATGTGTAACGCGTTCGTGTGTCGGTACTAATGTTCGGGTTTATCGTTAGATAGCTGCTTGGCCAATGCTGGTATAGTTGTACTGTTGATTCGAACCACCTGTCCATTACACGTGTCCCTCCAGTAGTAATAAGAACGAGTTCAATTCCTTCTTTTGCGCAGTACTCGTGATATCCTTTAGAAGTGAAAGATGATCCTCGGTCACTGATTTTCCTGTGAGGATCAACTAATGATGATTGTGTAATGTGTAACATGCTAATTACTACATTCGATTTAGTTTGTGGATCGTACTGATTCGTTACTCAGAGCTTCTTTAATTTTTATGAGTGACAGCTTTTTAGTGTCTCTAAGGAAGATAGTTTAGTCCATCCCACACTTCATACAATGGATTGACACGATTTTGGCATATACACTTACAAACGTTCTAAAATAACCGGCGAGGCCAAGGAAACTCGCCAAGGAAACTCTTAACTTGTTTAACAGTCTTAGGCTCGGGAAAACATTGTACAGTTTTTATCTTAGTTGGTGCAATTACTGAGCCAATTTCGACAACATAACCTAAACATTCGACTTTAATTTACAGGAAATCTACTAATGGCATCGGGAAACGATCCAACAAAATCTTTTTGTTTAACCATCTTAAATCGATATATATTCTACGTGATTCATCTTCCTTTGGCATGGTCACTAACGGCCTGGCATACTCCCTATCACAAGGCTGAATGATTCCGTTCTCCAGCCTCTCCTTGATCTGGTCGTCGAGTATCATCTCTTCGGTGCTAAAAGGTGAGCACGTAGACACACTAGGTCATTATCCTTGATGTTGATCTTCGTTTCGATTGTGGATTTGACGTTCTTTGTCGGAGAATTATCATCACGTAATCGGCAAACCTTTGTTTCATAGAGAGGAGGTTCATTAATTTTCCCCGAATCTATGCACTGGAGTACCTTCAAGTCGTCGTGGAATTCAGTATACAATGAATTAACCAATATTTCACTATTGTCTTGTACTTCTTTATTTCCCGCTGAAATGCGTTTCGATAACAGCTTATCGTCCATAGTGCGGATACATCCCACATTAATTTCTTTTGTACACCTCGGTGAGATGTGTCCATACTCGTTGCACTTAAAACATTTCGGCCCCTTATCCCGGTTTGTACAGTCGATCCTTTCATGTTCCTTGGATTCGCAGTTGAAACCGTTTCTGAGCTGGTCACTTGTCACTTGAATTCTTGTAATCTTGTGTTTGATCTTCTTTTGTTGAATTAGTTCCATTTTTCGTCTCCTTATTGCGGTACTTGCCGTCTTCCTTCTGTGCAGTTGCCTTTCGTTCTTTTGATTTCGCTTTCATCTTCTTGTAGGCCTCTCAGCATTGCTTAAGCTCTTTGATAGATATTTTTTGCACTGTACAAAATGGCTTTGTTGTTTTCATGGTCTTGGATTCCATCGATGATACACTCGATGAATGCTTCCTCATCAATTGTTCCTTGACTAGCTATTTCCATCATCGAATACAAGTATTGCTTTTATGTTTCATCAGGAGAACGTTCACGCAATTGTCTGTGAATTGTAGCGCTGCTAAGCTTGGAAAGTAAATTCTTTTATCAGGTCCTTCTTGAAATTTTTCCATGTTGATAGCTTTTTTGTCGACATAAACTTCTTTGCTGAGCCTCTGAGCATAGGTTTTGCGTAGATTATCTTTTGTAATTCTTCCCATTCTAATAATTCGCTGATATCTTCAAATTCGGAAACCCAATTTTCAGCTTGAGCTACATCATCACCTGAAAATTCGGTTAGGCTACCCTCAACATCACGGATCGTAAATGTCGGCTTGGCTCTGTTAAGTTCACGCTTGTCACGTCTGTTACGTGATCCGTGTGCGCCACGCGTGACGCGCGCTAGTCGCTCACTGTATGATTCTTCGTCAGTCGAGCTATCATACGTAGTTCGCCGCACTTCCTGCGTTTCATTCGTTCACTTTTTTATTCGTTCGCGGACCGACGCAATTATTCGACACCTTTTTGGTCTTGTTACACATATTATCGCAAAGAAACTGTTCGTAGTGCTCGTCACTTTTTATATTACTTTCCGCCTCTGAGTCACTGTTGTTGTCTGTTCCTTTTTCTTCTGGGTTTCTTCTCCTCCACATCCGTTGAATTGTTTGTTCTCCCCAAGAAGCATTGCTGCTGTTTTCAACCTTTCAACAAGATGAAGCTTCTTACCACCAATCGGTACCTTCAGTTTTCTCAATTCTTCTTGCAACTGATCATTTGTAAATTTTTCTATCTTCTTGATGTCGACTACAGTATATTCGTCCATCATCGTGTAGTAATTGCTTTGGAGTCCCATTATTTTTGCCCCATCTTGACATTCTTGTCTATGCAGGTCTCGGCCGTTGTTTCTTTGCCTTCTGCCATCTTATTCGTTGTTTCGTCAGTCGACGTTGCTCATCTTGGCTTGCACCAGAATACGCGTTGAAACAAGAACAAACTTAAATGAACTCGTGGTCGTCTTTCCGCTAGTTCAACACAACTGACTTCGTTCCGTGTATAAGTGATTCTGTCCTGCTAACCCGTTCCGACAATCCGCGCCAATCTTTTCCGTAATTTGTCCGTAGATCCCGGACAGCGCCCCCAAATGTAGGAATCGCAGGCTTACGATTCCCAGAAAAAGCCCAACACCGCGCTAGTCAATATATATATATATATATATATATATATATATATATATATATATATATATAAAAGAAAGAAAAATTAACCCAACAGTAACAAAGCACCCAATATACATAATTCGATTGCTAGATACAAAAAAGGTGATTTGGAACTTTCTAATAATAGACATAATAGCTGCGTGCCAGATTGTATAGACTTGATAGCTGTCAAATGTTAAGCTGTTAAACACGTGGGGGACCTATTTATTTACTTCATATATAGACTATTCTTTATTATGATAACAGAGCGTAAGAAGTTTGGCCAAGTTTGGAAATGGGTGAATGCTTTTGATGAGTCAGTGATTTTAAAAATGCGTGAATGTGCAATGGTAGAATGACGGAAAGGTGAAACGGGAAGACCTTGAGATACCATTACGCGACTCACTTTCCTCACCACGAACTCCATATGGATAAAACGAGATTTGAAAGCTGGTTTCAGCGATAGAAGACGGTGAGTATGTCAGCAACTCCGCAGGTCGGATTTGTTTGTAGACTACTGTTCACTTTTAGATATAGTGCACTTAAACAAACACGGTGTTCATCGTTCCTGAGTCGATATTAAAATACAGAAGGATTTTTGTCGCACAGAATCGCGAAGTAGGTTTTCGTTTCATAATGACCCTCCAAAGTGAAAGAATGGCTTACTCGAAATCCCCATTGGCTGATGCCCCTCCCTCTCTCCACCCTTGGGGAGTGGCCTCCGTCCAGGCATCGGGCAGCCTGCAATATGCTCGGCCGAACAGCGGATGACACACGCAACGAGCTGAATAAGTAACGGATTGGTGGCCGGGCCGCCCTGATGCCTTGCCGGCCTTGAAGAGCCGAGTGTGTGCCCGCTGCAGCCTCCGCCCTGCCGCCCCAAGCGGCCCCCCGCAGTTTCAACCGCTCGCCCCGCGCTCTGACTCCGCGTTCGCCCAAAGGCGGCTGCACATATTCGGCACTCGCCAAGTAGCGAGCTACTGCACGCTCCATTCCACCGGGTCAGATGGCTCAGGGCAACTCATGTCACTGGGAGGTCCTAGGTTCGAGCCCCGATGGTGCCAGGATTTTCCACACTAGCTACATAGCTAGATCGAATTCAGTCGCTTACTGGACGAGAATTCTAGCGTTCTGATTGGTGGTTTTCCGTGATTTGTCCTATCAATACCAAGAATGACGAAAATCGAATGACGAAAAACTCCCCTCACAAGCAGGTCTCGGGCCGCGTACGATGTTTCCTTCTTCTTTCTTTTGCTATCCTTCCTCTTTACTCACACAATTAACTTTTACATGCTCCACTACACATATAAGGAGTCCAGTCGGCAGCTTAAAGCTTGTACCGGCTGGGACAGTATTCCGCTGGTAACCTGCCCGCAACCTGGTTGGGGAAAACCCGCCACTTCCCCAGGAAAAACATGAACTACACTTACGGCACCAATGAGTACCGTTTGAGGGCTTGGGATCACAAATCAATAAATTAATGAACCCAATCACAACCCAACCCAATGAACCCAACGGTCGATAAGCTTGGTGTGTTTGATAGGGTTCTGTTCAGGCATTCATCTAGCGTTGATCGGAAAATGCACAAAAATCTACCAAACAGAACAGCTAACCACTATAATTATCCACCAAGTAGCGTCGGATTCGATCTAGCTTGTGTCAAAAATCGTACCAACTTCGGGATTCAAACCCCAAGACCTTTCACTCAGAGGTACTGGAGAAACATCAGTTAATACCCTGTCCATGCCGCATTCTTCTGTCTTCATTTTTGTCCATTTTTCACGAAATACACCATTTGTCCATTTTACGAAATTTTAGCGAATATCTCACCTTCCTCTACCTTCCCTCTCTTTATACCCCGTAAGTTTCCCGAATCGAGCTCTTCTCACCAACGTGCACACTGATCTTCGTTGCTACCGCACTCTTGCCGTTAATCTCCCCTCTCCCCTTCGCTCTCCGCTCTCGTGTCCTTCCTGCTGCGTCCTCCGGGGCTCCGAGGCCCCTGCGCCGCCCGCGGCAATGGAGTTGCGCGCGCGGCGGAGGGCGAGCTTCGAGCCCCGCGGTGCGTTTATTTTATCGCCTCGCTGGGCCGGCCGCAAACAGCTGCGAGTTTATACAAGCGTATGGTAATCCATTTCTTCCGCGCGGCGTGCATTTTTCATCGCAGGTGGTTCCCAGGTTGCGCGCGCCGCCACCGCCGCCGCGTGGCTGCTCGGATTGCGTCCTGCGCCGCAGGCGACCCCCTGCGCCCCGCTTCCAGAGCTCTGCCCTCCCCCCACATGCCCTGACTCCCACCCTCACTCCTCCCCGGCTCCTCCATCATACGCTGGCTGCAACTGTCTCTGACTGGGAATTCCCGGGGCTCGTTTCCCAGCGATGGCGGATTTTCGACACTAGCTACACAACTTACATATTTTTAGGTCGTATTCAGCCTCTATCAGGAGAAGAATTCTAGCTGCCGGCTGCTCTGATCGGTAGTTTACAGTGACCTCTTTGATTAATACTAGGCGAATACCGGAGAAGTACCCTAACAAACGGATCACGGACCGCGCGGCTAAGTTTTCTTCTCTTCCTTTCCATACGCACTCCATGTACATACACACATGCACACTATACTACCATAAATGACGGGAGAGAAGTCGAGAGCTTCCAGGTTATCCTGTTGGCGAAGATGTTTGAAGGGGCGAAAACCCCTCGAAGTTCACTGTGATCAGCACCGCATATCACGTATTAGCGTACAGAAGATATCGCCTCCTCCCGGACGTTTACTACATTTTGTGAGCTTAATAAGCCCTATAGTAGTCGTGTTTACAAACAAAATAACCAACAGCCTTACTCCATCTCCTCGGGGCGACAGAGAGGAAGAGAGAGGGGGACAGAGAGATAGATTGGTAGAGAGGTTGGTAGATTGTTCTCTGATAATTTAAGTTAATTCATTAAATTTTCCCTAAGGCGGAACCTGGATAAGGTGGACACCTGTCTTCGCCGGGAAAACTCTCGTGTCCGACTGTTTTCCAATACGAAATACACTGGATAAGCCGGTGGAGGAGTTACCAAATAAGAGGTGTGGACTGTTTGCGGGGATCTATAATAGCTGGCAGCTCTATCACCACCACAGCTTTTCGAAGAACCAGTACATTTGGGAGCGAACATATATGCTGTGGATTTCTGAAATGAAAGTATGTAATATTCCAAGGAAGTTGCACCATTCCAGGGTATTTGAGAAGACCATTTGATTTAAGAAATATATAATTACACTGAATAATTATTACGTAATGAATTAGTTAAATATACTCTCTTACGAGATTGTTTAAATACATTGTGGAAACACCGTGAGTTTGTTTTAGAATTGAAAACATTTCAGAATAAATGACAATTTATTTGGCGGTGTCAAAGGAAAATTACGGCACAATACATCGAATACAATAGCTACTGATGAAGATGAAAGAGAAGACAACAGTGTTGGAGATATGATGCATATGCTTAACTGGATGACAAGCACACGCACGTTGCAATGTCTCACGCCTGCAGTCGAGGAAGGAGAGCCAAACATCGTGACCCTGTGACTTCACCCGAACACCAGTCCTCGTGGGCTGCACCAGACTGAACGGCACCAAAGAGATTCGCTATATTGCTAAGTATTATAATCTCTCCCTGTAGGCTGCATAGGCTGCGATATTTTGGTTCTGATGGTACGCACGTAAGTGATGCCCGTAATTAACAGCTCATGCCTGTCATGCCATATCAGGACATGTTCGCTACATTGACGCTGCTTTGGAACAGCCACTTGACGTGATATTAAAAGAGCATTGGCACACATATTCACTCTTTATGACGTTTAACAAATACCTGAGGAATTCCGAGAAAGAGAAAGCGGTGGGATACAAATATCTTCCTAGGATGAAATTAATGTGATCATTTGGAAAAGGTTTGTTGGGGCTAGAGCTAAATAATGCCAAATTCTGGGCGGATGATTCAAGCTGAAACAATTGAAGTAGCTCAAAAATGAGGGAAAACAACATTTAGAGCATCCAATGGCTGCCTTGAGAGTTTTCAGTCGCGTCGTAATATTGTTTTTAACCCGGGAGTGGTAACGCGGGAGTCTGTGGGACCCGCACGATCCTTTCTTCCCGCTTCTTGAATTTCCCACGTTGACTATCCTGACCATTGCTTGAGTACCTTTCTGCTTTTGTATCATGATATTTATTGTTCTCTCAATTTGCCAATTTCGTGAGTTTTATCCGTGTAACAAGCTGTTGTTTTGTGTGGGGTGCCCAGGGATCCCCTCGTTACCTTCTACGTTAGCAAAGATGTCTTCAGTCTCGTGCATTCTATTAGTTTGGCAACGTGTTGCATGCTATATATTTTTACGTTAGAATTCCCCTGAAAAGTTAATACTGAAGTACTACGAACATTTTAGGTCACTTTATACGTTAAAAAAGGAGTTGAAGAATACGTCAAATTTTGTTGAAAGCGGGAACAGAATATCGTTACTCACCGCCCTGGAAAAAGCAGTCTGCACGCAATTACAAAAGACCAGGATAATGTTTTCTTTGTTTATTGATTTGGATATGATAGAGAGAATTACAAAATCCACCAATATCAAAATTTAAATGGATTTAGAGAGGAATAAAAATGATCACAGCATAAGACTGAGAAAGCGGAAATGAAGGCAGTAATTGGGCTACGTATTTTGGCTGGATCTGTGAAATCAGGGCATCAAAATCTTAATGAATTGTGGAATGTGGATAATATGGGTATTGAAATTTTCCATTGTACTTTGAATTTGAAAAGATGATACAAAACATGCTACAAAACATGCGCTTGGATGTGACAACACGCGGAGACCGGTAGAAAAGTTAACTCCAAATATTAGACGCTTTCCTGATGAATTCTCAGACTTGTTTGGCAACTAAATTCTTAATAAATTGTTTAATTATACGCCAAACATTGTTCATAATTCAAGAATTATATTATATTAATTCATTTTTTAATAATTTAGCATATATCATGAAAAGAGTGGGGGGGTCTGGAGACACTCGACGTTACCACTTTTGTTTCAAAAGTCACGTTACCACTGCAGGGTTAAGCAAGTTTGTGGTGAGATAAAAGGATGATAAAAACACTGTGATGAATGGAAAGTGAAAATTTCAAAAATAGTTGGATACGAAACCAAAACATTTTTAATGGAGAAAAAACTCAGAAAAAACTCTAAAAACTTTTTTCAGAAACTTGCCTACGAAATTGCTTGTCAAAAAGAGCGATAAATGTGTAGGAGGGAAAATATCAAAGAAATGACTTTCTGTATGGCAATATGGAAGATGAAATCGAAACTTCAGTTGCCGTAGGTAAATCGACTCTTTTATACCAGCAGATCATTCGGAAATCTCAAACAAACTCTTTGTCAATTTACGGGAGGTTCAACAAAATAACCTGAATTACAGGAACAATTATGGAAGAATGACTGTGAATATTTAACGAGAAAAGGAAATCACAAAACCGGAAGGATTTGCTGACTATAGATAATGACGCTTGTCATCTTCTAATGATTCTATCTAACGTAAAACTTGTGGGGTTTCCTCCCAACATGATCTCAGTTGGCAGTTGACAGCCCCTAGACCAAGGTGTGATTTCCAACTTCAAGCATTTTTACAATAAGTGTGAGACGTAATCGCTCAATATCAAGCTTCCGGAGTGATACTGATTTATGCAAATCAATAAACGTACTGGATGGAGTGAACAAGACAAGCAGGGAAAAGAACTACATCCTTCTTGACAGTGATGAGATATTTCCATAAAGTCAGCCATGAATTTATTTCATCCAAAAATTCACCGTTTTTTCGCGCAGAGTTACATAACTTTCCCTACACACTGTATATAGGTATGTAAACGAGAAAGTAAAAAGAGGATAAATCCAGTTGCTAAAGTAAGAAAAACAACCCTCTAACACTCCCTATTGCCAGAATCCATGTTTTGTGAGTCCTTGATCGTGAAAAATTGAATTACGGCAAAATGTCTGTCTGCCCGTCCGTCTGTGAACAACGCTAGCGGCCAAACCGTTCAACCGATTTTTTACAAAATTGATATTCCCCCATCGATCTGTCTGGTGTCGGGGCCCTTCGATTTGAAACCGATGTTTTAATTTTGAGTGATACTTTATTTCAAGCCCTTGGAACATTTTCAAAATTTTCAAAAAAGTCTCCGTCGGTTTTGATATTTTTTATGGATAGTGTAAACAACGTTTAAGAGAATAGTGCAGGTCTCATTTTCGCTAAAACACAGATTTTTTGAAAATTGCTTAATTTAAAATAATGCGGGGTCTTCTTACAACTGCTTTCATGAAAATAGATATTTTTCCCGTAATGAACTCTGCTTCCTAAAGATAGATTTTGAAATAAGGTCATGTACAACTTTTCGACAATTTGAGTAAATTTTGTGTAACTTTTGGTGAAAGTACGGGTGAGAAAGTACCTGCTGTTTTAGCATCACTAATTAGAAACTATTCCATTTTTGAACTTTTGCGTTTTCGTAATCGACGGTTTTTATTGCAAACCTGTATAAGCCGGAAACCTGTACAAAAGTTAAGACAATATTGGACATAAACGATTCAGGCATAGACACATTTTACTGTACAATGATTTGATATCACTGATTAACATTAAAGAAGTCGAGTTGACTGTTTATTCACGCTAGAAGGATAGTTGGAATAAACACACAATGTCGATATATGTTCTTTTGAAAAATGTTGTTGTCACAGTTACCAAGTTATTCACAAGACTCATAGTTCTTTTATCTCGTAAATTTCGTATGATAAAAATAAAACCGTGCGCTATAGTTTGAATAAAGTGGAATATTATCCTACCCTACTGTACTTGTAAGTTTTCCACGATCAAAACGCAATTATATTGAGTACAAATAAAGCAGACCAATGAGGCTTTCATGATATTCGCGCTCTGGCCGCGGGAGGGCCTGCGAAAATAACGAAGTTGCAGCGGTCGCAGCGCGCGCCGCTCCGCTTTTGTCCTTTCCCTCTGCCTTCGAAATGACTCCCGTCGCCCTTTTGCCTTGTCGATTCATTTACATGTTAAGCTCCCAGCTCTCGATGTACGCTGAAAGCAAACGAATGTTGAAGAGAGATGAAGCATATGCTACTGTATCTATATTAAATGGTAATCAAGAGCGAGAACGTTTGGCGCAAAGCTCAGTCTCATTCTATTTTACATTATGTCCGTAGAGTACTTTCGTGTTACAAATTCGGGGAAATGACTGAGAAAATTTGGAATTATAACGACTTGTGCCTGCCGTTCTCACTGAGTATTGGCGGAAAGGGAAGAAACCTTGTGTGTTTTTATTTAAACGAAAACCATTCAGATTTAATTCTTGCCAAAATCATAAATGTTTAAGTGGGAGATTTTAGTTCAGTACGGAAATTTCCATTTCAAAAAATTAAAGAGAATATTTTGTTCAAATTGAAGTAATACTTTTAAGTCGTGAGTCGAGTTGGTTAATTCTGTACATTTTGTAATTATATTCTTTAATCCATTATTCCTACTTTACGGAAGAAATGAATCTTTATACTGGTATTTAATATTTGCTAACCTCTGCAATTCCTTTCATAAGACCATAAATCTTTTAAAACTGCCGATGATTTATTTTTAATTTACTTCCTATCTTTTCGAGAAAATAATATATGTACCAAAGGCATCATATGTACCAAAGGCCTATCAGACTCCGACACGTTTTTTGATGCTCAAAACCAAAAAGCCTGAGGATCTTTGGCCCGAAAGCTTTTTATCTCCTCGGATCATTATAATCAGTTAACACCAGTGGTAGTACATACGATAGAATATTTTATTTATCGAGGTTCATATTCTTCCCCCACCGCCCGCCTGGAAACTCTCCGGGACAGTGTGGGGCAGGCCAATCTCCTTTCGTGGAATAGCTGCCCGGCTAGCCAGCGGGTGGGCGGTGCAGCAAGAATGCAAATACGACTTACCCGTACTTGCTCTATCATTATTACTATAATTGGCAACTAGGGAAGGGTCTAGGAAAAAAGTTGTACTGAATAAAAAATCATAAGTTACGGATATCAAACATAATGTTTTATGTTCCTTGGGCTGTTTTCGAAAACCTGTGAAAACTGTATCGAGGGGTAGAGAACGCGAGAGGCACGCCCCCGGCGCGGCGCGGCCCCCTCGGGCGCAGGCCGCGTGGCGCGCGCGGTAACTTCTGCTCGCGCGTGGAGTAGTTCCTACTTCTGCCTCTTCTTCCACGCGCGGGGCGCTCTCCATCTTTTAAGCGAATATACGCGCGCCCTACATCGCGCGCTGCGGCCGCGTTCCTCTTCATTGCGCGCGGACTGCGGCGGCTGTATCTCCCTATCAGCCTCCGACCGTCGTCGCGCCCAGCCCCGCCCCGCCCCGCCCCGCCGCGCCCCGCCCCGCTCAGCCTCACCCTACCCCGCCATACTACGACCTGCACTGCTTTGCCTGTTTGTTATGCCTCACCCTATCCCTCCCTGCATCGCCTGCACCACACTGACCTGCTTTGTCCCACCCTGCCTCGCCCTGCCTCGCCCTGCCTCGCCCTGCCTCGTCCAGCCCCGCCACCCCTGCATCGCCCTGCTCTGCCCCGCCCTGCCTTACAACGACCGAGATGCGTCCTGTCTCACCCTTCTCCGGAAATTTCTCCTTGCTTGTCTTTGCTGCCTCCCTTTGCCTACTCACCAACCTACAATGCGCATCGCCCCGCTCTTTCCCGCCTCGACTCGCGAAGAAACACCTTCATCCCCGTTCATCATCGCTTCCCATTTGCCCGTCCGCCTTTTCTCTCACGTACGAAGACCAGTTCCTCATCCTTTGCCACCACTCCCCATGAGGAAATGCCGCTCTCCATTCCACAAAGCTCCATTCCGCTACACTCGGCCTCTGCCTTCCCTCCGTCCCCACCCGGCTAAGATGAGCCACTCTCTCCCGCCCCGTGTAATCCGGGCAGCATCACGCATCCCCTCAAAAACAACAGACCCCTCGTCCCTTCCATTGTCTTCCCTAGAAGTCTGCCCTGCACTTGTTGTCGGTTCTCGTCACCACAAACCTTCCCACCTCTAACTGATCTGTACTCTTCACTTGCCCGCCCTCTCCCCAGCCACTCACGGATACGCAACACCCCACACCACTTAACAAAGCCCTCCTCCACATCGACCTGTTTCGCTCCAATCGACATTTGTCCCACCACCACCCAGCCTCGTCCTCTAACTCCCTCCTAGATTACGTCACGCCACCTCGTCCCTCCACCTTCGCACCGTTTCGCCCCCCCCCCCGCGTCATCCGTCATCCCGCAATGCCCCGCTTCTTCTATCGCCTTTGCCTTCCAACTCGGCACCGTGCCGCCCCGCTCTCCCGTGATTCGTTCTGCCCGAACCCGCTGCTTTCCACGTCTTTGCACCTTGTTAAGATCTGCCCCGCCCCATCACCTCATCCCCGCTGCACATAGTCCCTCGTCTCCTCACATCCATACGTCTGCTTCGTGCCCCCACACCTGCCGCTCCCCGCCCCGCTGCGGCCTCACCACCTCACCGCCGGAGGGCGTCACGCCCGTCTTTATGTAATCCCGTTAGCGATATTGTTTGTGTCCCGAGGGCCACAGCCTGGGGCTGAGCGGACGGACGGCGTGGGTGGGCGCGGGAGGCGGGGCTGAGGGAAGGGGCGGGCACCCGCTGTGCCAGAGCCACCTGGCGGAGCAACCCTCGCAACACGTCCACGCCGTCGCCCTCGCCGACTCCATTCCGACGGCCAAAGCAGGATTCATGGGGCGCTCTCGGGCTGAATACCAAGCGCTAGCGAGGGGGGGCGGCGGTGGCGGCGGCCCCAGCAGCAGGGGCGCGGGGCCGCGGAGGAGGCGGCTGCTTCTGGGAAGAGGAGAAATGTAGCGATGGTAACGGTGGCGTCGGAGTGGAGAGCTGGAAGTCTGTGAGGACGGCGACAGCGGAATCTCCTGCGGAGATGCGTACAGAGAAAGCAGTGACGGGGACAGTGATTGGTTCGGAGGAGGAGGTCGGGAGAAGCGACAGCAGGAAATGAGGGGATGCATTCGTGGACGGTAGTGATTGGAACGGCGACCGTGACGTTGACTCGCTAGGTGACCGGTCAGTGGCCGGATCGGAGGTGGGGACAGGAAGTGACAATACCATTTGTTTGCAGGGTCGTCTGTTGGGACGGCAGGAACGAAAGAAGTAACCGGATTGGTTGACGGGTCAGTGAGGGCGACGGGGGGTGGCAACGACATGTGTTTGCGGGAGCATAGATGGAGGTGGGTGCAGTAACGTCGTCGGCGTGAACGCCTGCGGGGGCAACGCGAGTAAAGTTGGTGAGTGCCGCGAGGAGACGGCGGTAGCGATGGGGATGGCTGGAGGGTCGATGGTTGACGTGAAAGCGAATGTGGAGTACAGCGAAAGCGGCGAGAGTGGAGGCTTTAAGCTGGGCAGTGTTAACGGAGGTGGTGTTGGCGGCAAGAGCGACGTAGCCGGGCAAGCGTTGTCGGACGCGTGGGCGAGAGAAGTGAGGGAGGCGCTATTGAAGTAAACTGAACGGTAGGGCTTTGAAGGGTGGGGTTGGGCCTCGAGCTTGCAGACGCGTGGCAATGAGTGCTTTTGGGGGTTCGGGATTTTTGCATTTGGCGAGAATGGATCTGGAAATTGTAAGTTGGCTTGAATCTAGGAGTGGTCACCGTAAAAGCTAACAAAATCACTGTCTGATTCTCTCTCCCCGTCTCTCTCTCTCTCTCTCTCTCTTTGGTCGATTGAGCGACGAATATCGATTGTATAGGGTAGCGCGGGGAACATGCACTCGAACGAGATACCTTTTAAACATCGGAAAAATGGTTTAAAAAGAGCAGCAGCAGAAGGCAGTTGTTGGGTTATTTAGGCATTCACTTTGGGGAGAAGACTCTCGCTGACGCCGGTAAATGAAATAATAAATTAATTTTTTTACTTTAAAATATAATTTGTCAATCACATAACGTTGATAATAGTTTAATATCATTGCCATTTACGAGACAGACATTCGTGAATTGCTTTCATTCATCTATCTATAATATTCATGTACTTGTGAATTTTGCTTTCACTTCTGCAAAGAAATATCAACTTGACTTTGTACTGTGTCGTAACCCTTTATCTCGCTTGCCCCATCTACACCACTGAGCAGGTGGGAATGACAGATCTACCGGGCAAATGAGAAGTGACGATGTCTGGGGCAACAGACTGCTGTGTGACTATCTCCCCGTCTGTTCCTGGGACGTGGCTTCCCCTGATGCCGTTGAGAACAGATGGATGTGATGTGGCTTCTGGGGCTGTTCTGAGTACGAGAGCTCTTTTCAAAACTAAGGGGTTAAATTGAATTTATACAAATTCAATTTAAAGTTCTTAATACGTTTTAAAAGATAAATAAAGGTTAAAATAAAAATTTGAGTTTTAACTTAGTATTAGCAGTTTTCGTGCTCTCAAATAGTACCTCTCTGATTATTATATTATTTATCATTGATACAAAATGAAATTCAATGATTAACTAAAAATTATTAAAGCACGTTAGTGGTCAGAGCGGGAATAGTTAAGGTCAATTGTTTAGGAGACACAGCGCACTTTTCTTGAAAGAGGCCGTTCGAAGAGGGAAATTTTTGGAATTAGAAACCTGAGAAACAGTAACTAATTCGCGACAAATTGTTTGATTACAGATTATAGTTGGCACATGCTCACAGCAGATTTCGGCGCAGAGCGAGAATTGTTTATGTCAATGGTGTAGAAGACACGGCGCACTTTTCTTGAAAGTGGCCGTTCGAAAAGGTAAATTTTTGATATTTTGAATCCGGGTTCGCGGCAAATTATTTGCCGCGAACATTTTATAGTTGTCACATGCTCACAGCTGATTTCAGCGCAGAGCGGGAATTGTTAAGGTCAATGGTTTAGGAGATACGGCGCTCTTTTCTTGGAAAAGGCTGTTCGAAGAGGGAAATTTTTGGAATTAGAAACCCGAGAAACAGTAGCTAAAGCGTTCGCGGCAAATTTTTTGATTACAAAGTATAGTTAGCACATGCTCACAGCAGATTTTGGCATAGAGCGGGAATTGTTTAGGTCAATGGTTTAGGAGAGACGGCGCACTTTTCTTGAAAGAGGCCGTTCGAAAAGGTAATTTTTTGATATTTTGAACCCGTGAATCTGTAACTAACCGGTTCGCGGCAAATTTTTTGCTTACAGATTATAGTTGACACTTACTGACAGCTTATTTGAGGGCAGAGTGTGAATTGTTAAGGTCAATTGTTTAGGAAACACGGCGCGCTTTTCCTGAAAGAGGCCATTCGAAGAGGGAAATTTTTGGAATTTTGAACCCGGGAAACTGTAACTAACCCGTGCGCGGCAAATTTTTTGATCACAGTTTATATTTTACACTTCCTTGCAGCTAATTTCGGTGCACATAATGAATTGTTAAGACCAATGGTTTAGGAGATACCGCGCCTTTTCCTTGAAAGTGGCTTCCAAAATGTAAATTTTTCGGATTCGAACCCGAGTAATTTAAAACTAACCGGTCCGCGGCAAATTATTTTATTAATTATTATGTTTACCACTTGGTTATTTCTAATTTCTGGGCTTAGTACAAATTGTTAAGGCCAATGGTTTACTAGAGAATGCGTCTTTTTATTGAATGGGGCTAATTTAAGAGGTGTATATCTGGGATTCGAACCCGGGTAATTGAGTCTAACGGGTTGGCGGCAAACTTTTTATTACAAATTTTGTTTTTCACTAGTTTTCGGGAAATTTTGGCGTCGATTATGAGTTGTTGTGTGTGATTTTTTACGGGTGACGTCATTTTACTTCTTTGATGGCGCTCTTAAATTGAACGTATCTTTAATGTTTTTTTAATTCTTAATATTTTTTAAAGAAGGAAGATATCAATGTGACTTCTTTATTAAGCGGCAAATTTGGAGTACAATTGGGTGTGTATACGTGCATTATTAGCTGATTTAGAGGTGTGGTCCTGCTAACTTCCATTGGAAGTTAGCAGGACCACTGATTTTTTTGGGAAAATGGCCCGCGGCAAATTTTTGGTTTTCTCATCTTAAAAACTGCAAAAACGCGGCAAATTATGAGCTATGCAGTTATGTGATTGGATGAAATGGTCCTTCTAACTTCCAGGACGTCTGAACTGCAGCATCGTAGTAAAGAAACACAAATATATTATGATGTACCCTCCATGACAGGAGCAGCTTTTAATGGTACACACCTCTAGTAATTATACCAGAAGAGTGTGGAGAAACGAAATAGCTTAAGTTAATAGTTCTCACAAGCGCGTGGTAAAAGTCATTTCTCGCAGATAATGTACTTCATATTTCTTTTCTAATGGTTTTACAAATTGTGGATACCGTTTCTTTGTCAGAAGTAGTGAGGCAGTTCAAGTACAATTGGTAATATAGAATAAACGATCTTTAGAACAACAAAGGATACTCATATTTTTAATATGTGATTATTTTAGAACATAAAAGTCTGAAAAAGAGAATTTTGTTAATGATATTTGCTTATATGTGGCGTCTCTCAAATTATTTCCCGAATACACGTTTTGAATATTAATGTATCAGCCATACTGGCTTACACTGGGTTACATCACCGCATGGTAGAGCAGTCCTCAACACTCCACTTACGCTTTACATTTCTCACTAAAAATCTTAAACGATTCCAGACCCCCGATGAGTATGTAGCACGTCAACATATTACCGACTAGTTATATAGCACGTCTAGCACAAGGCAGCGCATACAAATACGAGACGCTACCACCCACCCGTCACTTCCAAATACTCTGTTTAATCAGTCTTTGATCATTGAGAGTAGTTCGTATTCACAAAGGAGATCAAAAGGGGGTAGTTTGCGGGTTGGCGAGCATCCCGTGCCGTTTTAACGCGAAATCATAGCTAAACATTCAATTGGTAGCGCGGGGCGCGGAGCCAGCGCGGGGCATCGTCGCTGCGCTGTGGAGCGCGCGCAATGAGGTGACTGACAGCAGGCGCAGAAGGCAGCCGCGTGCGCGGCCGCTCCGGGAACTCTGCGTGAAACGCCTGATGGACCGCGACAGCCCCGGGAACTGCCAATCCACGCTGGTTGAAACGATGCATGTTCCACTGAAATGATCTAGAGAGGGAAGAGTATTTAAATGCCTATTGAGGTCGCCGCAATACAAGACCATTCCATATATGCGAAAATGCTCTTCTGGGAACATTGTTTTCGTTGTTGATGTTTTCAATGTTGAATGATGTTTTACTTTCCCTGTATTATACCCACGTGTAATATAGGGAACGTTATGTAAATGTTGCGCGAAAAAAAGGCGGATTTTCGGCACAAAACTCTTATTACAGGGCCCTGGTAACAAAAAAGTGGATAAATCCAGTTACTAAATTAAGAAAAAATCTAAGACGTGGTGCAGCGAGAATCCTTCGAGTTTTGTGGGTCCTTGATACCGAAAAACCAATTGAAAACAAAACGTTTCTCCGTCCGTCTGATTGTGAACAATGCTAGCGACTAAACCGTTCAGCCGATTTTCTCCAAAATTGATACTGCCCGATCGATCTGACTGATATCGCGACCCCTTGAATTTGAAATCGATATTTTAATTTTGGGGGGGGGGTATATTACAGGTAGCTCCAGGGACATTTTCAAAATTTTCAATAAAATGGCACCAACAATTTTGACTAAAGTTTGTTGTTGGATACTCTGAAGGTCATTTAAGAGAATGGCGAATCTCATGTTCGTAGAAAACTTTGAAAGTTGAAAAAATTCAAAATTTTTTGGCATCTTCCTACAACTAAGATACAATTTTAATACAATACTAAGATAAATTTTCCTACAAAAATAAAGATACACTTTTTTTTCTTAATGAAATGTGTTTATAAAAAACAGGTCTACAAATAAGGTCATGTTCAATTTTTCATAAACCTAAGTTTTTTTTGAAATTTTTTTTCAAACAGTAAATTTTTTATTTTCTTTAAATCATTTTTTCTTAAAAACTGCACAACGTTTTTTGATTAAATTGGGACCTGAGACAGCATAAAGGAAGCCTAAGAGATTGGTGCAGGTTTCATGTTCGTTGAAATGCCGAATTTGGCAAACATTTTTAAAAATTAAAACATTTTTGGCGTCTTTCTACGACTAGAATTGTGAAGATACAACTGTTTGTCTTAATATAATATGCTCATCGAAAAAAGATCTTCGAATAAGACCATGTTAAATTTGTTGAAAATATGAGTAGTATTTCTATAATTTCCTACAAACATAATAGCCCGCTCGCAATAGACTGCGCTTCATTTTCGTCGTTTTCTTACAACTAAAATTTTGAAAAAAAATTTTTTTTTCAATGAAATGTATTAATGAAAACTACATCTTGATATAAGGTAATGCTTAATTTTTTGAAAATACGAGTAGTTTTTGCATGATTTCGTGATAAATATATTAGCCCGCTGTAAATTTACTGTGCTTCAGACAGCTGGATACGTGGTAAATTAGAATTTGCAATTTTGTACATTGTTTCTTTGTTTGTTTCTTACATCCGACCTTTCGTTATACATTTACATATTAATCTTTTACAAATTATTCATTTTCAAATATTTGAAATAAAAATGACTAGCTCTCAGAATATAGACAATGCAGGGAATGCAACAATGAAATTCCGTTTCGCGCTCGCAAAATCCGGTGAATTAAAAATCATTTTTGTGACTTGATGTAGCTGTATGAAAGGAGTTATAATTGTCAAATTTATATTGATATCTGCAAGAAAATATTTCATTTTTGTATCAAATGCTGTACCATTTTTAGTGAGTAGAGTATTTTTGCATTGTTTTAGAATACTCTTCTCTAATCATGGCCCTATAAAATGCATTTCTATATTGTCCGGGGTATCAGGCTTCTTTTTCTAATACAAGTTTACAAAACTTTTGTATTATATTTTTATGCAGTAGTAGAATTCACATAGTTGACCACATAGTAGTCATAGTAGTTCAGCATGACAACACTGCCATGGAAACTAAATTATTCGCTTCTTGGCTGAATTCGAAATAATCGCTAAGATGTTAGTAGCCCAGAAAGTGCAATATTTTAATACTACGTAGCTGTTTCCAATAACACGGGAAAATATGTGCTGTTATAGCACCACTAGTTTAAAATTTATTTGCTGTTCGGAATGTTTGCCTTTCAGGGATGTTCAGAAATGCATTTAACTGACATAACACTTAATCGCTCTCACTTAATTGTCTCTTGAGGTCGCGGCAAATATAATCTAAAGTGAAGACACATTTTGAACTCAATTAAAAACCAATTTATTTGTATTGTAAAGATGAAAGGAATATATTTTAAGTTAATAGTTATGTAGAGTGATCTGATGTAAACTTCATGTCTATATCATGTACACGTATATTTTCCTCGATCATTTAATATAGACAAATTATTGTTTTCAAAATAATTGTTATTAGATAGACTCGTAAATACTTTTTGTCGTTCTTTACACTACTTTTTTTCCGAAAAATTCTGGTCAATGTTACGAGCTCAACATGTCATTCTCGGAATCTGGAATGTTCCACAGAATTATATTTTTTGAAATCTAAAGTTCTCGCCGAATATAGTGGCGTAATTTTTACGCATGCGAGCAAGATTCAACAACAATTTTGTGAAAGAAGTTGTGCATCACTTGCGCGATAATTGTCAATTTGAGAAAATATAATTTAATTGAAATATATTTCCAACATCATATGTAGCAATATGTAGCACGGTTGCTTGCAAATGCGACAGATAGAGCAATGCTAATGAAATAATTCTGACTGACGCTTGCCTCTGAAGCGCCTTCTTGACGTCACTTATTTTGTGTACCACTCATATGTGGGTGCAAGTAATGGGAAGGCGTGTTAAAACATGAAAGTGGAGAACATGTAACAATAACAAGAAGAGAAGAGGGGAAACTCCTTTAAAACGCTATATTTAGAAGAGTTGTCATTCGATGAAATCAGAAATAGCTTTTTTCTGCAGTACTATTTTAACCAAACTAGCTATACGACAACAGCACACACTTTCTCGCATTATTTGTAACTGCTCCTTTTCCGGCTCACGATCACCACATTTACCTATTTACACTATTTACCTAATAGCACGCAGGCGCGTAGCTTCAAATATATAGCAGAAAATAACCTGAATCTCTACTCCAGGGTATCTTCTAATCTTATTTCCTTGGGAATGTCAGCCCTCTGCATTTCATGTAATAAGCTAATGAACAATCCATTTCAGTCATTACAGTAAGTTACTGTAAATTGTTAGTGGAAGATTATTTTGAAGTCAATTCAAGAGAGGATAACGAAAACGGACGAACCCATTCCGGAACCAAATTACCAATCCACAACCATGAACGCGATGAATAATTCTAAAAGCACTTCTAGCACAGAAGGCGAAGAGCAATCCTACAGAAGGCACTATGCTCTTTAAGGATATCAGATATTCGTTACGTTCATACCTTCTACTGTAGTGTGTTCTGAAAGCACGTGAATCCGAACTTACGCGTGAACGCGAATGTGATCATCTGGAGTTCCCGAACTCCCACGCTCG
Organism: Acheta domesticus; assembly: GCA_031308135.1. Taxonomy (NCBI): domain Eukaryota; kingdom Metazoa; phylum Arthropoda; class Insecta; order Orthoptera; family Gryllidae; genus Acheta; species Acheta domesticus. The sequence continues at coordinate 110,597,889 of JAHLJT010008756.1, read as the reverse complement.
CACATATATATCTTAAGCGTATGTTTACATTTACGTTTAGTGAATGGTTCCATCGAACAATACGGCAGCATGCATTTTCGTTCGCGTTGTGTCATGTATACGTTTGACTGTGAATGAGCCGTTGCCGGCCCGGGCAGCACGCGCCGACCAGGGGTCGCGACCGGAGCAGCCGCCACCGGCGCTGTTACCTCCGCCTCCGCTGCTAGCGCCACTGCGGTCCCTCCCCTCCACGCTCCCGCCCCGCCCCCACCGCAGTCCCTACCCCGCTTCTGACACCGTCACCACGGCCCCTATCACCATCGCCGCCCACCGTCAACACCTTTGCAAATGGTACTGTCTCCACTGCCATCACCACCTCCTCCACCGCCGTCACTGCCACTTACTCTGTTCTCACCTCCGTTACCGGTTTCCATCCTGCTCTCGTCAATGCAATGTTGCCATTCCTGTCACTCTCACCGACCTCGCTCCGACCACCTTTGACGGCCCCACTGCCGCCGCCGCCGTTGCCTCCACCGTCTCCACCGCCGGGCGCATTGTCTACGCACAAAACACGCATGCTGCGGGTCGGGGCGGGGCGGGGGCTGGGCGGGGCTGGGCGGGGCGGAGCTGGGCAGGGAGGAGTTAGACGTGCGCGTGTAGGTCAGAGTTCGGCGGCATTGGCTTTTCCCTCGGCCGCCGGAAGGGCACGCGGCCGCGAGGCTCGCGAGGTCCAGCAATGCAACGGGGCGCTCACCGTTGCTCATGTTACGAACGATCGGAGCAAGTGCCAGCAATCGCTGAATATGGTTCTGATTTTAAACTTAAGAGTCCAGTTCGCTAGATTTCTCCAGCTGAGCTCCAAGCTTCAAATTTCCGCCAGTTAAATGCATACACAAAGAGAGTTCCCGGAATATTATTGTAAATTTACCATTTTCCTTGCCTATCATTTCGCGGTTATACATAATTATGTTTTATTGCAATTACTCACTCAACCCAAATGTTGTCTCATAGTAACAGAATCGGAACGGTTTTTCCCTAAGTTTTATGCAAATAAAGTGCGGAGCAACAAGAAAACAAGACAAACAACTTGCGGTATTTTAGAAGTAAACAAAATATATTGTGGAAAATTCAAATTGCTAGTACGAAATGAGCAAATGCGCACTCATATTGAATGTACTTTCATCCATGTATGTGTTCGAAAAACGTGTGTTGAATTTTCGTAACACGAAGCAATGGATCCCACTAGGTTTTCCTCGAATGCATCCTGCGCATACCTACTTGTCGACAGAATTGAATGTCACGGCATGCGTGCCTGCCAGACCGCACGGCAGCAACGGGAGCAGGCAACCGCTGCAACCCCCGCGGTCAGCCCCATCCCGTCACCCCGCCCCTCCCTCCTCGCCCATCACTGCCATCTCCTCTTCCCCCTCCCCCCACCACACTGCACTGGTTGAGGTGGCTCAGGTCATCAACTGATGTCAGTGAAGTGCCTCTGACCTCTCGGTCATATGGTTTGTGGCCCCACGATGACATGACTTTTCACACCAGCTAGATAGCTGGGTCAAATTGTGAGGCTGTGTGGAAGATAATTCTAGCGCTCGGCTGCTCTGATCGGTACTTTTTCGTCCATTCTCCGATAAACATCAGGCGAATTACGGAACAGTGGAGAGCAAAGAGTTTTTCCCGGCTGGAGTGGTGCCCTGCTGGTGGGTGATACATGGTATGGGAAAACCGCAATCCAACGGGTTTTTAGACCATCTCCTGCGATAAAACACCTGCACTGCGCTTACAGGACTAATGACATTAGCAGTTGACAGCGCCCGGATTTAATAATTAAATAGCCAACTACCACTTCACCACCGTCACCGAAACGGACGGCAGGGCGGAGAGGACACGTTAGAGCACTTGCGTAATAGCATTGGGTGTCAGCTCATACGTCACTTTACGGTCAAAATACGGAAAGGCAGATCTCAAGTTCCACTGGTCACCCGAATACCCCCATAACGCTCACTAAATTTACGAGAGTAATGACCATAGCAATTGATGCCCAGGAACCAATACTTGTATGTTCTGGCTGAAAAAGATAGCATAATAATTATGTAGTGAATGTGCGGCACTGTCTGAGCTCCTCATGAAGGTCCTCCGACGTCGGAACGCAGACTGCGCACCTGCATCGACGAGCGGCGCCATCTGGGAGGGCGGCGGCGGCGGCGGCGGCGCGGGGCGACGCTATGGGCCAGGGGCGCGCGGCGACCCGTTAAATGAAGTCGCCCCCGCGGCAACGCCTGCTCGACGCCGTCGCCTTCGCCACCTCCTCGCCCCGCCCCCGCCCCCTCTCTCCGCGCCTCCGGCGGCGTCTTGGGACGCGCCGCGATGTCACTGCGGCGGAAATTGCGACGCCCGCGCCATTCCCCTCCGACCCCGCCCCACCGCCCCCTCTGGCCACGCCCCTCCCCTCCCCTCCCTTGCGTTGCCCGGTTTACATTCGCGTTTCCGTAAGTTGCCTGTCTTACTTCACCCTCACTTACTTACTTACTTACTGCGGTTATATGCTGCCATTACTTACCCTTGTTATTACATTTTCCCATTCTTACATTTCCCCATACTTTTATTACCCCGACCTTACATTCTTCGTCCATACACATTGCCGTCCGTGCACTCGCCGTTCTTACACTTTCCGGCCTTACACTTGATGCCCGTATATTCCATTGCTATTACTTTTCCAAAACTTGTATTCCCCGGCCCCACTTCTTCCGACTTTTCAGTCCTCCCCTACCGATCCTCCGTTCTTACAAACTCTTGATCATACATTCCAAGCCTCCGACATCATTTAAACAATCAATATTTCCTCGCCTCGTCTCTCTTTTTGCTCAATCACGTGCCCCGTTCAGACCCTCGTGCGCCCCATATTCTATCTTCATCACTCTGCGCTGACTTTCGAGATTGCTCACCGTCGTTTTGCAATACCATTTTGTTCATTTAATCTTCGAGTGTCATTTAAATATAAACAGGAACTTCGTTTATTTATCTCGCGTATTTACCTGATCAGCGCGGAGTCGCCGGGAATCTGACGGAAAAAAAGTAGAGAAACGCATGCCCTCATACTCACGTCTGCCATAGGAGTATCACTTCAACTGAACAGAAAGTAACAGTATCTGTGTCTAATTATACGTTTTCTCGCCAACTAAGCCGTGAAATTGATTGAAATTTTGAAGATACTCAGAGCACAGTTTGGTCATGCGTATCTGAGTAAAAACTAAATCTACCATTGGGACTAAAAGTGTCGAATAAGGTGACGGTCGTAATAAAGTAGAAAATGAATGCCATAAACGCATTCGACGACCGCCGTCAATGATGGAAATATTCTACCACTGCAATGAACTTGTTGAAGGTGATAGCCGCATTTCTTTAGTCCATATTGCATCATAGGTGGGTGGAAGTGTCCCATACTATTGTATCGGATGGCGTCTACCGGCGGCTGGTGGCGGAATGAATCGGATGGCGGCTACCGATTCACGATGTCATCCCCCGTGACACACGGTCGCATACACAAGCTCTGACTCAAGATAAATTCACAAAATTGCAGAGAATACTTTGAGAACACTAACTTTACTGTCTGGACTTGTTCCCATGTGACTGCCACACGCTTGGTTCAAATCAGGAGGCATTAGGTGGATAAAGGTTTGAAGATTACGCTACGGTCAAACAACGTACGCAAGCTGCTACTGCATCAGCCGTCTTCTTTTTTACTTTCTCACGAGCGCTTAACAATAGAGAGAAAGTTATGTAATGCTGCGCGAAAAAACTGCGAATTTTCGGCAGAATAATTCTTATTGCAGGGCCCTGGTAACAAATAATGGATAAATACAATTGCTAAATTTAGAAAAAAAATCCTCCATCACGTAGTTTAGCCAGAATCTATGTTTAGTTGGTCCTTGATACCGAAAAATCGAATGACGGCAAAATGTCTCTCCGTAGTGCTGCGAACAACTAGTGGCTAAACCGTTCACCCGACCTTCTCCAAAATTGGTAATTCTTATTCAATCTGGCTAATATCGCGGCCTTTTGAACTTGAAACATGTATTTTAAGTTTTGGGTGTACTTTACATGAAGCCTCTAGCCCATTTTCAAAATTTTCAAAAACAAACCTCCATCGATCTCCGCACCATTCTCTTGAACATCTACACACTATTCAACAACAAAATTTGATTAAATTTGTTGTTGAATAGTGTGGACGTTCAAGAGAATGGTGCGGGTCTCGTTTTTATTGACAACCCTGATTTTTCGAAAATTGCAAAAATTCTAAATTTTTTCGTCGTCTTTCTACCGCTGCCAAGACAGAGATTTTTATCTTATGTAATCTGTTACTTAACAATAGGTTTTAATGTAAGGTCATGTACATTTTTTCGACATTTGAGTAGTTTTTGCATAATTTTGCCTGATAGTACGGGTTTCCTATGTGATGACGTAAATATAAGTCTCTTGAAAAAAAACTATGGTAAAAAATAAGGGACTCCATTTTTAATTTTTATTTATATACCAATAAAGCAGTATTACGAATTCATATTCATAATATTCATATTTGAATAAGTTCATATTTGAATCAGTTCATATTTGAATGAACAAATTCTTTCCTACAGAACACAAGATTAAGGGGAATTTCGTCTCCGCAGGAAGAAAATTTCGGGGATTTTATGTCCAAGGAACTCATCATTGTCAAATTTTGATGTAGTGTTTGATGTTGAAATAGAATCAACTTTTATCTTTTTGTCGAATACGATATACGTTAAAGTAACGATTAACGTAATGATTTTGAGTGATCTTAAATACTAACATTTACGAAATTAGATGTCTAATTATTTGAGTGAAAGAATTCAACGTGTAAATCTTATATACTGAGAATACTGACTTGATGTGTCCCTCAAGAGACCCATTTATGTCCGCTATTATTTCTTGTATATTTAAACAACAAAGAATTGCGATTAACTTGTAGTGATATTTTTATTTGCGCATGATTTCAAACTTTAGAGATTGATATATGGAATAGATTATTGTAATTTACTGCAAGAAAATTTAAACCTCTTGTACTTTGGTGTACGGAAAACAAATTATTCCTGAATGTCTCAAAATGTAAAGTCATGAGTTTTTCTGGAGCAAGATCACCAATAGTATTCTCTTATAGTATTGATAATCATATCTTATAACCAGTCGTACAATTTAAAGATAAAGATGTCATCTTTGATCAAAAACTTAAATTTAATTTTCATATTGATCATTTAACAAATAAGGCTTTACATACGCTGGGCTCTCTAAAACGTAATAGGACAGACTTCTCTAATCCCAAATTATTTAAAATTCTATATTTCACACTTATTAGACCAATTTTGCTACATGCTTCTCCTGTCTGGTCTCCTTTTTGTGCTAAACACATAGATCAAATTGAATCAATTCAACATTTTTGTTTTTACTTTTGTGGCTTGGAAATTAAAATTCCCATCACACAGAATATCTCATGAATATTCGCAAATTGCTGAAATTTTGAAGATTTTTCATATTATTGGAACCTTAACGACATAGTTTTTTTACAACCCTTTACACTAATGATGTTGACTGTCCAAATTTACTATCTATTGGTACGTGGAAAATCTCTACACTGAATTTTAGATCTTCTAATGTTCTGTTTTAATGTGACAAACCAATCTGTGATGTACCATTTTGGCGTACGTCCTGTCTAGTAAATAAAATTAATGTTTATTTAAATATGGTTAGTGGAATTTGGCAAAACAAAAGTTGTTACAATATGCAAAGTATGAGTAAATGTAATAAATATTGTGTATTGAAATACTGTAATACTGTAAATTGGGCGATTGCCTATTATACTATAAAAATATAAATAAATAGAATTGCGCAATTATTTTCAAAACCAGTGATGCGATGACACCATTTATTTTCTTGTATTTCTTGTAACTTAAACAATTTTCAAAAATTCAGAAACTTCAACGAAAATGAGACCTGGGCCACTTTTTAAGCGTCCTTTGTTCCATCTAAGGAAAATATTCAATTGGAACATTTGCAGCTATTCTTGAGAAAATTTTGAAAATATCGTTAGGTCGTCAGGAAAAGTACCCCCAATCGCAATGTCCGTTGCAAATTGCCAGGGTCTCGAGTTCAACGACATAGGACGAGGAATATCAGCATGGGAGAAAATTGTCTGAGCGAGTTAGGCACTCGTGTTGACCAGACGGAAGACAGACTGACGGACGCGCAGACGTTTTGCCATCAACCAATTTTTCGGTATCAAGTACCCACGAAACGCGGATTCTGATTACATAAGGATTATAGGATGTATTTTACTACACATGAAAATAAGATTTATCAATGGTTTTGATATCACGGCCCCATAACTAGTTTTTCTGACTAGTCGACAGTTTCCGCTGCAGACTTTCTCTTTACTACATACTAAGTATTAAGTAAGGAGAAAAAATAAAAATTGACGAATTGTCACGACCAATTTTACACAATTGCTTCTTCTCGACTTTAGCATCCAACGCGGCAACAAACAGTAAAACGCATCGCAGAGTGTATCCGCACTCGGGGTTTCCCAGGACACTCATCAACACCTATCAAAGCGAACTTTGACCGACGGGCGGCCGCTCGAGCATAATCCAGCCTTATGCATGCGTGCGTCATTTCGTACTTTACATAGATAACACGCGCGGGCGAACGGGCGAGCGGGCGAGCGCAGGCGACGGCCCGTTAAATAAATCCATACGCAATTTCCAAAACGCATCGCGTTTGGAAATTATTCGAGTAGGCAAGCGGTACTCCGTGAGTCTGGGGGGAGCGGATGCATGAAACTGGTGAAATGGAATCTTATAAGCTGCTGATATCCCACTCGACTACACGTGTGTACGGAAACGATTGTCTACATGAGTATAAACTGCTGGAGATCATGCTCACTGTAAGTCTGATTATGCTTTCATCTGGAGACGGCTTATAATGTTAATGTTGGAGAATTTTCCTTGTTGCAGTTAGCGACATGAAAGCGAATGATAATAATAATAATAATAATAATAATAATAATAATAATAATAATAATAATAAGCCCGGGGGTTGCTGGTCCCCTACTGGGCGCCTCCTCAAGGTGGCTGATGATGATGGCGAACGCTCGCCAGATATGGAGAGTACCGGGGAAATAAAATACCCGGGGCGGACCAAAACCAGCACCTGGGCTTTGGGTTTGCAGCCCATCTCCCAGAGATTTTGGATGTTGCAGTGAAGACTAGAAATCAAGCCTCCGTCTCGTCTGGCAACGGGGCTGCTCCAGACGAGGTAATGTGTCAGCCCCTTACCGCAATGACCACGCAAAACCAACAGAGGAGCGTAGAGAACATTGATAGGCCAACACAACTAAGTGGCCCATCCCCTGCGGGCTTGTCCTCTATCTTTTCGAGAACTGCCCGTAGAAGGGAACACACTGAGAGAATAAAATGGACTCGAGAAATGAATATAGATATAATGCGTACATTTTATTTTGTAAATCAGTGCCAGGATGAACCGCTCCCAGGATATAGGCACCTATTCCATGCCGAATATAGTAGAAAACATCTAGAGCTACACATGACTGAGCAGAATGTAATTGACAGATGGAAGGCAATTATCAAACACGGCTATTTAACTGAGATCGAATTAGGAAACATTAAAAGGGAAGTTGGGTGCCTGCTTCACCAGCTAGAAGAAATTGGCCCAGACACAGAGCCACGCAAACATGATCTCCAAAACACCTACAATGATCCACCCGAGACCAATACCCAGGATATGAAGATGTCAGACATGTTCAACAGCTTAATTGAACACTTCCGTGTACAGAACCATCTGGATGACCATTCATCCCTGTGCTGAAGAACATTGAAAAAGTAAAGGAAACAATAAGAGGTGAATAATGTATTGGAGGAACATGTTAAAAACTTGGACGACCTCACGGAAATACACCTTGCTATCTATTGTGCAGCAGCTACTGTCATCGAGCTCAATGGCCAAAAGACGTATTACCCAAATCATAAGGGGAACAAGCAAATAAGAGATTACACGCCACCATGGAAAAAACGACTCGAGCGAGAAATAAATGAACTCAGATCCAAAGCTGACACCATAAAGGAGTACCTTAACAATAACCAAACCAAGAGAGTAGTTAGCAAAACAACGATCCTAGCAACAAAAGCAGGAATAAAATTAAATAGAACACAAAGTACCCGGGAACTTCAATCTTTATTAGACACTTTCAGGCAAAAGGCGAAAGCAAAAGGAAGTAGACTCCGCCGATACAATGAATTGACGAAAAGGAAGAAGGAAAATGCTGAATTTCACAGAAACCGAAGGAGCTTCTTCAGGAGGGAAATCAGGACAACCAAAGTTCAACCCTAACCACAGAAGAAACTTCTAAATTTAGGGAATACTGGACAACGTTATGGTCCGACCCGAAGGATTTCAATACCAATGCATCATGGTTGTCACACATAGAAATGACAGCATCGAATATTTCACCAATGATTGCTGCAGAGTTTACTACTGATGATATCAGAAGAGCCATCAGTAAAACCAGCAACTGGAAAACTCCTGGGCCTGACAAAATTCATAATTTCTGGCTGAAATACTTTCCCTCTGTTACACCAAAGCTCTAGAAAATCCAACATCAATTCCTGATTTTCTTATGGAAGGAAACACCTATCTGCAAAGGAAAAATGGTGACATGATGCAACCACAAAACCATCGACCAATCACCTGCCTATCGACAGTTTACAAGCTCTTCACGTCGCTAATTAGCAGCAAAATATACGAACACTGCGAGAGCTATCACGTCTTAGAAGAGGAGCAAAAGAATTGCATCAAAAGATCGATGGGTTGTAAGCATCAGCTGACAATTGACGCAGTTACCTTGGAACAAGTTCGCAAAAGACGACGCAATCTGCATATGTGCTACATAGATTACCAGATGGCATTTGATTCTGTCCCGCACAGTTGGTTGCAAAAGGTTCTTGATATATACGATGTATGTCCAAAAATTAAACGTACTCTATTGTGCAATGATGGCGAAATTGAGAACAAACATATGTATAAGTTCGGAAAACATAGGAGTGGCCCATATTAAAACCGGTATGTTCCAAGGAGATTCACTGTCACCATTATGGTTTTGTCTAGCAATGAACCCTATGTCTCAATTGCTTAATAACAGCAAAATTGGGTACAAATTAATCAAAAGAAACAACTTACGCCTGTCTCATTTGTTGTATGTCGATGACCTCAAACTCTATGCAGAGACCAGAGACAAACTACACAGTCTAATTGAGATAGTGAAAGGGTTCAGTGAAGATATAAAGATGTCTTTGGAGTAAACAAATGTGCCATAATAGACATAAAAAGGGCAAGATCGAAAGCTACAATGAACCAATTAGAGACATTAAGGAACTTCCCCCTGATGAGGTTTACAAATATTCAGGCATGGCCCAAAGCTACCGAATAGACCATACTAGCATGAAGAAAGCTCTGACCGATAAGTATAGATCAAGAGTTACAAAAATCCTGAACACTAAATTAAACGGGAAAAAACAAATCATTGCAATTAACTCATGGGCAATTCCTACAGTTTCCTATTCTTTCGGAATTCTTATGTGGTCAAGTGCAGACCTTGCTGAATTAAATAGATTGACAAGAAGGCTACTTACTAAATTCCGGTGTCTTCATACCAACTCATCTATTAAAAGACTGTATCTACCCCGAAGAGAAGGAGGAAGGGGACTACTAAATATTGAAAATCTCTGCAGAACGCAAGAAAGAAAAACGAGCAGAAGTTACTCTCGTGTGAAGATGAATGAATGAAAATGGCTGTACAAGCAGATGATGGTTATACCCCGCTAAACTTGAGTGCCTCCCGCTCAGGGTCAACGGAAACTGCAGCAGAATCAACACCAAAAGAGACGATTCAAAGAGATCTAGAAGAATGGCAACAAAAGGCAATGCACGGCAAATTTCTGAAAGCTATTCATGAATCGCATGTTGAAACACCATCGTCGCTACAATCGCTATCAGACGGCTATTTATACCCAGAAACAGAGGGATTTATAATGGCAATCCAAGAAAGAGTATGCCGAACTAGAAACTATGAAAAACATTGCATGAACATGCCCGTTGTTGACAAATGCAGGAAATGCGGCACCAGTGGTGAAACAATAGAGCATATAATGGCCGGCTGCACTGCACTTGCCGACAGTGCTTTTTTGGGCAGACACAACCAACTAGCTAAGATTGTCCATCGACAATTGGCTCTCAAGCATGGAATGTTAAATAGTGGAGCTCCACCGTATTATAAATACAACCCAGCACCAGTAATGGAAGCAAATAATACCATCATTTATTGGGACAGACCCATATTTACAGATAAAACTGTGGCTTTCAATAGACCTGATATAGTTTTGATTGACAGGAATAAGAAAGAAGCTATACTGGTTGATATTGCCGTACTATTGACACACAATCTAAAGAAAACAGAGACCGAGAAAATGACTAAGTATGCAGATCTTGCTCTAGAAATAAAACAAATGTGGAAACTGCAGAGTGTAAAAACATATCCACTTGTTATTTCGGCTGAATGGTGTAGTCTCAAAAAACTTCAGGAAAAATCTAAAACAAATGGGATTACCTCAACGAATCCTAAACTACGGACAGAAAGCAGTTATCCTGCAGACATGTCATATAGTTCGCAAGTTCTTGAACTAATACAAATGAGGCTCCCATATTGGTCTTGAGGGTCAGAGTGAAATCTCTCTCCTCAGTGACTGAGCTCTTTCCTATTCATGGCAGGATTGGGCAAATTGAACCCAGCACAAGCAGCTGAGAATCACAAGATGATGATGATGATGATAATAATAATAATAATAATAATAATAATAATAATAATAAGTGGGAAATCAGTAGAGAGGGAAGTTCATGAGCCTTTGAACTTCATGTTATCGGCCCATGGAGGGTACAGGAGAGAATCTGGGTTGGCACACCAGGCCACTGATTAGAGTGGAGGTCCGAACCTTGCATTAGCCAGCAAAGGAGGCTGCCTTCAGCAGTCAGTGAAAATCCCGTAGGGTTTAGTAATGCCGACCGGCGATCGAAGGGACCCCTTGCCGGGCCCTGACGGAGGGATGTCGCGAGGCAACTGTGAGTCGCAGTAATGGCAGGAAACAAGCCAGGGTTAAGTGTGATCTGTGAACTCGAACTTGCTTCCTGCGAATCTTCACTTGAAATCAATGAGGCAAAATGGATAGAACAAGCAATGTAATGAACCTTAACGTGCCTTGTTCTACCAATGTCCCATACCTGCTCAGAAACCGAGCTAATGTCACCTTGTCGACGTGTGGCCAGTCCCACGGATGTTAGTCCCAGGGACCCAGAGCCGGCAGTAGCACGAAGCCATCGTCAGGGATGGACCCGGCATGAATTGAAGCAGGTGATGTGGTGCTTTTACTACGCAAAAACGAAAAAGGAGGGCTCGTAAATAGAAATTTTCAAATTATGGAGAGAGCGGAACCGAGATATGAGACCTACCGTAGACTCCAAGAAACTTGCCAGTCAACGACGATACATACTCAGCAGCTCAGCAGTGAAAAATTCACAGCAGACAACTAGCTGACATTCAGAGAAATGCGGAGTATGTTTTTCGATCGAACTACCCACATGACGAACATGCAGAACGTGAAAACGATGGTCCTGTTGAAGATTCATCTCTTTCCAATGAAACACTACGTCAGTGGTAAAATTCATCTGGTAATGAATTAGACGATAAGAACATGATGCGAAATCTCCTTCTATGCGAGATAGAAAGAGTTCGTCAACTTCCATTTGAATCTCGTGCACCGTTGAGGAGAATATACGAAGATGCCAAAGCTAAGAGAGTGATTGAGACAGCGAATTCTGTCTAAAATGAGGTGGTATGTCTAAAATGGCGAAATGGCGAATTCTGTCTAAAATGAAATCTAGGTGTTACTGGAATCAATCACATCATATATGCAACTGAATATATAGTATCTCAGATAATTTTGGGGCCAGCCAAGACCTACTGACGGACGACAGCAAAACGGAAGTAAACAGCCCTGTAGCCCCATGGACGAAGAGAATTCGCTAATTTCCATTCGAAGTTAGCATGAACACCGATTATTGGGGGAAAAATGGCCCGCGGCAAATTGTTTGTTTTCGTATCTTAAAAACGGCAAAAAAGCGGCAAATTATGAGCTGTGAAGTTTTGTGATTGGATGAAATGGTCCTGCTAACTTCCAGGACGTTCTCGAGCGACACAATGAAAGAGAGAATTCGCAAGGAGTATTACAGAAGACCGAGTCTGGTTCTACAGTCCGCTCTGAGCTCCAGGAATAAAATATCTGCAATTAGTATGTTGGCGATGACTGTAGTAGAGAACAGTTCCGGACTCGTGGACTGGACTGAGCAAGAAATTATCACTCTCATTTAAACTAATAATAACTATTTTTAGAATGAAGAAGTTTCTTTTCAAATTTTGTTGCACCTTTGTAACGCGTTTAGAAGCCCTTGTGGGGACATTGAGCTCTCGATATAATCCTCCTTGAAATTCTTTTTTAATTTTGTCAGTCATCGTCAGTTATTTACTTTTATCCCTTCAACCGGAGGCATGTTCACTTTTCCTTTTAATTACGTAATATCTTGAATTTCTAATAGATTTAAGTGATTATTATTAACCACGCGTGTTTATAAATGACTAGTTTAAGAAACAATTTTCACTAGTCTTCAAATTTGCTCTTATTTGTGAAGTTGTAGATGAAAATGTTTGAAGTATTCCACATTCGTGCATTTTACTCTGTTAGTGTGAGAGCAATCTTTGTGATCGTTTGTTAATGACACCTGCTTTTTCAAAGTACTTTTAACTAAACTCAACGTTTGCAAATTGTGTGTTTCAGCACTTAATTTATCCTAAAACAATTTTCTGTCTGTAAAATAAAAGACCAAATACAGTCTGACAAGGTTGAAAAATCTGTAGACAGAAAAGAAAATAATTTTAATTCCAGCACTTGAGTTTGGATGAAAAATGAATAACTACATTTTAAAATTGAATGAAAAGTAAAAATGTTACTTGAGACACCAGCGTGCTATTTTATTTGTTTGGTTAACATCTGATCCAGTGTACTAACCCAAGACATTATAGAAAAACGTGTATTTAATTGAAAAAAAATGTTTAGAAAGGAGGAAGTCTACAAGAGAAAGAAGAAGACGGAGTGGGAGGAGGGAAAGAAGTAAAGGAAGAAGATGAAGCAGAATGAGGCGGGAAAGTCGAAGTTGAAAGAGAAGGCGAGAGAAGCAATTCCAAGAAGGGGAAGTTAAAGAAAGGTAAGATGGAGAAGAATGGGAAGATGAAGAAAAATATGTAGGGGAAGAAGGAGAGCGGAAAAGAGAAGATGGAGTTGGAAAATAAGGTGGAGAGGGAAAAAGAGAAAGTGGAGATGGAAAAGGAGAAGAAAATTTCTTCTTTTATATTTCTTTTTCACCTTCATATTTCGTACCTTGTGACATAGCCGTGGTGCGCGCAATAATCCCAGAGCGACTTGTGAACGATTAGAACGTCTCCTTCCCCTGGTCGAAGTCCCCGCGCGGGGCGAGGCCTGGACGAGCCCCCAGGGCGCGCACGGGCGGCGCGGCGTTGCCCTTGCGCCCGCACGGCTCACCGCCCACTGCCCGACCTCTTCCGCTGTCGTTTAACGACGCCGCTCCTCAGCCCACGTACTCGCATCCTTCCTCCCGGACGAGCTTATAATTACCGGCTTGGCACAAATGGTAGTGTAGCGCAGTGCAGGTAGGAGATATTGTCTACAGTTTTATTACAGTTTGCAATATATATTACAGTAACACTCTACAGGATTAGCTCACCTGAAAGGGGATACAATTTTGAGTCACCCCACGATTAAGCCTTGCCCAACATTGGAATCACTTGCACTATCTATTTGGAAACATATACGGATTATTTTAGAATTTTTTCAATTTTTTTGAAGAATGAGCATTTTGAAAAAACTCAAAATCAAAATTTTAAATTCAAAAATGAAAACCTTTTCAACCCAACTCCTATTGAGCTGTATATCATACAAAAGGCCACAACGAAAGCTGCAAAATGACACGTTCCAGCTCTCTACCTTAATTGGAGAGGTTCTACATCAATTGAACAATTTTCGGGTAACCCAATTTTGTAAAAATGTATGTGGCTGTATTTCACAAACGGGTGGAAATATTTTACTCAAAATTTGTAGTTTTCTTATTGTTCATTCATACTACCTATATGTCAAATTTAATCTGAATTTAAAATGTTGAAGTAAAATTTTAATGAAAACTGTGTTGATTTAATATGAAATGACCCTATGGACCCATTATTGAGTGTATGTCAGTAAAACACCAATTCAAACTGCCAACGTTTCTCCTTTTACTAAGCCTTCATCAGGGCTACAAACTTAACAGTTTGTATCGACAATGCTGGGAATGCAACAATTGAATTCCGTTCCGCTGTCGCGAATTTCTGTGATGTACGTGTGTATGCTGTGACTTGATTAAACTGTATTGTATCAGGCTTCTTTTTCCAATACTAGTTTAAAAATCTTTTGTATTATATTTTTACGCAGTTGTAGATTTCATATACTTTTGACAACACTGCGATCGAAACAGAGTTGTTCGCTTCTTGGTTGAATTGGACGTTTTCAAATAATAGCAAAGATGTTAGGAGCGCAGAATGTGCAATATTTCAATCCTATGTAGGATGTTACCAATAATATGGGAAAGTACGTGCTGTTGTGGCACCACTAGTTATTTAATATTAATTTTCTCGTGGAATATTAATAATTAATTATGTTGAATAAAAGTCGTGTCTAATATATATTTATTTCAGTATAATCTCAATAGTTAGGGTAAAAAAACATCTGAAATATCGGTGCGGCCCACAGGCTTAAATAGAACTTGATATGTAGCCCATAAGCCATATTAGTTGGACAGCGCTGGTCTAGTAGGTCGAAAACTTGGGGTTTATGTTACTCCTGGATACACACATCATATCCAAAGAAAAAGTTTTTATGATCTTTTTGCAAGTAATCCCCCTGTCAAGGAAACGAAAAACTAACAATTTTCAAAACTCTTACACTGAAGAGGGAAGAAATTTAGTGACAAGCACATTTAGTTTGAAAAGAAACATGATTTGCAAATTACACAAAACGAAGGCTGAACTCTTTTCAAAACATTGTAAAGCATTCTTGAACTTTCAAAGAAAAATTAAAGAGCAAATTACACTTCCTGGCTTTTCACATCAATTTACTCTCCTGAAATACTCTTATCTCCAACCGTAATTATGCAAGGGGTCTTAAATAAGAAATGATACTGCCGAAATAAATTCTCGCGCGACTGCTTGGACATGCCGTGCTCTGATCTGCTGGAGCGCGTGGCAACAGTCACACAACATCAGCTCTTCTACACCAAGCACGCCATACGACTTCACACCACGTCGCACCACTCCACCCACGCCACGCTATGTCACGTTATCATAGTGCCACACCACGCTCCCTCTAGCACCTCACCACAACCACAGCCCCGTAATGAGCTCCGGGCTGAGTGGTGACGGTGGCGTGGGAGGGGCAGGGAGGGGCGGCGGCGGTGGCGGTAGCGGCGGCTGACGGCGGCTGCTGCTGGGGGGATGGCAGGGCGCGACACTGCTCAGTCACACACAGTCCGTATGGCCCTAGCGGCAAAATTAGGCATGCCGTGCACGGAGAGCGGAAAAATCAAGTCATTTGTTTTTTGTGGGACGCGCGAAATTCATATTTGCGCCCCATAATTCACTGCATCACTATAGAACTCCCATAACAGGCGGGAAGCTTGCTCAAAGAGCGCCCAGCTGGGCGTAAAGTTCTATTTTTATAGGCAGCGCTGGGGAAAATGTGCTAACACCCCCTTTTTCAGTACCTACCGACTGAACTAGTAGAGCTTACTGTAAGAAAAAATTAATAAAATTATTAAGAATTAGCTGAACTCGTGCGATTACATTGCACAGAAGGAGAGCTGTAGAAACGTTATTCCAGAAAAGACTGCATTTCCATGAATATACACGTATTATATCATCTGCGTGTATCATTCTCGACGCTTTGCTGAGCCTGAGATTCCATCGTATTGTCGCAGCTCGTTACCTCTGCATTGGATATATAGTGGATGTAATAGAAATTATATCTTCTATATCAAAGTAAAATAATGTATAGTTCATACATCTATCATCAATATTATGATCAAATCAGGAACATTAACCAACATATACACCAATTCATTTTATTATACCTGCTAATGGAATGTAGCTAATACTAAGCAAATATAGCCGCATTGCATAAGTGATGAGTGTACATCAGCAATTTGAACAACACCCTCCCTGTGAATATATAAAGGACCGAATTCATAGTCGTTTCTTGTAATGAGAGTCCCTTAAGTAAGAGATTCCGATTCATAAAGAGTCCTTATTTTCAAATGAATGACGAATGAGTAACCACTCATTCGAGTAAGAAAGGTCGCTAGTGGCCTTATATATTCCTCATTCACCAGAGGTTTAACCAGGGTTTGGTTAAGTGAAGTCTACGAACACATACTGTGTTGGCACCTCACTGCAGACAATGACGACAATTTCTTGAAGTATTTTGAGTTTTACACTCAAAATATCGACCGCGTAACGAATAAATATATCAGAAATGCTGATCTATTTAAAGGTGATTTGTTTTCGTAAAAATCACTGTTGTAAATCTTATTTCTCTCATCGATGAAAGAAGAAATGTAACAAAGAGATGCTAACAATCCCTCGTCTTATGAAGATGCTAATAATAGCATAACGATATAATTAATTAACATTTAATTAACAGTAACATAATAATAATAGCACTAAGATTCATCCCATTCATTCAAAGGATCAAACAACTTCATCCTTTCAGGTTCAATTTGAAATATCTTGTGCAATCTGATGAAAGACATTAAATTTCTTTATATCTTCCAGTTAATTTTGTTGTAGACATGATAAAGGTATATGAGTGTAATTAAATCTTTTAGATTGCGCAGATCTCTATAAATTTAGTCAAGCTACAATGTGCCCAATAATTTCTGTAGTTTCAGAAACGTTGGTACGTAACATCAAGAATTTTGTAGTTTCCGTCATATCGAGAGATTTCGCATTTTTAACTAATAAAAATCCAAAGTGCTCGCCTATATAAGCTTCATAAAAATGCGTTTAATGTAAATTCGACAACAAACAAAAGTCACAACAAAAACACGCGGTTAGAGTCAACGACACCGAAACCACTGTTAAACAGCTGGGTCAGTAGACGAAAATGCAACGGTTAAATATATCCGATACCTTTAGGAACACTCATTTCTGCTCCCATAAGAGACGTTTATGAAACACAAGACTCCTTAACTGACCTCTCATTTTAGGAATTCCTTATTGCATAAGCATTTCCTTATTCCTTAAGGATCGACTGTGAATTCCGCCGTAAATAATTATTTACAATATACACGGAAATACGCTGTGTGCATTAATAATTACATAGCAAAGAACGTCGATGTATTACATAACATTCTGTAGATAATAGTACTTAGCATTTCAGTAACTTTAGCCAACATGTCCACCAATAAATCTTACCTGTCAATGAAATGTGACTTATACTAAACAAATATACTCAGTCACTGATATTGCACAAGTGATGAATGTTTTTCAGAAATTTGAACAACTTCGCTCCCTAAGGATATTTTAAATAATTATTTAAAGTGTACATGGAAATGCTCCACGTGTAATAATTACAGAGCGGGATACATGGATGTTTTAAATAACGTTCTGTTCATTAATAGTACTTACAATTTAACAAATAGAAATTGTTTATGGAAATACTGTAATTTTCTTTTCACTTTTCAGCAGCTCTCCTTCTGTGCGATGTAATCACACGGGTTCAGCTAGTACATAAAGAAAGTTCATTAAATACTTAAATTGGTAATAATCGTAATTTCGTCGCTAGTAACAAATACAATCGTTTTCCAAACGCAACACATTCTGTAAACTCCACTCGCTCCTCCGCGTTACTCTTTCATTTCTCGCCCATTTGCGAAGATGCGCAAGGCGCCGTCTTCCCGCTTTCCATTCTGTCTGCGAAATTCAAACAACGCAAATTTCGTAGCTTTTTATTAATAAAGGAAAGCTGCAATCTGTCCAATATATAATATCCTCCGCTCTTGTTTTTTCTCTGTTTTGGTTCCTCATTTCTTTCAAACCGTTCACTGGGAGCTGAATAGCAGGGACATCGCAATCTTTATAGAAAGAAAATGTATGATTTGAATGATGGTATTTATTAGATGGTAATTTATTATTAATGGTGAGATTTATTAGAGAGATGGTTATTTTCTTACGAATAAAGTTATTTGACTACCATGTTTCAAATACAGTCAAAAATGGAAAATCACCAGCTCGGGGATTGGTAAACATTGAATTGCTGAAGCATGGTCCCAGTGTGGATCTTCTTACCCGACAGTAGATGTTTAATGGAAGAAAAATTAACAAAGAACTTCAGAAAAGGATATATCTTTAACATCTACAAGAAAGGTAATAGGAAAGTGTGCAAACTAGTAGAGGTATAACTGTCCTTACGAGCAATGGACGAGTGTATGAGAAAATATTAAAAATCTAACTGGAAAGAGACTTCATTGATGTCGAGGAACAGAGCGGCTTTTTAGCAGGGGCGTTCATGAATTGATAATGTCTTTGGTTCTAGACAGGTAATCGACAAACGTCTCACACATTACTTGGAGACGCACCTTTTGTTTATCGATCTGCGTAAGGTCTATGACACTGTTCCATTATTTAGACTATGGATGGTCCATAGATAAATAAAGTGTAAATACGCAATTACGTTTACGTTATACGTTAAAAAAAACAGGGCTCTGTGTAGCCCCGGACTTTCTTTCAAATATATTTGAATGAAGCTCTGAGAAGATGGACGAAGCAATGTAGTAATACAGGTATTAACCTTTCGGTGGCGCTTATTGTAGTTACAGAAGTAGGCGCATAGGAGCACTGTATGCTGCCTCGAGAAAACAGTGTTTTGCACCGTCAAACCTTCTATCAAAGAATGAAGAATAAAACCTCACAACGGTTCATTATATTTTTAATGTTAATACATTTTATAAATCACAGAAATATTGCTATTTTTAGGTATAGAATAATAAAAAACACTGTTTTAGAAAACCTTATAAATCAAAATATAACAAAGAAAAAGTGAACTAGAAAATTGTTATTAAATAGACAAATTAATTAAATGAAACAGATACTGTCCTTAAATTTTAGAAAAGCATCAATTGGTTTTCATGAAGCCGCTTCCAGTAACTCAAAAAGATGCCTGATTTCTTCGTCTGTTTGAGACCTTCATCAAAGAAAAACAAAAATAAGACTACAAGTAATAGGAAAAAAAAATTAAAAAATACTTTCAACATCTTTGATTTTGCTTACAGTGATAGAAAATACTTATAAACAAACAATCTGAATACGTAAAATGTTCGTTTCGAATACTAAAAATACTTACACTAGTGGGCGCGGTAGAACACGGAGTGCTGCAGTCAGAATTTTTTATTTTCATATCATCTGTACGTCTGATAGGAAGAAGGAAACTGAACAGAAATTTTCTCGTTTCGTTTAGAATGTTGCGAAGTGAGAATACTGAAGCCCTCTGACGTGACAAATAGCCGTACTCCACTTTAGAACAATAAAGCACAAAGGCAGCACGGAGTGCTGCCGCGCGCCCGCCGGAAGGTTAGCATTGATGACTCTATGTTATTCTCCCTACATTTCGCAGATGATCAGGTGATGTTCGCTGAAGGTGAAGACGATGCTTTATATATGCTGCGGAAATTATGTGAAGAGGACTCCGAATGGGGTTAAGAAATAAACCTTAATAAGACTAATATAGTTAATATAGTTGTAGGAGGAAGTGCTAAATGGAGGCAGTATGCAAGATATTAGAAACAGAATTGCAAAAGGCAGAGTGATTAGAAGGCAATTACATCCACTGATGTGTAAAGGTAAATTAAGTAAGAGTGTAAATAAAAAAAAATGTGTAAGACTGTTGTAGAGAATATTGGCCTGTGTGGGTCTCAGGTATGGAAAGTAACAAAAAGAGCAAAAGAATATGACAGCAATGGATATGGACTTCTGACGCCAAAGTTGCGGACTGGCTTTATTAGATAAAGTAAAGAACGGAGAAATTAAACGTAAACCGGAAGTAAGTTTTAATATAATTGAAACCATAGAAGTGAAAAGACTAAAATGGTATGGGTACATGCAAATAATGAACAAACAACGTTGGCCGAAAATATTGTAAATGGCAACCAGCTACACATCGAAGGAGAGAAAGACCTAGACTTACATGTGGAGAAGGAATAGAAGAGCCAGTGGTGAAAAGAGAGATATGGAGGCTCGGATGCGAGAGATATCCTAGGGAGTAATATACCTCGCCATACTACTACTACTATTTCAAATAATGTCTGTGTGTATTTGTAGCTGATGTGTATGTTGTTGTCTGGACGTGTTGTTGAGGTGTTATTTCTTTTTATATAATCTACGTCGTACCACTTAGGATAATAACTATGCGATTATGTTCGAAAGTTCAGAGCGCGTCTGCGATGTTCAATTGTTGCAGAACACACTTTAGATGATCATGTGCCGAACGTACACATTTTTCAATCGTGGGTTTTCCTCGTCGAAACGGACTCTTTTGTCTCTGGTGTCACTCAAAAATGAATGTTCAAATATTACGCATTGTTATCGCAGGTTTAGAATGGTATAAATATTTTATGATCTATCGTCAGTGGTTAAATATATATTACTTAATATTTTTAATACAAGGTAGTAAATATAAAATGTTCAATTTGACCGAATTGTATGTAGTGTGTGATACAAAAACACAATATGTAACATAGATACATTCGGATTACTTCTACAAAATAGATACATCTGAAAGTAAACTTACTGTTAAAAAATTCAGTAAATCTTTGCTAGTGTTAATTTACATGCACTTTGCTACCCCTATGGAAAAATATAGTAAAATTGTGAAAAACAGTAATTTAATGTCATTTCACACACACAATTTCTCGAAACTACTGTTCGCCTCAGTGTAAGCATGTTGAACGCACTAGTCCCTGAAGTGCAGGCGTGTGCCAGGTGCGCTGGTGCAAGGTGAACGGTGACACCGGAAGCGGCTCGGGTGGACGGAAACGAGGTCACAAGGGTGGCGGCGGAGATGAGCATGAGTTCGCTCTCTTGCGCGCTCACCCGTTAAATAAACCCACCCTAGCTCATCACGCCTCAGCCTTCTGCCCCGCGTGCGCAGGCCGCGCCGCCTCGCCGCACGGGCCGCGCCGGCTCAAAGCGGCCCTCCGAGGCCACGTGCGCAAGCGACGCCATCGCACACGCCCACCCCGTCCCCTAATCTCCGCAGCGAAATGGAGGTGCATTTTTAAAAGTGCGTTTTAAGGTGACCATGCACGAGTATGCCCGGTTTGTAGCTACATAGAGGACAATTTGTAAAAATGCATCTTAATGTGATCACACAAGAGCATGTCCGGCTGGCAGTCAGGCTAGGTGGAGGCGAATTTAAAAAAGAAAATGCATCTTAGGGTAACCACACACAAACAAATAAGGCTCGTAAGCCTGGGTTACGCCGCTTGTAAATTATAGCACATTGTTCCACATTTAGCGGCAGGTACCGTGGCGATAGATTGACAATCAACGCGAGCAAGGCTTGCAAATTTATATCGCCATCCATAGTTCCGAGCACATGTTTTGCGTCATGTTTCTGATTTATTTCGGCGCTTTTCCCCCGTACCTCCTATTCGCATTTTATATCCTTCGCCTGTGACTTACTAGACCTCTCCACATCTCCTCGCCGCACTGCTCCGCCGCAGGGTTGCACCGGCTCAAAGCGGCCCTCAGGGGCCACGTGCGCGAGCTGTGCCCTCGTGCACACACACGTCATCCCCTAATTCCCGCAGCGAGGTTGAGGAGAATTTTTAAAAGGCATCTTAAGGTGACCATACATGAACATTTTCGGCTTTCAACCTCGATAGATGAGAATTTTTAAAAATGCATCTTAACGCAGATATTGCTTAATGTATAAACTTTTTTCTCAATATAGCAATAAAATTTCAAGAGATAGTATAAAAAATGAAAAAAAATACACATTTTCTTTTATTAAAATGCTATATCAGTAATATACTCTTCACAAACAGGCGTCCTTTTAAAAGGTCGGTGGCAATATATGCTGCTGTGTAAAAGAAAAAAATAAAGATAGATGAAACAAAAATTATGGAAGATATAAAATGACAAAGATAAAAATATAACGGAAAATTTTTCAAAACAATGTTTTATCTATGCTATGGTAAATTACAAATCAATATTTTGAATGCACTGCTAAAGAGCGTGTTTTACAAAAGAAGTTAAACTTCTTGTAACATTCTCCCTATAGTGTTTTCTCTTCTATGAAACAAGATGATCAATTCCATCGAACCTTGAATATTCACGTAGATTTGCAGACTATCTGGTAAGACATATTTTTGTGCTCTTGTCAATGTTTCTAAAATTCCAAGAGCAACAGCCCTCATAAAGAACATGTGATCCATGTTATCTCCGAATTATCGAATTATTTCCCAAGCATTTTGCACAGCTATATCAATGCTTGAGACCAATGGGCTGTGGGTGAAAAACACAATATGGGCTGGAAAACCACATCACTTAGCTGATAGCTCATGCTGTTTCAGGTCGTTAGGTCCACGGACAAAAGGTCTAATACTCATTAGGTCTAATGAATAGGACGTATATTGCGAACCAGGTCTAATGCGACATAAGGTCTACGCAACAGAGGGTATAATACCAAAAGAGGTCTACAATTAGAAAGTTCAATTAATAAGGTCCAATATTCACAAACACCGAAGGTCTAATAGATATACAAAGGTGTAATAGCAAAGTTTTTATTTCTTCCTATTTAAATGCCTGTAAACCAGACGTCTATATTTTAACAATGTCAATAAAATTTTGAAAATTTTGGAATGGTAGCAAATTACTATAACTATAAATATCGTGGTGGTATAGACTTATACCTTCGAACTTCGATCTACATACTGAATATTTTTAACACTTTTATCATTTTATGTTCATTACGTACTTCCTGAATTAAAGGTTATCATTCCTATTGTGATTTCACTTCAGACAATTATATACTGACGTAATGATATGTGAACCATATTTGGTTACGTATTTCTGTTTCAGCATAATAGATTAGACATTTGTGTCCGATAGACCGAAGTTTATTACACATTTTTGACAATTACACAAACTATTTTTAGACATTTTTAAAAATTAGACCAAATTTTATTAGACGTGTTTTCACAGACCTTCTGTTGTTAGACCTAATATCGTTAGACATAACGACCTCCAACCGTTTGCACTTATTACTCGAAGGACCTGATGATTTGAGGTTTCATCGACATTTCCTCCTCATATATTGAGTGTATACTGCCGTTGACGGGAAAATCAGAAGTGCATAATACCTTTGTATATCTATAATTTATTAATTAAATACATATAATTTAAACATTGATTGAGATTGCAAACATGATGAATAAATGCCCTGTTATGAAGAAAATAACATCGAGAATATACCATGAATGCATTGATATTAAATCAGAATTGACAATTACGAGTTTTAATCTCTTCAAAACTTAGGGCGGAAAAATATGAAAGTGTTAAGCAAATATGGAAAGGAATCAAATGTACACTGCTGTTTGTGAAAATTACAACACCCAGAAGGAATGGTCGGAATCACTTAAAATTCGGTAAATGTGTGGAACAGTGTATACATAAAAAGTGATTAAATTTGCATAGAAATTGCATGCATGCTGACCTAGAAGTTCCCTTCTTTGTGTGAAAACTCAGATCAGTGTTACATATATACAACCATTCGATGTAGAGCCGTCAAACGACATGGAAACGTGCAAGCAAGTGCCGGTATGCCTCGTTGACGCCAAAGAAAGCTATATGAGTATCTGAGTTCCAACGGTCCAGAATAATCGGTCACCGGAAAGTGGGTTTGTAGTAGCGTGACAATCTTGTCCATATGACAGTAACCGACAGAACTACGCCGTCCACAGTGTTGGCTCAACTTTCGATCATTGCAACTAGTGTGGTCATGTCAGCCTCGATGGTCCGACGCCGTCTGCTGATGGCTGGTGGCACGCATTCCACTGATTCGGATTGCGTTGTCCAGAAACCACCAACGCTTCAGATAGCAATGGACACGCAAACGTGTTCACTGGTGAGCTGAGTGGCAAAATGTAGTGTTTTCGGACGAGTCCCTCTTCAATTTGTGCTCCAGCGATGGCCGCGTACGGCCGCGAAGGGCGCAACGATGGCCGCGTGTTCGACGCTACCGAGATGATCGCAATCGGCCTGCCTACGTTGTTCCGCGCCACAGCGGACAAACACCAATTGTGATGGTTTGGGGCACCATTAGCTACAATGTTCGATCTCACCTCATACACATTGAGTGCAATCTGAACAGTAACCTTTACGTCAGTGAGTTGTTAGAGCCCGAGGTACTTCCCCCCCCCTCGCAAGCAGCTCCACATGCCATGTTTCAGCCAAAGATATTGGATAGTACTACCTAGATGCACATGTATCGCTAGTGTAGCGTTACAAATTGAAGGCCGCCATATTGTAGGCAACTAGTTCCCTGGCAGGTGCTGACAGGCGTGTTGTGTGTTCGTACATGAGAGTTGTAGGTATTTCCCATGTAAATTATTACTTTGAAGTGCTTTTTCTTGCTATATAAAGACTATTATTTATGCATCAATAAAAATATATAATGAGAGCTTCATGATTCTATGACCTGAAGGCCAAAATGAAGCAACATCAGGGTTATCAGAAGCAAACTTTCAAAAGTCCAAATGATACAATCAACATGTTTTATTTAGTAACATCAGTATTTTTCATCTAATTGAAACTTATTCTTTCATTTCATCTTAGCATACCTACACTCTGCGTATATAAGCTATATTTATATTTTCTTTACTCAAAAGTATTTTATTCATTTGAAAACTTATTTGCATTATTAAAACTTGGAAGATAGATTGCAAGAGTTTTGGTCATTTCACAGCATTATTGAGAATTAATTTGTTTGTGTCACAAGCTTTACTTAACTCATTTTCACTTTAAAGAATAATTTGAATCTCTCCTTCAGAAAAAAGAAATTGCTGGCAACAAAAGGATGAAAGAATTATGAAAATATTGTTGTTGAAATTTCTTTCGGGATTATGTTTGATTTCTACAATTGGTCTGTTGACTGGAAATAGACCAGGAAAGGTGGCTCAGGGCATCAGCTGATGTCATTGCAGTGCCTCTGACCGTGAGGTACTAGGTTCGAGGCCCGATCGTGACAGGATTTTCGATACTAGTGAGGTCATGTTCTGTCGCTGTCTGGAGAAGAAATATAGCGGCCGGCTGCTCTGATCGGTAGTTTTCTGTGGTATCTCCTATCAACACCAGGCGAATGCAGAAGCAGAACCCTAACAAACGGGCCACCGACCGCGCGCAATCTTTTCTTCCTCTTCCTTGCCCCTTACCACATCTTACCTCTCCATCTTCACCCCTTACTCACACACATCCATGCATTACACTACCACACTTGGTGGGAGACCAATCAGAAACTTAGAGATTTTTCCGGTTGGGGTGGTGCCCTGCTGGTAGGATATACCTGGTTGGGGAAAATCCGGTGGTCGATAGTAGGTCGGCGCCGGATCTCACCATCTAAAGGGAGAAGATCGCCGTCACATCCCGAGTAAAAACTACATTCACGGAACTAATGACCTTAGCAGTTGATGTGCCCAGAATCACTAATTGATCAATAAATAATTAACTGGAAAGTATACTAATTGTTTAATTATTGGTACGATTTGTATGTGTGTGTTTGCATAGAACTTACTGTAGCTTCGTAAAAGCATTTTGTGGTCAGTAGGTGAATGTAACTTAAGTAACCCACACAATTGTAACAAAGAGAATTTCTATTGTTAGTTCGTTACTGTTTAAGCTATTTTGTCTGTTCCCTTTATCTACAGAAATATTGGGAATTATAATTACACCAACATATAAATAATAATGTAGTATTTATTCGTCATGGGTTGAAAGAGCACTAATTTCAAGCCAACAACGCGAGGTATTTCAATCTACATTTTTCTTGAAATACGTTTATTTTTCGTAATTTATTAATCAAAGTTGATAGGAACTTTTACAATGTGTTAATCGAAGTTATGAAGTCCGTGATATTGTGTGAAAATAGTGTTGAGATACACAGTATTATAAGATCGCGCCCGCATTTCGCCTACAATATGGCGGAGAGCGCAATGTTCAATTTGTTACGCTAGTGCTCACTTCTCACTATAGGAGTAGTGGGCCTTGGTTTCAGCAGGACAATGCCCGAACGCATGAAGCGACAAATGTTTAAGATTTCTGTCAAAGAACTGCGGGTACCACTGCTTCCCTGGCCTGCACGTTCACCAGGCGTGTTGCCCAACAAACACGTCAGGGATATGATCGGTCGCCAATTTGTTTGTTCTGGTCCTGCAGCCACTGTTGATGCTTTGTGGTCACGCATAGAAACCGTGCGAAACTAAACTCAAGAAAAATAATGTGTGCAATAAAACCAAAGCAACTTTATACCATCCCAATATTATTTGAACTTTGCATTGTTTGCTTTTTGCATTCTTCTTCTGAGAATACCAAGTAGGGAAGTACAATAAAATATTCTACAGGACAGGGCAAACGAGTATCTGTTGTTTCACAGAGACTTGTTTGGACTACAATGTTTCTCCCCTGACGGCAGGTGGACGAGAACGCAATGAACGCAAAATAATTAGTTTCATCGTATTTTTGGATGGGATACTCTTGAACGAACACACGGGATATTATTAATAGTTAGCTAATCCAATAAAATGGCCATGACACCACTTACCTCGTCATATTTAATATAATATGGTTAATATGGTTAGTGCAAATTACAATATAATCTCTGTTATGTTATACTGATTTTAACAATATTCCTTAATATAATTTTGAGAATAATTTCAACTAAAATCAGCCTTTAATTGTTACTTTTTCTAGTAAATGTAATTTTTCAATGAATATCAATGGAGAAAGAAATTAACTAGAACACCTTTAGATCTGGAGGGATACAAACTACATTTACTGTAGCAAATATACATATGCTGGTATACATATGTATAAGCTGATAGTTGAAAAATATTTCAAACTAATTTACAGATTATGAATGTATCCGTTTATGAATGTATCCATGTATAAAGAGATAATTCTTATTTTCGTGCGAAGGTCAGTGCGGAATTTCTATGGGTATTAATTTTGAGTGTTTTGATTTCGTAACAGCTCGTGTTATTGACAGATTTAGAGACATGATTTTAATGTGAGTCTTTAAAGAAATTAATGATTTTTTAAATTGTCTGTGAGTACTTTATTAAACTTTCACTTGTCGTCTTTTTATTTACAGCAGCTGTTATGTTGCCTTCTATGAATCCGTCATTTTATTCATGTAACTGATGACGTATTGGGTTCTGCGATGTTCATCTGGCATGTTAGAGTCCCCAGTAGGTTTGCATCATGGATTGTAGAACATCCATTTGCATGATGCTGCACGCACGTTGACCCGGCCGTATCATGTGGAATATTCCTCATCTCCCTTTCCGCCACGAGGGCGCAGCCGCCCGGCCTCGCCCCCGCCCCACACCCTGATTGGCGAGCAATCGCACCGGAAACGGCAGCTGACCTATCGGGCTGACGAACGCGGAATCTGCGCCGCGGGCTCACAAGAACTTTATCACGCGCATTAATAAGCGCCGGGACATTGGGATCGACTTGTGCCGACTAAGCTGTTGGGGGAGGCAGGAGCTGTGCGGCCTTGTGTTGTGTCTGTGGTATCCGGAAGGTCCTAGTGGTTCCAGCAGTGGCGGATTTTCTACACTACAACACTAGCTAGATAGGCTAGGTCCAATTCAGATGTTGTGTGGAGGAGAATTTTAGCGTCTGGCTACTCTGATCGTAGTATCCTGTGCTATTTGCGATCAATAGAAGGCGAATGCCGAAGTAGTACCCTATCAAACGGGCCACGGACCGCGCGCGATTTCTCCTTCCTATGTCCTGTCTTATTCTCTTCCCTTAATTGCACGCTTTCCTTTACATCCACAACACAAACATTCATATCGGGGGGCCAGTTGGAGCTTATGTCTTGTCCTGAATGGGACAGTGCCACGCTGGGGAGATATCTGGAGAGGGAAACCCAACAGGTCGCTGTTTAGGTCGCCTCCGGATCTCACTTTGCTGCGAGGGGGGAACAGAACAACCTCCCTGATTAAGAATGCTTTACAAGTACGGATATTATTATCACATGGAAGAAGGGGAGATGATGTCGCGTGGATGGTGGTGAGGAAGGAAGTGCGAGCGGGTTGAAACGAGGCTTGTAGATTGGGTGGGCGAGGGAAGCGGCGGCCGGGCGAGTGAAGAGTCGAGCCCGAGCGCGGCGTGGGCGGGGTGAAGTGCCCGGAGTGCAGGCCGTTCATCAATGTTGCGGCTATCAGGATCGGGGGGCGGGCGAGGAAAATAAATTTCATCTCCCCCTGTCAGCGGCGGCCTCCTGGTCGCACAGGTAATTCAATGCCGGACATTGATTCATTTATATGGTATTAATTATGGACGTCGATGCAAGCTGGATATTGTCGCAATTTGAGCTTCCCCTCCTAGCCGCTGTAGCGCTGCGGTTGAGGACGTCTAGCGGACGTTCTAGACAATTTCCATTATGTGCCTCTCGAAAAACGATGTAATGACGTTGTAATGAATGTGCTATTTGAAGCATTCGATTATGTTTTGATTGCAGAGAGGCGGTGAATCGCTTCTCTGACAAATCCGCTCCTGTCAAGTGCATATGCTGGATGCAATCCGGTTATCAAAATAACAAACTATATCGGGGACACATACGTATCACAGAGAGCGTTGATCGGGATGATTCTGTTGAATATAGTAGATTTCTCTATATTTCCTAAACGGATATTGAACTTCAATATTTTTCATACACTTTAAAAGGGATTTAATTCATTGAGTTCTTTATTTAGTTTTGGATGTCAGAAAATTAATACAATAAAAACTACTTATTTAAAAGACTTAATGAACTGATACTTTTCCACTTTTCCTTAAAAATAAAATGCCTTGCCTAAAGAATAGGAAGTATTTCTTTGACATAATAATGTCAAAGAAATTAAATATAATTAACATTAAATATAATGTACATTATAACGCCATTTTTTAGTTTAAATTGTCTAGTTAATAAAGCCGAAGTCAATATTTACGAGTACAATTTATTTCGACTATATAATACCTTTACGTCTTAAAATAACTAGACACTAAATTCTAAGCCTTTATGTCTTTACACAAATCACTATCTTAAGCTATTTAATTGTATTATTTATTAAATTAAATTATGTTAATGGTAATTATACCAGTTTTATTTTTATTGAATGTACCAGTAGAATTGCTTCCAAGTTTCTAAAATGGTCACCTTCAAAAGACATCAACACCATTTCTTGAAATGATTTTGTGATATAGTTCGTACTATGAGTCTCTATAAACTATGGTTTGTATCAGGAAAAATATCCATTGGTCGAAATATCAAAATAATTTCATAATTTTTTTCTATTGAGGCACAATAAAAAATTATACAACTTGCAATAATACATATTTCATTCATGTTGCACGAAATGTTAGAATTAACTTACTTTACCTGTGATTTCGCGTAATATGTTTATGAACTTACATTCAAATAAGACGACCGTTTCATTACCGTGTCTCTTGTTCTTCCATGGTAAGTTGCCAAGAGTTAATCTTGCTTATAACTTGGCTTATTGACGCTTAGTTAAAATGATTTAAGCAAAATTATTCTATTATCTCGCTACCCCTTGCATAGTAGAGAGAAAGTTATATAATGCTGCGGGGAAAAAACGGCGAATTTTCGGCAGGAAATATTTTATTCCGTGGCCCTGGTAACAAAATGGTTGATAAATACGGTATCTAAATTTAGAAAAAATCATCTAGCCAGTAATGTAGCCAGAATTCATTTTTTGTTGGTCCTTGATACCGAAAAATCAGTTAATAGCTGTCCCTTCGTCTGTCTGTGAACAACGCTAGTGGCTAAATCGACCAGCAGCTTTCCTCCGAAATTGATATTCTCCAATCGATTTGGCTAATGTAAGATTTTGAAATAAGATAATGCAGAATTTTTCGAAAATGTTAGTACTTTTTTTGTGTACTTTTGCGTGAAATATACGCAATTTTTATTTTTATTCAAACAATATTTTTCAAAAGTGGCATCAACAATTTTGGTTAAATTTTGACCTCGGATTGAGTATAGAACGCTAAGAGAATGGTTTAGGTCTCACGTTCGTTAAAAATTCTGATTTTTTGAAACTTGCAAACATTCAATATTTTTTCAACGTCTTCCTACAACTACAATAATGAAGATATTTTTTCATAATGATGTGTGATCATAAAAAACTTCAAATCTTGTTTGGAAAATATGAGTTTATTGTGTAATTTTATTTCAATGATAGGTAATTTTTATTTTTTAAACCATTTTTTCTTGAAAATGATACCACATTTTTTGGTTGAATTTTGACCTCGGATAGCTTAAAGAACGCTTAAGAGAAGTTGATGTTCCTGATTTTTCCGGAAATTGCAAACGTTTTTTTAAATTTTGGCGTTTTTCTACAAGTACAATTGTGAAGGTAATTTTTTATTATTGAAATGTGTTCATCAAAAACAAAGCTTCAGGTAAGGGCATGTTCAATTTTACAAAAATATAAGTATTTATGTGTAATTTGGCGTCAAATATAATCGCCTGCTTCGGATTTCCTGCGCTTCGTGAACGCAACTAGAGAAGAGTTTGGAGGCAGTTGGATGCTACGAAAGTCAGAATTTGAATATTATTTAATATTTCTTTGTTAATTTATTACATGCGAGATTTTGTTATACGTTTACAAATTAACTTGTCTTATGAATTAAAACCTATTTGATAATCCATATTTTTTGTTGCGAGGAATGTATTTGTATTCTCAATATATTGATATATTTTTTCAAACAATCTGCAAACCTTAATTGAAATTAGCTCAAATAGGTTTTATCTCTTAAAAATAGGCTTTTAAATGAAAAAAATTAAAAAATCTTTACCTTATGGTAATTATTATTTGGTTATTTCTACAAACTTTTATTTAACATTAATTTTATATTTCCATCGCAAGCTGAGTTGGGCAACTGTGCAGCGATGGATATTTGAATGTTGAACGGCGACAAGATAAGATAAATGAGTTTTATTTACTTCTGTGAATTGCTTCTCAATGTTGGGACATGGTTAGTTGTATGAAACGCAGTTTTAATTATCGAATTTTTGTTAATATTTGCTTGAAAATGATGACTAGGTTGTCTTAATTCACATAGAAACTGTTGTAAAAATTGTATTACGTGGCCGTTACTAAGGGCGAGGAAGTGTGTTTTGTTTTAGCACCACTAGTTTTTGAGTTATTTATGCATATTTCAGAAAATATAAAGTCAGTCATGTATAACGTAAGTCCTAAAACGAGTATTTTATATTATACAATATATTATATACAATACTTACATTATACTCTTCCATTGTTGACTAGTCGTTGAAAGTAAGAGTGGGTCTCATGAAAACATGTGATACTAATTTAATAAGGTTACATCACATTATTTCGTAAGCTGTGAAGATTTATGATAACATTAAGTTATTATATAACATAAGTTATTTCCATAAGAACAAAAATACGTTAATGAATCACAATAACTTTTTAAACAGATTGCATACTCGCACGCAGTATATGTAAGATCACTAATGCAAGTCCAAAGTTTCTCCTCGTTTGTGACTTCCCGCGTGACAAATTTTGGGAAAGAAATGGTTTGTATAGTTGTGCAACGGTTCGGCAATTTATTTTCAATTTGCAAAAGCCCCCTAGGAAATCAGTTCCAATCCGACAGAAATAAAAGCTGCCGAAGCTGGAGGAAAATGGGCACGGTTTAGAAATCAATTAAAGGAACAAATCAGTTTTGCGCATTTCATCAGTGCCGGCCCTGCGGCCGCGCGGCACGGTTCGCTGAAAGAACGGGAGGTGAGCTCGCATTTGCTTTTGCAGTTAAAACTCGCATCGAAAAGTTACCGGTATTCCACGCGGTTTCTGCAATGAATCAGCAAAGCTCTAAGGTATATTTCGAATACTCAGCTACACCTTGAACCCTGCCCACATAACGTAAGTAAACATAAGAAACATTTTATCTAAAACGCCTCCCAATTTCGCCCTTTGGCCTTAGAAAGTGGGTACTCCACAAAAAAATGCTTCTTAGAAATCTATCTTGATGTCTATTATATTTCACTTAAACCAGATAAGAATTTTACTGATTGCACAATGAACATCCTCAATGGTGCAAGTTGCATTTCAACATAATTAATAAACTGTTTCCTTATTCTATTGTATTCTTCCTATACTAATGTGTATTTTACTTTGCTGAATCTTTCAAGGCCAAGATAGAGTTTAAAAGAGTGCTTCTGTCGTAGCAGCGCCAAACAGAAAGCTTTCGTATGGGTAAATGAAAACATGTTTTCAATATAACGTTGGAAGTAAAAATATCTTTTAAAAAAAATAAATTGATATTTGATAAATTTATTTTGTAATTCTAAATGAGTAACAAAATAAATTTTAAATAAAGAAACGAAATCAAATATGCGGCTGTTATTGCTATAATCTATGCCTATGCAATATGCATCTATGTATGACTATGGAAATGCTGTTTACCTATGGACTGAAATAGTTAACTGTTTCATGAATAAACTTCATCTGCACTTATTCACAAAAGTGCCTTATTTTTCCTCTCATTATATCTCAAAATATATGGCATTGTCATTGGTCAAGCGTTATCCTCGTGTGTTGAAAGATGTCAATGTTATTGAAACAAATGCAGAATTGATAGAGTTTTTCTAAAAGAGCGTGTAATGGTGGCTTAAACTGTAGGTGGCAATGGAATGCAGAGCCCCCTTAATTCCTCCAGCCGTGATTTATTTGTTATGCCTTGTTTATTACACATCAAACTCGACGGGAGACCACCGTTTTTCACTTCGCCGCCATTATTAAAGCGTCTCCCCAGGCTGTTGCATCTTCCCCGTGAGCACCCTCTTTCCTCCGTCTCCTCCTCACCGGCTCGCCACCCCTCCCCCACGCGCCCGCCACATCTGCACGACGCGTCCACCCCATTTCCGCGTCGCGTCGCCTCGCCAATCCGCACTGCGTCCCCCGGCTCCTTCCCCGCAACGGCCTCGCCCCACCTTCCCTGATGTCCACGCCTCCGCGCGCCATCCCGTCTTCATTCCCCTTGCTCCGCCCAGCTCCACGGCCTCCGCTACGCCACTCTCCCGCCACCCCTTCCACGTCCTCGCGCCACTTCGCCAGACCCACCTTCCCTGCCGATCCGCCCCCTCCCCTTCGCCACGCCTCTGCCACTCACCTCGCTCCGCTCAGCTTACCGACCCCGCCACGGTTGTCCACGCCGGGCCAAATTTCCCGACGTGTCTATCCGCCACAACCCCCTCGCCCGCCCACGCCAGGCTCCTGCTCGCTCCACTCCACCGCTCCCCGCCACGCCACCGCTTTCGGTCACGCGCCGCCCTTGAGCGATAGTCGCTCACTACTCCCTCTTCTTGCTTCTGGCGACTCCGGCGGGCGCATTTTTTCTCATTAGCTCTCGCGCCGCCAACGACAGGTGTTTTGCCTCGGGCGGAGTGCCGGCGAAAACCGCTTCGTCTGCAAATCGCTCGTTCCGCCACGTTTCGCTTTGGTGATTTGTGCAAATGCGATGCTCATTTGTTCGGCTTATGAAATCAGGCATCTCTAACCTTGAACTTGCTACCGCCGTATTTGAAGAGATTTTGCATTGCGTCCCGTTCTTCTTCCTGTGCGTAAGTTGAGAACTAGAGGCTCTCTCCGATACTTGACATATACTTCTTCTAGATTTACTCTCCTGAAATTTACTCTACTTTTCAAATTATCACGGCATTCTCCATCCCTCCCTTTTTCTACACTTACTTTACTAAGTTTACCCTACTGTAAATCTAACCCAAATATACATAACTTCAAAAATAAGCTCTTAAGGTTTTAAGCATGTTTGTCAAAGAAGTTTCTTAGATATTTCAAATGGTTGAGCCGCAATGAGCACTCAAAAGTTGTTTTGAAAAAATACTTTATAAGCAAAAATTTGCATTTCAAAAACATATAAACTAGAGACCTGCAAGGCGTGCCATTTGCTCGCTCGTTCTTGCTCGAGCGTTCCAACCTCGAGTACAGTGTCCTCGAGCATCCTGTGCTCACTCGCGGTGGCTGATTCACGGGTATTGCAGCCTCGGCCTTCGCAAGGGGTTAGTAAGGGAGGGTCCGGAAGCGCAACGCAATCGGTCGCGTTTACAGTATGCCGTTGCTTCAAAAGTAAATGAAGAGAATTATGAAAGCTTACACACACATCCATATCCATATTTCGCCTGGATATGCCGCCCTAACACAGAATAAGAAATCTGAAAAGGAGGAGAAGAAATCTAAAAAGAATAAGGATAAGAAGAAGAGGCTTCAAACATTGTTTCTGAAATCTCAAAGACTTTCTTCACATTCTAGAAGTTTGATTGTAAACGAACATCCTTTTTTCCGCGAGAAAACAAGAAAAACATAACATTTTCAGATGTAATTGCACACATTACTTCTTTCATCGGCGACAAGTTTTTGTTTTTGTTTTTAAGTATTGGAAAACGAGTATCGGTGAAAAATAAAGTGGAATTTGCAAAAAAATTATAGTAACATTATTATTATTATTATTATTATTATTATTATTATTATTTACCTCCGTAAATAAACTTAATACCATTTGCAATCAGTTACGGAATTTTAGGGTTCGCTCTGCAATTAACTGGCATAAATTTGTTGAATAATGTATAATTTTTTTAAATTTAAAAACGTTTCTAATAATCAAGTGATACTAGAAAGATATTTTTACCCTTTCGTTCATGCAGCAGCACGTTATCCAGAACGATGCAATTAAAAAAGACATCAGAAATAGTGCATTATTCCTATTTAAATGTTTCAATCACTGCATTATTTATTATTTTTATTTGAAGTATAATATTTCCATGCATTAGGAAAACCTGTCCTGTTTTTCCATTTTGGGTCATTCCATGTCAAATCCGCCAAAATTTCTTGACCATCTTCCGATTCGACTGAAACTTTTTAAATCGATTTAGAATGCTGAAACAACATTGAATATTATCTTTTTGGCATTAAATTTTACTTCCTTTTGAAAATTTTGAAATGTGATGTTCTGCATGGGTTTCAGAGGGTATTATATAAAAAACTAGTAAAGCATCTTCAAATTTGATTTTACTGTGCAACTTGCTTTATATTTCTAATGAGTACATCCCTCTCTAAACGTTTGATATGATAAACCTAATTTTAAGGGCATTAATAAGGCCATTATAAGGCCAAAGTTACGTATTTGTAAATCTGTAAAATTGTAAATAATAAGGTTTTTTTTCAAAATTGATTTTCTCAAATACTCCATCTCGGATTTTTCTTTTTTGTCGTCACATTAAATCGGAGACAATGAAGTTTATAGTAGTTAAATAATTTTGATGGTAAATGGTAATTTAACAAAGTTATTACCAGTTAAAATTACTTTTTAATTTTTGCTTTTTATGGACTGAGGAGAACTATACATATATAAACGCTGATCGTTTGTAAATCTTACTTTTGTTTTTAAGTGATTAATTCTCATACATTTTAAATGTATCTGAAGCATATTTTCGAAGGCAGAAACTTCTATTTATACCGGGTGGCCCACCAGTTGTGAACCACCCTCATATATTCTTAACGGTTCACAACATTGAAAAGCAGTTTTCGCTCATCAGTGCAGAATAACGGGGCAAGTAACGTGCTTAGAGATATTGTTTGTAAAAGTTTTAGCTTTGTACGGTTGTAGTAGTCGACTTTTCAGAGAACTATGCATTCACAATTCAAGGCAGTGTACAAAAAGTACATTGGAACAATGCTCAAGCTATACAAGCTCTTTTCGGCCAAGCAGAGAAGCCATTGTTCCAGTCAATTTTGTCATAATATCAGACGATTTAAATCATAACACGGCACGATCAAATCATACAAATTCCATACATTTGGGAACGAGATACGAATCAATTTAACTTTCGCAATGCTGGAATTTGTAGGTAAGTAATAATATTCCTCATTAATAATTTTAATAAGTAA
Organism: Acheta domesticus; assembly: GCA_031308135.1. Taxonomy (NCBI): domain Eukaryota; kingdom Metazoa; phylum Arthropoda; class Insecta; order Orthoptera; family Gryllidae; genus Acheta; species Acheta domesticus. The sequence goes on along the minus strand of JAHLJT010008756.1, from coordinate 110,561,391 downwards.
TGATTTTGCTAGGTTTACACCATTGATCAATTAAAGATAGAACGATGAAAATAATATAAGTTATTTTAATTGTATTTCAAAAAGTGATCGGCACTTCAGATAAAACCAAGTTCCTGTAAAACAAAAATTAATATGGTTATAATTATTTTGGAATGATACTTCATATTATTGAGAATCAGTTTACAATAATTTTAACTAGCATTTAAGAGGTGACTTGGAATAATGTATTTTCTTTGAAAGTCCAGAGAATCTAATATATTAATTGGTATGCAATACTTTAATGTCATGTTAAAAATGATTTCATTAGATGTGGCCTTAAATCAATCGTTTACTTTAAATGTCATTTTATAATTAAATAGTATTTATCGATTTAAAAAATAGTTTTTCTTGGAAAATGCGTTTTGTGCAAAATAACGTGTGCTTGAATCTGACTAAAACTAAAAAAGTCGAGTACCAAAAGGTCTAGATGTGCTGACGTCACAGGTGGAGTTACTAGGCCTGTAGTAACAGAAGGTATTGCCTCCCCTCGAAGGCCTGGCCTCGGCGGCCAGGAGCGTGAAGGCTTGGCGGCGCGGCGCTCAGCGAAGGCTCCACCGCAACTTGTCTAGCGGTGCTTTTGCTGAAAAGCCCGCAACCTCGATGACAAAGCGCGTCCCCACAGCGAGCTCGCTACCTGTCGGTTGGTCTCGTTCTGCTCGCCACTTCACAGATGCTGGTGCTCGCTCCGCGTTCCCTTTCAGCTTTGCCGTTCGTCAAATGCGATGGTCGGGAATTGTGCGTGTATGAACTAAATCGTTGCTTTTGGAGTAGGTGAGGATGTAGCGATGGCAATTCGTAATTTATCAGTTGGTGGTTCGCCACTCGTAAAATGTCTAAGATGGCCTCCGAGACCAGGTTTCGAGTCTGTCGACAATGGCGGACATTGAACTTAGGTGGGAAGCGATGCTCGCTCGCATGCCACTTCCAACCGCTCGTAACACAGTCCTATTCCGACCGTATGCCAAACGCGGCGCAGTTTGGGCACTAATTTCTGACTGCCTCGCACAATTGCTTCTTCACATCGCATCGCACACAAGAATTCTCAATAAGGTTACTCTTTCAAACTTTGCGGCGTAATGGACGGATTAACTCTTTCGCTCAAAACTGGAACGTGAGTGGTCGCGTAGATTACAATTGTAATCCATTTAAAAAAATCTCTTAGTAATATTTTACGAAAAATATCGTAGTTTAGTTGAAATATAGACGAGCAATGGTATCTAAAACACTGACCAGTTACAAAATCCTATTAAACGTATTATACGTTGATACAAATATATTGCAAATCCTATGAAATGCTACACAAAATTGCTCGTATTATGTTTTTAAATAAATATAATCAAATGTATGCAAGTAGATGTTTGTTGTTAAAAGCTGTTTTGCTCTACATGTTTTCTGCATCTGATATACTACTTTGCATTACGATTATTAAATAAAGCAGTTTTACTGAATTGTTTAAACATCTGGAGTCTGTATTCTCCACGTCATTCAATATCGACAACATGTGAATATCTCACACATACTATTTTATTAATGTGTTCTGGGCACACCCACTGGACACAATCTACGCAGTACCGTCGAGTGATATTGTTTCGTTGAAGTCCAGACAGGAAACAACGTCGGACGTTGCCCTTTAGAAATTCCGCGGACCCTTCTCGTGATTCCCAGCAGACGTATCCCGTGTGCTGTTAGGGCGCCTTCACACGCAGACCACTGTGGCGCGCTACCGATGCGCTCAGCAGGGCATTTCCCACCTGGCCTCCGCCGCATGCGGGTGGAGGGGGGAGGGTTCGGCGGGGAGAGGTTTCGCAGAACTGTCGCTCACGACCAACGACCGAAGCAGAATCTTACCTCTCACTTCCGAGTACCCACGAGTGACCCAGTGGAAGACCGCCATTTAAACCAATACTTTTCTTGCGGTGGCCCGGCGTGATTTTGGTGTCCCAACCGGGCTGCTCGCAGCGAGGGTCCGCCACCGAGCGCCACCTGCAGCCTGACTCGGACACTCGTGGGACGCCTCCATTTAACCAATGCTTTGCTATCAATCGCGCCACTCGGTAGCACTGCGGAGTGTCTACATGATGGAGCCCTTACTGCAGTTGGCACAGTTTTTCAGTCGATTTCTCTCGATCGTCCTTTTCATTCTGGTTTCATAGAGACTAAGATTCATTAGAAATGCCCATCTACTCAACCTTTCTCCACCGTTGTCCTCTGCATAAACATTCACATCATTTACAGTGAACTCTTGGTGTCCGCGTAGGTCAGAAAATGAACCGCGAATGGTTGCATAGATTACTATTGTAATCCAAGATGTTTCCGGCGCTTATCGCTGGTGCAGCAGTTATCACTCGAGTTATATTTCGCTATAATTCAATAGCTGAGGCCTTCTAAGAAAGGTACTGAAGGACCATTTCGCAAGTTTGTCAATTCTTACTGTAAACAGAGAATGATTAAGAATGGATTATAATAGTAATCTATGCAACTACTGAAGGGTTAATCTGTAACCCGACGTCTCGCGCGATCCTTTATAAACACGTCACTCACCTATTCACTCAACAGTTTCTCCTCTTTTTTGGTGTGACAACGAGATCTCGCCCGCCCGTTTTCCTCGTTTCTTGATGGTGGCCAATGGGCGATATCGTATTTCTTTACAATTCATACAAATTTCCGGATATTGGTCCGCGCCGAGTTTGGTTAATTGTAGTTCCGCTGCCGTACTTTCTATATTGCTTTGGTACTCAGATCTATCATTTCATCCTTTAATCAGTATCGTTAGACGTAACATGCGTCTGCAAAAAGGTGATTCATTCCCTTTTTAAATTAAGTTTGAATCTTTTAAGAGCGACGGGAACAAACACTTACTGCCAAACTTCTATAAAATAACCTCTACGCTGCACCACAAAAGGAGTAAACAACTTTGCTGTTGCAGGGAAAGTGGTAAAGTGTACAGCTCACCCCACAATGTATATGTAACCCCCAATAACATTGGAACTGAACCACCGGAAGCGTTTTAGGCGTTTTCTGTCCAAAACCTGGTTTCGCTGACAACCATATTGACCGCCAGATATCTTTAAAGCCAGCCTGTGTACTGTTGAATACTTTGATACATTGAATATTATTGCATCA
>JAHLJT010008756.1:110512363-110558129 GCA_031308135.1 Acheta domesticus | reverse complement strand
TAGGATATTATCCACAAGATCTAATATATTAGGAAAAATTCACAAGATCCTCGTAGCTGTAGACCAATTAGCTTGTTACTGACCTTTGCCAAATGCTTGATAAAACTTATAAATCTCGTCTATTCAAATTTTTCACCGAAACCAATGCCCTACTTAATACGCTGGTTGGATTTCGTCCAAACCATTCCACATGCCATCAATTGTGAAGAGTAACAGAATACATTGCTGAAGAATTCCACATCGCATGTACACAGCTGCAATTTTTCTCATCATTGCACATGCCTTCAAAATTATAGAAAGACTTAATGCAATAACGCAGTATTATTTAATGCAAATTTTGAACATTGCCAACGCTTGCAAAGATTTCCAGTCGTACTTGAACGAATTTGTCAAATGGACAATGACATACAGAATTGCCATAAATCCTACCAAACACAGCCTAAAATATTCTCATTAATAAATCTTAATCAATCACGACAAATTAAAATTAATAATACTACAATTCCATGACTCCATAATGAAACACCCGTAAAGTATCAGGGTGTATTACTAGATCAAAAATTAACATGGAAAAACCACAATCAAGAATTTCAAACAAAACTTATCCAAACTTAACAAATTTTACCTGTAATAAATAAAATGTCTTCGCTTAGTTGAATGCGCATTATTCATATTTAAAAATTGTTATATACGTCCATCATTACTTATTCCTGTCAAATTGTAACAATATTACAAACAAATATTACACTCTAAAGGAACTTCAATTATCAAAACCGTACTAATATAATCCGTACAAGACCCGTGATTATTCCTAATAAGCAAATACACAGAGAGCTAAAAAATTCTCCTATTAATGAATACATTCAACAGATGAGCCACAGATTTTTCACCTTTCTTCGTCTTTTACAAAGTGGACAAATATTTAATCCAGGCAAAAATGCTTCCTTTCCAAACGCATTATCTCTCTATACCCCCAAAGACTCGCTTAAAGCCTCGTAAATTAGAATCAATCCACTCCCTCCATTAACCAGTTCTGTTGCCAAAAACGCCTAAATGACTTATAACTTAAACGCTAATCAAATTTTAAAAATCTCTTCTGAAGTCCTGCTCTGCAGACTTCGTTTTTCGAAGTAGCCGTGTGCCTCCTAAAATATGTTAGTCGAAAGATCAAAAAATTATGGTGTATTATTACATTGTATATTAAAACTTCTGAAAGACATATTTTGCCGAACAGGAAGAAAATAAATTTAAAAAAAGAACCTAAAAATGAAAAACTAATACTGTTTCTCATGTAAATACGCACTGTGTGGAAAATGTTCGTGAACAGTATGTTCAATCTTAAAAGCACTAAAAACATGAAAAGTATTTAAACAAATTTGTTAAATGTACTTAATCGTTATATTTGCATAAACGGTTAATCTAAGAGCTCTACTACAGAGACGCAATTAAAAGCAAGTAATTAATATTATTATTATTTCAAATTTTTAAATATTTTTTATTACTATAAAAGTAATTTGCCAATGTACACAAAAAATAATTTGAAAAAGTAAATTAGTAGGACGTAAATTACTCTCGAGTACGCATGCGGAATCAGTTTGACTCCATGTCTGTAGTTTCGGGTTAAGAAGTTGTATGTATCTTTCTTACAACAATGAGTTGCTAAATTTCCTGATTTTTTTTATTATTTATTTATTTATTTTGTTTGATGACACCTTTGAAGATAAATTTGTTGCCACTTTTCACGCCTATTAGTACTCTCTAAACTACTGATAATAACTTAAATCTTGATGTACTATCCAATTCTCACAGTTGTTCGTATACGTTGGCGTAAAACAATGAATTGCAGGTTTGTGTTTGAGAGTTGTTGCTAAAGGATGTAAACATTGTAAATACCTACTTCATGTGGCTTGTTGCCAAAAACGACATCATAGGAGAGAAGTGGGAGACTGGTCTTCAGGTTACTGACCGACATACTTTAGTTCCCTAGGTGATGCCCATGAACCTCTCCATGAACCGAAAAACACGCTGAGGTTGCACCCGAGTTAAATGAGCCAGGGAACTACCTGCAAAGTCCTCGGCTTCTATCGTTCCCATCGCAGACTCCGATGCCGCACTTGGCGTCGCACGTGGACGCTGGAACTCCGCAGGCAATCGGCCGAGTTGGCAGAGCACTGCTCCGCCCCGCCCCACGCGGGCCCGTCCCGCGCCCCGGCTCCGTCGCGCCGCGCCGCGCCGGCCCGTCCGCTTCCGTCATTTGCTGGAGACGAGCAGGCACACAGTTCCCGCGACCCAGTTTCCTACTCGCAGTGTTTTTCGCTCGGCACCTCTCTGCCGGTGCACCTCCCTGCACAAAGGCTGCCCTGAGAACCAGCAAGATTCGCACTGCATTGCAGTGCACATGGTAATTCTTTTACTAATAATTTATTGTTTGTTTTGTACAGATATATAACCTGTCGAATTCTGGTGGTAGCGGACTTTAGACACCAACTCACAGGCAGAATCGAACTATGATATTGCCAGTTCCAGGGAACGTTGCCATTGATAACTTGTATTTTTCCAAGATGAGCAAGCGTTGATCTATTCTAGGACTTCTCATAAGCTGTATACACTGCATTCAAAGGACACTGCGAAGGCTGCTTTCTCCCACACTCTCTCCCTCCGCCCTGCTGTGTTCCCTCGAAGGGATGCCCGCTGCGCCGCACTGAAAACGCCAATACTGTTGCTATTCAGGGGGTTTCGCCACTTTCACAACAACAAAATTATTACAATTACTTTGTGTTTATGTTGTTATAACAATCACTTGTTATTTATAATTTTTTTTTAATTCATCAGTGTGAGTCAACTACATATACTCATTTAATTCTTGAATTTTTAGGTATCCTGGAATTTTTCGTCTTCCTTAAATATATTAACGTTACGATCTTAATATCAGGGTCATATGTTAGTGTATTAGTGTTTGTACGATATGTTAGCCTTATTTCAATTTCATTACAGCCATAGTAGTATAATATTACTATTTATTTTAATATTACTATTTCAGTGCCATCCTATGGTGTCGCAAGTATCACAATGTTAATGTGAAAATGTTGGTATAACAATTTTTGTAGGTCAATATGTTAATCTATGTATATTGTGATATATCAAAATGGTGGCCAATAACATTATGGAGGAATGTCGTATTCAGAAGTAGAGTATAGTTGAGTCAAGGGACGATCGTTGTGGTCGCTACGGAAATCAATAGTCCGAGGTGGAAAAACATTGTTTGTTGGGAACAAAAGAGAGATATAGTTTGAAGCTTGCAGATGACAGGGGACATTCACTCTTGCTCACGACATGGTAGCGAGCAGGTCAAGACTTAGCTGTGGTTGAGGATAAGAATGCTTGCATTTTAAAGAAATTCCATCGAAGTCAGATTGAAATGGAATAGCAACCGGGATAAGTACTAGTTTTTACCAGAGGACGTATTAATAAAAAAATTAGTTTCATAATATTATAGCAGGATAGGACGCAATTCAGGAAAATACTGGAAATTTGTTCATTGTGGAACAGTACGCATTTAGGCTTCCGTCCCGTGACGCAAGCATAGAGAATTTATGGACATACTATTTGAAGTTAATGGGCGATAGTTTAATATTGAACGAACCGAAGTTTTTACGGAAGAAATAAGTCATCACGGGGCAACTGAGAAGGTTCTACGAGACACGTCGAAGGGGAAATGAAGAATGCGCGCAAATAATTATATGGAGCAACAGGTCTTTTGCTTTTGAACTATTATAAATGGAAAACCGGTAACGACCAAAAGAATTTGAGGTTTAAAAAAAACTTCGAAGCTTTTATAATAGATATCTTGTTTTAAAGTTTACTGAAAAGTTGAATCATATTTTTTTATAATATCATAGTTGATATTTTGGAAAAGAGAGATGATCAGTATTTTACAATACGTGCAATCCAGAATTAGACTTTTTACTGAATTTCAGGTTCCCTCTACTCCGTACAGAAGGCAGATTAAATAAGTGATTGCAGACGGGTAAGCAATACTTATAAATTCGGACCCGACCTACAGAGCAAGTAGCAGCATAGAGAAGGCTGATAAACTTAATTTGCCGATAAGAACGAATAATCACATTCGTAATTATTTCCTGGCGCACAAATTACCAAAAACAAATAATTAAATATTCGGAAATAGTTACGAGTATCTATCAAATTAGTTCGGTTTGAGTCAATTGGTATATACCAAAATCGCCAAAGCAAGGGCCAATTAATTAGTGAGATAATTTAGTATATTTCAATGTTATATATATATATATATATATATTATATATATATATATATATATATATATATATATATATATATATATTGAAACGAGTCGTTGATAGACTCTGCATAAGATTTGTAAAAAATAAAAAGAATGAAAGAAAGGGGACAGAGATTCTTGTCCGGGAATGGCTCCGGCAAATCACGCGCACACTAGAAATGGTGGTTAACAAGAACTTTTTATTACAGAAAATTGTTTTGCAAATTTGGTGCCTATGGCGCTTATACTAGCATTCATTCTGTCTTTCCCCTATTTTGAACTATAACCCCTTTCGCTATTTTCCGCCCCTCCGGGGCTTCACTTCCTATAATGACTCCAATATTTGGGGGGGCTCAACACAAAATCACTGTTCTCCACGGGCTACTTACACTCCCTCCCCAACCTTCCAGCCGCTTTTACTAGTGATACTCCAACCTGACTTGCGTCACTGCCTGCTCGCTCCCCCACCGTCGAGCCGGCGCCGAGCACCGCACCGTCCGCGTCCGGGCCTCTTCGTGTCGCGATGAGCCGGCGCGGGGAAGGGGGTCTTGCGATGCCGCCCCGGTCCCTTATTCCATGCGCGGCTGCCGACGTGTCTGGTCCGGCCGCCTCGCCCTTCGGGTATATTCGTTGTGTTCGGCTGCGCTCGGAAGACCGGAGGACGCTCCGTCGCCGTTAGCCGCTCCCCATCCCACGCGTGGCCGCTGTGGTGCTTCTAAACGTTTCCACAACGTTTCGACTGCATCCGCATGTGGACTTCAACCCAGGCAGTAATAGTCGTCGACCGTTCACACCATTTTGCCCCCAATGAAGTCGAACGGAGGGCTGCGTACACCGTTCCACCACTCCGCCCAGTTCCGTCCACTCCACGTGGAGATCATTCATTGCTGATGACGCTCCACCACGATCCCATGTCCGTCTCGTCTCGTTTCGTTTTCCAACAAGCACTTCCACTCTCGTCACTCACTTTCCTTGACACCACACCTTTCCAGTTCCACGGCACCACGTTTACTTTCAACTACTCTCTCTCGTTTAACGGTCCGCACCACTCCGCACGTCCGCCTTTCATGACATTCTCTCCGCTACTGTCGCGCTTCGTGTCCTTCAGTTTCTCGCCCCGAACCGACTCCGGTTCCTCGCACCCGACTCCAGTGGTGTGCCGACCGCTGCGCGCAATTCAAATTCTTAATATGTGCCAGAACGCATTGTTATCACGTGATTGATAACAATCGTTTCAATATATTATATATATGTATATATATATATATATATATATTATATATATATATATATAGTGATACACCAAATGCAGGAGGGTATTCGAAATTAAATAATTTAAGATTTAATGCTAATTTAAATTAGAATTAGGCACCGTAGTATCAGGTTGCTAGGGAGAGCACCGATGTTTAACACGTCACGATATTTGGTAAAACGGGCACCTTAGTAACAGAGATAAACAATTTCATGAGCCTGTGGATTAATGTAGAATCAGTCGAAAGATACGTGTGTAAGAGTGGAAATTTCGGTCAAGAGTGCACCTTGGTTAGAGGAGTGAATACCTAATAATAATCCGTTGGTAGGAATGTAAAACAGAATTTTGGACAACAATGAACACGAGTTTTCCTGGATTGAAGAACGAAAAATTAGTTAGTTGAGCTCAGATCTCATAGCGAGAGGGTCATTTGAGAATTAGGGTGCGTGTACGAGTTCAGATTTGTTTTTTTTTGGGATCGAATGTAGAGACATAAAAATTACAGAGATACAGTTCGGACTTTAACGTTTTTTCTTCCGCGAGTGAGAGTGAAGCATTGAAACATTTTGGTGAAGCCGTGCATTGACTTGGAATATTTTCTTACTGATAGGGAGGAACTTCTAAGAAAAGTGTCAACTTTAATTAGTTTTCACCAGAGACGAAGGTGAAGCACCAGGCTAAATGAACTTGCAGTTATTTTGCCGAACAAGTGCTGATGGTGATATGGGAGGCTGGTACATTATGTGAATGGGAGTGACTTCGTGGCATGCCGGAAGATACAAGATAGAAGGCATCAAGACTGGTCGAAGGGATGGGTGGAGATACGCGGCGTCCGAGCGAAGCACCAACGATACAACGGGAAAGAGCTCAGGTTAACGTTCGTACGAACAATTATTTTATTTCTCAGGGTCTGACCAAAGCTAATATTTTCAAAGGATGTTTTGATTTAAATGAAAATCTTTAATTACAATAATTCATACTGTCTAGTGCGAAAGAAAGTACAAAAACCAAACTTGATTATTATTGTGCAATCTGGCACATCATAAAATCACTTCAGGTTTTTGTCGTTTTCCGTATGGAAGCAAGTCTACAGGGGGCTGATTGTGTCAAAACGGTGAGGTAGCCGAATTATGCCCTTATATATTATAAATCGTATTATAATATATATATTGAAACGAGTTGTTAATTAACTCACACAATTAAATAAAAGAGAGGGGGACAGGGATTCTTTCTCGGAATGGGTTCCGGGTCTGATCATACATACAATGGAAATTGACAATGGTTTTATTACAAAAAAAAGAACCATGATCATTACAAGCAACTGGACTTAACATACACTTGCTGCCATGTGATCTGTATTCCCTACACCAATCTCTTGTAAATTACATCATTCAATGGTTTGCTACTGTTTCGCCACCACATTCCCCTCCCCTGACATCCATTTTCTGATTACCCTGGTTACTGAATATCAGGTACTTATGCGTATGCCTCTTGTAGCTCTGACGCGTGACTCCACCTCGGCGCTATCCTCGGATTGCTCGGGTCTGCTCGGGTCGCCCGCGTCGCCGCCGTGTCGCCACCCGCGCCCGCCGACCTCTCCAGCAATGCTCGCGAGCACGCCACGCCGTTTCCCAAATCTTCGTTCTTCACAGTCCTGGCAGACGAAATTCATTCGGCATACTCGAAACCTCGTGTCTCTCACGCAACGGGAGCATTAGTTTCACGATTAATCTTTCTCCGTACAACTCACCAGCGTGTGAACGACGCCTGGTTACTGCACTCGCTCGTGTAAATATAATAGTACAAGTCTCAATTATCCACTTTCCGCCCCCTTTTTCCCAGGTTGTAACTTGATGTTACTGCACAGTCCTCACAATCACAATTGTTACTATCCTACGTTTACTCAACGTCTCTATTAGTTGCTGCACTCGTCCATGTCCACGTGTTACCACTTACTACCGACATTATCTGTAGCATCTCTGTTCTTTCACATTACAACACGCATCTTTTTAACTCCGCTTTACCACAGTTACCTGTATCACTCAAGCGTCTACTCACACGATTCTTCTACTTTTTCACACCACACTTTCGCTGATTTCAGATATTACATCGCTCTACCATCTGACCTCCGCCATGTCTGGGCGCTTCTCTCTCGCCACTCTGGCCTCTTGGCCCGTGCTCGGTTCGCGGCACTCGGTTCCTCCGCTGAGCCGGCTCCGGCCCCCCCCCCGACTCCGCCGGCTGGCCAGCCTGTGCCGCGCAGTTTAAACCTACGAATTGGGCCGAAACGCATTGTTATCACTGAGATGATAACAATTCGTTTCATCACCCCCTCCTCCCCTTTTTCCGGATTTTTCACACAAAATCCACCTAAATTTTTGAGTGGGGTCTTCAAGGTCGCCCCCTTCTATAGGGCATGGTCGCAAGTTGTAAAAATTATAACATCCTACTATTTCTTGTCTATCTTGAATCTTGACCAATACCACGCCATCCACAATTTTCCATCGATCCCGTTTTCTCCTTAATGCCGCGATGTCCGGGTCGTCCTCCTGGATCCGGCCCTCTTTAAAACATTTAACTTTGTAATCTTTAATTGGGGCTTGATTCTTACTAAACACTTGCCTGTTGCCTAATATCCCTATTTGCTTGACTTGTTCCCATAGTTTTTCTTCTGATTCCTCCACTACATTACCCGAACATACCTCGTAACCTTCTTCCAATCCTTGGTCCATTTCAGCTTTCTGGCCTCCTAGTTCCGCCAGTTTCCGGTCGAGATCGATCGCAACCCTGCATTCCAACAAGAATTCTGTCCCCAGGATTATTGGACGTAATAAGTTCTTCAGTACCAGCGCTACTACTTCATACCTTTGGTTGCCGATTTCCACATTTATCATGATCTGTTTTGTAATGGGGCTGGACCTCTTCTGGGTTGCTCCTATTACGTACGCCCCATTCATGGGCAAACACCTCATTTTCTTGCCTTCCGCCAACAACTCCTCATCAAATTTCTCCGACACCACCGTAATCGTGCAACCTGTATCCACTAACGCTCCAGTACTTATCCCTTCACACATCAATCTAATCGTGGGGCATTTTCTTATTCGAACGTCTGAGCTCTTTCGCCTCTGCCACGGCTGGTCGTCGTAGGTCACCGTTTGGATGGTGTTAATGGGGACCGCGTTTGACATTTCCCTTGTCTCGTCGGTAATGGGGTCTCTCTTCACCACAGATTCTTCTAGTTTCATGTTTTCTTCCCTCGACTCCAATGGTACTACTTTGTCTTCCACCTCGTGAAGTTTATCCGGTATCTCCATCTGGTATTCCTCAATCTTGTTTTCATTTGCTTTGACGTCTTCTTGACACCTGACTTCCATCTCTCCCATATTGTTGTCTTGTGTCCCAAGATGGTCGTTGATTTGTTCTTGCAAACGAGTCTCCCTTTCCTCTTCCATCTTGTTTGCTTGTGTTTCTGGTTTTCTGTCCTGCCTCTCAAATCGTGCCACTACTTGACTTATTTGATTAGCTAGTTCCCTCGTCCGTTCCTCCTCTCTCTTGTTCTGTTCTTCTGCTAACTCCTTAACTAACACCCTCGTTCGTTCCTCCGCTTTCTTATCCCGTTCTTCCGCTCTCTTATTCTGTTCTTCCATCAGCTTCTTCTGTTCTTCCGCTCTCTTATTCTGTTCTTCCATCAGCTTCTTCTGTTCTTCCGCTTTCCTGTTCTGTTCTTCCGCTATCATTTTCTGTTGTTCCATCAGCTTACTCATCATCTGGATTATGTCCGGTTGAGTACTTGCTTGCCTCTCTCGATTCAATGTTCCTGCTTCAGTCTGGTTGATCGGTGTTGATGTAATTTTGAATTCATGGCTGAAGTCTTCTCCCGTTTCCTCCCTCCATCCACTACCATTCCCTACATCTTCACCTCTCAGTAAAGTGCTCCCACCTATTCCTTCATCGCTATCCTCCATCCTACCCTTCCTCTCTGGTTGCACCGATTCCCTCTGTTGGGCTGCCATCTTGCTATTTAATGACCTCGTTCCCTAACCTAATTCGTATGTTCCCACTACCTACCAATCAACCTAGTAATATTTCTATTTCTAAACTTCTGCCTATTTCCTCCGTCCACCTACATTCACAGTGATCTTGTTATTATTTCTATAGCTAATTATGTTTTGCCCCACAACAATGCTCTTTACCAATCGTGTATCAATTTTCACTATTAATTGACCGTACACATAATTATTCTCATTAACCTGTACAAACTCTCACATAAATCATAGACCCTATTAATAACCTTCACTTCACCAATTAGATTTACACACTGGTATCACCCAATAACACAAAATCGAATGCAGTGGAGTACAAGATAACCTACCCCCTTTCACACTTTATGATTTACACTCTATTTGAACACCATTACTTTAAAAATAATCATTAACTTCACGGTAACACCTTCACAAATTCTTACAAATAATTTTTCATAATGCTCATAATACTGCAAACAACAATCTCCATACCATCTAAATCACAAATGAACAACTTATTAACACTACCGTTAATACAATTTCTGCAAGTAAATCCTCATAGTACCCATAATACTGTAAACACCACCTTCATACACTCTGAACCACCAATAAACAAGTTGTGAAACACTTGTAATACATGTAATACTACCAGCAACCTCATAGTACATATAACACTACCAGCAATATCCTTCATACAATCTAAATCACCACATAAGCAAATTATTGAACACTACTATTGGTATAAATTCCTGCCAATAAACTTTCATAATACATATAACACTATTAGCAACAACCTTCATATGATCTCAATCACCACATAAATACTGCTATTAATATAAATTCCTGCAAATAGATTTTCATAATACAAGTAACACTGTAACACTGCCTTCATATAATCTGAATCCCCCAATAAAATTATTACCCACTGCTGTTAGTATGATTTTAATCTTACAATCTGAACCACAAAATAAACAAATTATTAAACACTATTGTCAATGCCCGTTCCAAAATTACATGAATTCACCAATCTACAAAGTTATTACCTATTACTAGCAATATTTGTTATTCTGCTGCAAAACTCCCTTTTTGTTTCCAACATGACAATTAATACCACACTTATTTTAATCCACCCGTTATCTTGCACCAAAAATAACATTTATGACGCACCCTAAGAACACTACTAATGATTACTTCATTGAACAAAATTATTTCAATCACTTGAGAATGCTTTGTTTTTCAAGTACCACCGAGTACTGTATTACTTAATGTGCCCTCTATATTCTCATTAAACATACAAACAATAATATACAAACTTATTCAGAAAACACTGGCATCAATTAAGAAAAATTTCACTTAAAAAACACTTTTGCATTATTATGCCTATACTTGATCCTCTTCAGAAACCCACCACCTCAAACATAAACATGAATGACAAATCAAATTTAAGTTATTACTATTGCTTGGCAACTATTTTCCTAGCTAACAAATTATATCTATGTACTGGATCACATCAAAACAACTTGTATTCATCACACACTTGTTGTTTTTCCAAAGTAATTACTAGAACTGCTTGTTAATATTACCATTATTCAATATATTTCAAATGCAGCACTACTGTCTATCTTATTATCTCAATAATACCCACACTATTCATTCCCATTGCTTGCATGATTTCACCGGAGCCACATTACTTAGTTTACCGAGTCCAGCCTGTGCGGGCGCCAGTGAAACGAGTTGTTAATTACATTTGTGCACTGAATCAATTCAAAGCAAGTTGTAATTATAACATGCTTCTTACACATTTCAAGGTTATTGTTATAACTGCTTGTTCAATATCAAAATACCTTAATATGCTCCAAATGCAGTACTACTATTTATATTCTCTTATCTTATTTATGCCCGCACTATTGATTTCCATTGCTTGCATGATTTTACCGGAGCCACATTACTTAGTTTACCGAGTCCAGCCTGTGCGGGCGCCAGTGAAACGAGTTGTTAATTACATTTGTGCACTGAATCAATTCAAAGCAAGTTGTAATTATAACATGCTTCTTACACATTTCAAGGTTATTGTTATAACTGCTTGTTCAATATCAAAATACCTTAATATGCTCCAAATGCAGTACTACTATTTATATTCTCTTATCTTATTTATGCCCGCACTATTGATTTCCATTGCTTGCATGATTTTACCGGAGCCACATTACTTAGTTTACCGAGGTCCAGCCTGTGCGGGCGCCAGTGAAACGAGTTGTTAATTACATTTGTGCACTGAATCAATTCAAAGCAAGTTGTAATTATAACATGCTTCTTACACATTTCAAGGTTATTGTTATAACTGCTTGTTCAATATCAAAATACCTTAATATGCTCCAAATGCAGTACTACTATTTATATTCTCTTATCTTATTTATGCCCGCACTATTGATTTCCATTGCTTGCATGATTTTACCGGAGCCACATTACTTAGTTTACCGAGTCCAGCCTGTGCGGGCGCCAGTGAAACGAGTTGTTAATTAACTCACACAAATTAAATAAAAGAGAGGGGGACAGGGATTCTTTCTCAGGAATGGGTTCCGGGTCTGATCATACATACAATGGAAATTGACAATGGTTTATTACAAAAAAAGAACCATGATCATTACAAGCAACTGGACTTAACATACACTTGCTGCCATGTGATCTGTATTCCCTACACCAATCTCTTGTAAATTACATCATTCAATGGTTTGCTACTGTTCGCACCACATTCCCCTCCCCTGACATCCATTTTCTGATTACCCTGGTTACTGAATATCAGGTACTTATGCTGTATGCCTCTTGTAGCTCTGACGCGTGACTCCACCTCGGCGCTATCCTCGGGATTGCTCGGGTCTGCTCGGTCGCCCGCGTCGCCGCCGTGTCGCCACCGCGCCCGCCGCCCTCTCCAGCAATGCTCGCGAGCACGCCACGCCGTTTCCCAAATCTTCGTTCTTCACAGTCCTGGCAGACGAAATTCATTCGGCATACTCGAACACTCGTGTCTCTCACGCAACGGGAGCATTAGTTTCACGATTAATCTTTCTCCGTACAACTCACCAGCGTGTGAACGACGCCTGGTTACTGCACTCGCTCGTGTAAATATAATAGTACAAGTCTCAATTATCACTTTCCGCCCCCTTTTTCCCAGGTTGTAACTTTGATGTTACTGCACAGTCCTCACAATCACAATTGTTACTATCCTACGTTTACTCAACGTCTCTATTAGTTGCTGCACTCGTCCATGTCCACGTGTTTACCACTTACTACCGACATTATCTGTAGCATCTCTGTTCTTTCACATTACACACGCATCTTTTTAACTCCGCTTTACCACAGTTACCTGTATCACTCAAGCGTCTACTCACACGATTCTTCTACTTTTTTCACACCACACTTTCGCTGATTTCAGATATTACATCGCTCTACCATCTGACCTCCGCCATGTCTGGGCGCTTCTCTCTCGCCACTCTGGCCTCTTGGCCCGTGCTCGGTTCGCGGCACTCGGTTCCTCCGCTGAGCCGGCTCCGGCCCCCCCCCCGACTCCGCCGGCTGGCCAGCCTGTGCCGCGCAGTTTAAACCTACGAATTGGGCCGAAACGCATTGTTATCACTGAGATGATAACAATTCGTTTCAATATATATATATATATATATTGTTGTAACACTGTTCATTGTTTTAACACTAGATATATAACCGTACTTTACCTGATTCTGCTGCCAGACAGGTACTGAAAGACACACACATAAATAAATCAAGATTTATTTATGTGTGTGTCTTTATAAGAATCCGTTGGTAGGGAATGTAAAACAGAAATTTGGACAACAATGAACACGAGTTTTCCTGTATTGACGAACGAAAAAAATTAGTTAGTTGGAGCTCAGATCTCATAGCGAGAGGGTCATTTATGAATTAGGGGGTGCGTGACCGAGTTCAGACGATGATGAAAGGAGCAGGATTGTGTTTTAGGGGATCGCCTTGATAAGACACTTGTTGGCATATTCTCAAATTAAATCCCTTGAAGCTTCTATACTTCAACATTATTATTATTCATTAATTACATCTGTTACAAATGACATTGTTTTAACACTAGAACGCCGAGAGGCGTCATTTCGACTCCAGCACTCTTTATGTCCTTATAACTTCTTTGCTTTTGAAGACAGGATTTTGTGATTTCGTGACTTTTCATAAATTTCAGTTATTTACATTATGTTAAAAACTGACGTATAATAAACATATTCCAAGAAAAATTACCGAATTTACCTAGAACGCCCGCCAGGCGTCATTTCGACTCCATGAATATTGACCCAATCTTGTAGACGCTGATTCATACAGTTCAACGTTGAAAAAAGTTTAATGTGTCTCCATATATTTCAGATACTTTTTTAACAAATTTGCATGGATTCCTTCCGCTTTACATTGTTTCCAGGTCTTTTTGATCAATATATGTTAAGTCTTGAATCTTGAGTTGTTTCGTTACGGTAGAGCAAAAATATCATGTTTTAAAATCAAATTATTGTTACTTGAAAAGAAAAGGATTGTTATCATATAATGGTTTAATGACAAAATATTTCTTATTATTATTTATATTAAGGGAAGTGTTCCGAGTTTGGAAGAGATTTTTAGTGCACAGGAGGGCACTTCGGACTCCAGATAGTGATGATGTGGTCAGATATAGTTGGTTTTTTATTCATTCTTGTTTCATGAATCATGCTTTTTGAAATGATAAGAGAGATTTGAAAAGAAGTAAGGGCTAATTTTACTGATTAAAACTGAAAAATAGTTTTTAGTATGATGTGATACATTTTCAAACTATAGACGTATTATGCCAGATGAACGGAATTGATTTTCGTTTCAAACTCGTTGAATTTACACAGTTCATGGCACACAAGCAGAATGAAAGAAGCAAACAATTGTGACTTGTGGGGATGATCACTAAAAAACGTGTGAAGTCTGGAAAACTAAGAGGAAACTTTTGAAAAATGTAGCCGTGAACTACGCATCAGAATACGCAGGTGTTATCTGGATAACTTTCTACCAAATGTGATTGAAAACTGTGTCCTGTACAAGGCATTAACAATTTGAATCATACACTTAAACTATTTTGCACTGTATGCATTGTAAAGTCAATAATGTAGAAAGTAAATACAACCCGAACAAAAACTAAAAGCTATTTAGAACTAAACTTCGTTGGAAAATCCATCATGAAACGGACATCAAGTTTCCATCGGTGTGAAACAAACACGAATTTGTAACATATATGTTTTTATGATAAATATATTATTTAAATAAAATAATTAATATAAATAAAGTTGAGATAATGCTAGGCAGTATGGGAAGTGCAAAAGCAAAGGAAATATATTTTTCTACGCAGTGAACCTCATGTTACGGAAAATTAAAAGTTTATAACATTTGTATTGTTATTGTTGCAAAATTATTAGCAGATACACGCTTACTTTTCAACATTTTATTTGTCCGTTTACTTTCCCATTCCGTCCAATATGTTTCTTTAACTTCCATTCTGCGGAATAGAATTGCCAATTGTTTAAAATATATTGAAGTTGTAGCGTAATAATTCCACTATACACTCATTAATTATCTTTAATGTTGGTATACTAACGTAGATAAATATTTTTGAAATGTTTCCGTTGAAGAAGTATCGTTGAAGGCACGGAGTCGAAACGACGCCGCTGGGCGTTCTAGGGGGTATAAGAAAGCCGGGCGTAAACTTCGCTTTAACGGTTCACATGTGAACCTAATTGAAAATACCTCCTAAAATAACACTCGTTATTAACCAACTTGATGTAACAAATTACTTAATTATTTTGATTCACTACAATCAGTCATTACATCATGCATCTGAATAATCTTGCACCATACTGCCCACCCACTATACTAATTCAAACTGATCCCCTTCATAAAATATTCTGATACTCATTGTTGTGCCTCCGCGTTGTCCTGCGGCATTCGCCCGCGCTCGGCTTCGGACGGCTCCGCTCGGCTCATTCCCCGACGAGCGGTTGCGTCCCCCGCGTGTCCACTCCGCCTCCATCGCCACCTCTTTCAAGTCCACGTCACTTCCAGAAAATATCAGCCGGCCTTCGCTGTTACACTATTTCCTAGCCGCACTCGTTATCCGCGGTGTCCCGCTCGGCAAGGATACGGGTCCATTCTCACTCGATGCCACATCGCGTGCACCATGCAATCAAAATTCGAAATACACCATTGTTCTCACACACGTGCCCGCGAGAGGATGGCACAGACTTTCCCGTATTAGTTTTCTATTTCCTTGGGTCTTCGCTAGCTATTCGGAATTGCCATATACTCTTTCTTGCCAGCTACCATCTATCACAGCCAAAAGTACATTTTTTTTGTCATTTTCTTAATTTTTCGGTTTCCTGTTGGTAGAAAAAAAATATGTTGTAGAATATTAAAGGACACCAAAACCTAGCAGTAAATGGCAAATTTTCTTTTAAAATTATGTTGTTTAACAGGTTGAACGCCATGAGGGTCAAAAGTGGTACTCAACAGATCTGGTTTCGTAACGTGTGAGGGTTGTATGTGACCCTCATTTACTTTTTGTTTTTGCCATGAATGTAATCTCTTGCATCCGTTGCATCCTTTTGCAATACTTTGTGAATTTTAGTTCTTCAGTAAACGTAGACACCCTAAACGAAACATATAAGTAAGACTTTTCAATCTTGAATGCCAGATGTTGGTTTAGCCGTGATCGCTAAGTCATTGTACATTCCTGGCCAGAGTGTACACATGGCTTGCGTCAGTTCGAATCTTCATCTAAAACCGTGCTTACCTGCTATAAACCTGTGGTAAGTCGGAGGGAGAGGCCGATGTAAAACAAACGGTGGTTGGTCTGCATCGAAGTTGACGGGGTTTAAGCAGCTAAAGTTTGAACGGTTTTGCTTCTTTTTATAGAAAAAATACTCAACGCGACAACTATGGGCGGGCGCTATGCGAGCAGAATAGCTGTGACACTACGAAACCAAAAACCTAAAAATTCCGTTGGGCGTCCAACCTGTTAAGAGAAAATGGCGTTTTAGCGCTAATAAAATGCGAAATTTGAAGCTAATTTTCACAGAAAATGTGGTGAGTTTTCAAAATACTTTATTTGAAGTTATTTAAAGCACTTACACTCACAAATACAATAATGTTACAAATTTCTGGCAATGTGAATATTAAAGATGTGAAAGATCCTTTAAAAAAAATTACATATGTGTAATTTTTGAAAAAACAAAAAAACCTCAAAATAAACTTTACGGCCTATTAAAGAATGCAATTACCACTATCCGATCGAAAAGTTTGAAGAAATTTTTTTAGCCATTCATGAGAAATGGCGTTTGAGTGTTTCTGAAAATGTGGAAATTTGAGCTAGTTTTCACAGAAAACGATGTTTTCAATAAACTTTACCTGACATTATTTTAAAGCATGTGTACTCATAAAAATATTAGTGTAAACACTTCGCCGCTAATGTAAATATTAACGAGGTGAGAGACAAATAAAAAAAATTACATTTTTGCAATTTTGAAAAAAAAATAATAGAGCAATATAGTTTATGTCATCTCATAGGATACATTTAGCACTATCCCTACCAAAAGTTTAAAGAAAAAAATTGGAGTCGTTTTGAGAAAATCTAGTTTTTGTAATTTTTTTAATATTGCACATATTGCACGCAATATTGCACGAAAACTACTAAAATTTTTCAAAACAATGTACATGACCTCTAAACAATGAAACTCACTTTGGAGAACACATTTTATTTGAAGTAAAACTCTCTATCTTCAAATTTTGTAGTTGGAGAAAGACGCCGAAAAATATTCATTTTCGAAAATTCAGAGTTATCCGTGTTTATCGGACTTATGCCATGTTAATAAGTGTATTTTACTCTATTCATACAAGAAATGTAAAGAAAATATTTGGAGCCTTTTTTGAGAAAATTTTGAAAATCCCCGGGGGGCTTCATGTAATGTACCACCAAATTTTGAAGAATCTTTTTCAAAATCTCAAAGCTTCTACTAAATCCAGATCGACCGGGGAATACCCATTTTGGAAGAAATCGTACGTATGGTTTAGGCGCTAGCAGTGTTCACAGACGGACAGACAGACGGATGTTTTCCTTTCAATTAGGTTTTCGGTATCAAGGACCTAGAAAACAGGGTTTCCGGCCTACACCACGTGTTAGGGGATTTTTTTTTCTTAATTTAGCTACTGATTGTATCCACTTTTTCGTTTTCACGGCCCGGCAATTAATTTTTTTTTCGCCGGAAATCGGCCATTTTTCGCGCAGCATTACATAACTTTCCCTATCCTACGTTAATCACTCCGTGTATACGTACGTATACAGGAAAGTAAAAATTTACATGATTTTAATGACAGAAGTAACTATGGACAACAAATTTCTTTGAAGAGAAAATTACTGTCTTCAATTTTGTAGTTGTAGGACGCCACCGTTGTAAATTGCAACTCGCATTATCAAATATTCAACGTTGACCGTGAAAATGGGACCTATGCCACCTATATACGTGCATTTTACTCAAATTTTTCAAGAAATTTAAAGAAACGTTTAGAGCGGGTTTTGAAAACAAAAAATTAAATTCGCTTTTACTTCAAAAATTACTTCAAATACTTTGAAACTGGGAAAGCAATACCCTCACTAAAGAAAATATTTTAACTGCAAACGATTCAAAAATGATGAACACAAATTTTAGTTTCATCATTTATCGTCAAATTTTACGTACGATTCTCAAATACTCACGTACTTTTTAGCGGTTTCATTTTCGGATATTTTAATTGAAATATGATACGTACACAGGAGCAATGGGTATTTTGCGACAAGAAACGATTTCGTACGATTTAAGCAATAAAATTATTCCAAAAATGCACATGTAATAATATTACAGCATAAGTAATACCCTATAATGACACTAAAGCCACAACACTAATATGAGTTAAGTTCTTCCAGAAAATGGGCTTTTGTCACAGACAGGCTTAGTAATCTGTGTTAAAGTTCTATCAATCTAAGTTGTTCAACAATTAACATCTTCAACAATCTAAGTTGTGTTGAATATGATGTTGTGAAGAGTTATGGATGACAGTGTCTGTGTACATCGATTTTCTTCGATATTTTATGTATGTTTGTTTCCAGATATGCTGATATTCAGGTGTAATAAATTAATTGATTTGTCTTCTTTCCATAGTTAATTGTATAGAACGTTGTTTCAAAATTACTGTAATATTAAATGATTCAACACCCATCCCTGTATTTCCTGTCTTTCAATGCATGAAATGTTAATTCTGTTTTTAAAAATTATATGTATATGTGTGTATATATATATACATATAAACATATATATTATTTCTGTAAAACGGCTGATTTTTAATGACCCTCCTATTCGCCTCTCAGTGAACGGTTTTTAACAAATGAGGTACTAAAATAAGGGAAAAAATTAGGAGTGGAGGAAATTATATATTGAACAGTTCAAAGCTTTCCTTTATTAATAAAAAGCTACGAAATTTGCGTTGTTTGAAATAGAATGGAAACGGGATAATGGCATCACGCGCATCTTCGCATATTGGTGGGAAGTGCTAGAGTAAGATGGCGGAGCTTTGAGAACATATTGCTTTACGTTGTTTTGCGAGATCCTGCTTGATCTGTAGTTGTTAATACCAACGAAATTAATATTATTATCAATGGTAAGTATTTAATAAACTTTCTTATGTACTAGCTGAACCCGTGCGATTACATAGTACATAGAACAATTGAGCTGTAGAAAAGTTACCACAAAAAGTACTTTATTTCAAAATCTTTTACACGTACATGGATAACATATACTCATTGTATCGTAATGACTGAGATGTTTAGTATCATCACTGAAATTTTAATGTTCAGTATGTAATGTATGTACATTTTGTTTGTTTGTTTTCAGATTACTAATCTTCATTAGACGACGGGACGTTTGTAAATTTTTATTTTTTTTAACTGACAACTAAAATGTATTGATAGACATATTGATTAATGATATTGATGAAACAGGGATGAGGTGAACGCTATTTTATTTTGTTGTAAGCTGAATTATTTGTGTGATTAATGTTCTGTAAGTCGTTAGTTGATAGTCCTTAAATGATGAGTTCTATCAGTGTTTGATTTATAGAATTTTGGGTGTCGAAACTCACCCCAAAAATAATTATAATTTAATAGAAATAGTTATAATACTTTCATCATAATATTTTTAATAATCATAATACTTATTAACAGTAACAGTAGTAGAACTGGCTCCATGTGAATGAAATTATTATAAAAGGAAATACAAAATTAGAGTTTATAATGATATTGTATCGTTTTTAATTATAATTTCATTACGTTCTTAAAAATGATGCAGTGTAGAATTTAAATCTCCACTTTATAGTGGAAAATTATTAAATTTTGAGCACAACATCACCACCTTACCATTGGCCGCTATGGTTAAGGTACAACACTTATCTCTGAAGCATCGTTAACCATGAGGTCCTAGGATTCTGGTCGCGAGCCTAGCGATTGGCGGCACTTTCTAGATCGTTGCATCTAATTTAGGTACTGTTTGGAGGAGGATAGTAGCGTCCAGTTGCTATGATGTATTTGCCCATAGTGCCTCGCATCAACACCAGGCGGATGACGTAGTACACTAACAAACGGCCAGGGACACCACGCACCCTTTCAAATAAAGGATTCACAATTTTCACATCACGTAAGGGATTAAAGACCGCAATAGTTGGTAAGGCAGGAATCAAAGCCTACTCTCAATTCTCCCATGATATCATCCGTTTTCATCCTCTCAGTCAGATCGGCCTGAGAGTTGTTAACATTTTTTTCTGACATGAGCTGCGGCCGCAAGTTCTAAATTCTCCCATTCACGTACACCCTCTGCTCCACCGGTTCGGATTTACATTTACTCCCACTGCATCATCTTAATCGATACACACTCACACACCTGTCCTCTACCGTACGGCTTCCACCAGGGAAAGAGGCTTAAGGCACCAACTGATGTCACTGCATTGTGTCGTGGGGGTTTGGGTCTGGCACCACGTGCAGGGGAGTGGAAGGACGGTAAGGGCAGAAGGTGCCCTCTGGGCCGTTCCCTATTCTATTAAAGGCCTAGAGTGGATGAGAGGGAGCAATCAGAACAGGGATGACCCTAGTCATGGCAAACAGCAGTTTATTGGAAAGCTGTGACTTACACATGCAGCTGACGTAGCCCAGCCTTGGCGAGGACGGTCTTCCGGAAGGGCGACTTAGCAGCGGCCATGGCGACACTCGAAGTGCACGGTGATCAGGGGCAAGGGCTGGAAGCTGCTAGCAGGAACCCGGAGGGTCTGTCTGGACTAGCGGGATTGAGGAGTGTCGGCAGGGCCAGTTGGGGCCGATCTGAACCGACGGGGAGGTGAAGGGAGGTCGGCAGGGCCAGTTTGGGCCGATCTGAACCGACTAGGGGAGAAGGGAAGTCGGCAGGGCCAGTTTGGGCCAATCTGAACCGACGGGGAGAGGAAGGTCCGTACACGCGGGCGACGAGCTCACGAGTAGCATTCGTCCCCCCCCTAAGCGGAGGTTAAGCTGTTATATAGGCCTTTTCTGCTGAGACGCTCTTTCCGCGGCGGAGCTACGTCATTATGCTTACGCGGGCGCCAGCCGTCTGCGGCCACGCGACAATTGCCTCTGACTGGGAAGTCCTAGGTTGAGTTCCGACGGTAGCAAGATTTTCCTTACTAGCTCCTCAGCTAGGTCGAATCCAGGCGTTGCCTGGAGGAGAATTCTAATGGCCAGCTGCTCTGATCCCTGGTTTCCGTGGTTTCTCCTATTTGTTCCAGGCGAATACCGAAGCAGTACCCTTGCAAATGAGCCATAGACCGCGCGCTATATTTCCATCCTCTTTCTTGTCCTATTTCCTTTATTTACACCCACTTACACTAACATGCCCTACACTACCAATACGCCTGGAGATCGGGCGAGAGCTTAGAGCTTGTCTTGGATAGGGCGCTTTTCCCGCGCGTTGGTGGGAGAAACCTGGTTGAGGAAAGCCCCGCTAGCCTACGGTGGTTGGCGCTGTATCTCGCAATTCAGCGGGGCAAGATCTCCGCCATCTCCCGAGACAAATCATGCACTACACTTAAGGGACAAACGACCTTCGCCGTTGACGCGCCAGGAATCACTAACAATCCATCAATCAGAATGACTTCCTCCGCCTCTGTGTCCTCCTCCCCTCTCCCCCCCTGCCAAGGCGAGCGCACCTGTCCCCTGCCCGCCGCGGCATGGACGCGGCCCGATTGTTTCCCGGCGTCGCGATAAATCCCCCGGAGGCCCGGACGGCGGGGAGGCGCCCATCCCTCAGCCACTGATAAAGTCCTCCGCTCTGCCGACGATCCCATGGAAATTGCGGCGGTTTTTCCACGCTCCAGAGCTGATTGCACACGGCTCGCTCCGCTCTTCCCTCGCGACCCCCCTCCCGAACACCGGCCTCAGCTGCCTCCTCCCCCACTGTCCCTTGATCCTCCAGTGACCACGCTCAATCTGCCCCCGCTTGACGTCTTTGCACAAAAATACGTCGCCGCGTTCCATGACCTCGCGTAGTCACCCCCTTTGCCGCCAAACTTGCAGTTGCCTCTGTCCTCATCTTGAATCCGTTCTCACGTTCTCGCGCTCACAAGACGTTCCACCCTCACCTTGCCCCCTGCTAAGGCTACAGAAAAGCAATTCCCAGTTTTGGAACAGCAGTGAAGTAAAATTTGTGCTGTCACGTATCGAAAAGAAGAAACACCTCTGCAGCAATAACAATTCTGATTCCTATACAATTACGTTATCAGCATACAGAGCCGTTGAAATGTCCTTGCAAATGTCAAATACATCAATATTACTAAGCTGCGGATTCATTGGCACGAAAAACTGTGGAAATTATCAGGAAAATGGGCATTTAAAAATGTCTAACCGGCATTTAACAATACAAAATACGTATTTATTGTAAATTACGCATTTAACTACTGGTTATAAAGAATGGCAGAGACTTCCCCGAATTAGTTTCTATTTCCTGGGCTATGGGCTAGCTATTCGGAATTGCAACATGCTCATGCCAGCTGCCATCTATCCCAGCCCAAAGTAAATTTTTTTGACGTTTTCTCACTTTCTTTGGTTTTCTAATGGTGTACCGGAAATAAAAATGTAAGACAATTAAAGAACACTAAAGCCTCGTCCTAAATAGCAATTTTTTAAAAAAATATTTGGAGCTCTTTTTAAGAAAATGGCGTATAAATGCTACTAAAAATGCGACATTTCAAGCTTTATTTCACAGAAAGGGTTTGAGTTTTCGAAAATCTTCATTTGAAGTGATTTGAAGCACGTTAACTAACAAATTCAATAATGTATACAAATTGCTGGTAATCTGCATATTGAAGGTGTGAGAGGTCTTTCAAAAAAGTTACATTTCTGTATTTTTTACAAAACCCAAAAAATACCCCAAACTAAACTTTACGTCATATTAAAGAGCGTAAATAACACTATGCAATCGAAAAGTTTGAAGAAAGAATATGGAGCCATTTACGAGAAAATGGCGTTTCAGCGTTTGTGAAAATGCGGATTTTTGAGCTAGTTTTCCAGTGGAGTTCTCCACAAATTTTACTTGACGTTATTTAAAGCACCTGTACTCGTAAATATAATAATGTGAACAAATCTAATGTAAAGCTAATGTAAGCTAATGTAAATATTAACGTGAGATACAAGTAAAAAACATAATTTTTTGCAATTTTTGAAAAAACAAAATAATAGAGAAAAATTACGTTTACGTCATCTCATACAGCACATTTAGCACTACACCTGCGATAAACTTTAAACAAAATTGGAGCCGATTTTTGAGAAAATCTGAATTCTATAATTTTTACTTTCCTGTAGACGTACGTATACACGAAGTGATATCCGTAGTATAGGGAAAGTTATGTAATGCTGCGCGAAAAAATAGCGCCATTTTCGGCAGAAAAAAATTCGTTGCCGCGCCCTGATAACGAAAAAGTGGATAAAACCAGTTGCTAAATTAAGAAAAAAAATCCTCTAACACGTGGTGTAGCCAGAAACCCTGCTTTCTAGATCCTTGATACCGAAACATCAATTGAAAGGAAAACGTCCGTCAGTCTGTCCGTCTGTGAACACTGCTAGCGCCTAAATCATACGTACGATTTCTTCTAAAATGGATATTCCCGGTCGATCTAAATTCAGTCGAAGCTTTGAGATTTTGAAAAAGATTCTTCAAAATTTGGGGGTACTTTGCATGAAGCCCCTTGGGGATTTTCAAAATTTTCTCGAAAATGGCTCCAATTTTTTTCTTTAAATTTCTTGTATGAATAGAGTAAGATACACTTAATAACATGATATAGGTCCGATTTCCACATATAACTCTGAATTTTGAAAATTGTGAAAGGTTGAATTTTGTTTCGGCGTTTTTTCTCCAACTACAAAATTGACGATAGAGATTTTTTCTTCATATAAAATTTGTTGTGCATATTGAGTTCTTTCATAAAGATCATGTAAATGTTTTTCAAAATCTTAGTAGTTTTCGTGCAATATTGCGTGCAATATGTGCAATTCTGAAAAATTACAAAAACAAGATTTTCTCAAAACGGCTCCAAAAGTTTTCTTTAAACTTTTGGCAGGGATAGTGGTAATGTACTCTAGTAGATGACATAATAGCCATATTGCTCTATAGGTTGGTTTTTTCAAAAATTACAAAAATGTACATTTTTTCACATGTTTCTCACGTCGATAAAATTTACATTAGCGGCGATTTTTTCACATGATTATATTTAGGAGAACATGCGCTTTGGTGCCTCGTGGCTCAAGAGCGAAGTCGCTCGCCTTTCATCAAGGAGGTCCAGGTTCGATTCCCGTCGATCTCATGTGAAATTTGTTCCAACAAAACGAGTCTAACTGCTTCACAAGAACTAGTCCAACCTTTGTGAAGTGTCCTAAACCTTATCCACTTCCTTATTCCTTCCCAATTCTAGCCGCTGGGTAGTGACGCAGGGGCGCGCGGAGTGAGGCGCGTACGCGGAGATGCTACCTAGCGGTCCTCTTGACGACTAACGAGACGTGACAATGACTTCAATTAATTCTTGTAATTGAGGATTACTCCCAGAAAGTTGCGCATCAGTAGAGGATTACTCTGAAAGCGCTAGTAAAGTTTGCTAGCTGAAAGTAAAGTTTCTCGAAAACACAACCGTTTTCCGTGAAAAGAAGCTCAAAATGTTTCTTAAAAATTTCTTGTAAGAATAGAGTAAAATACATTTATTAAGGTGCCATAGGTCCGATTTTCACGGATAACTCTGAATTTTCGAAATTTGCAAAACTTGAATTTTTTTTCGGCGTCTTTCTGGAACTACAAAATTGAAGATAGAGATTTTTCTTTAAATAAAATTTGTACATTTTTTGAAAATTTTAGTAGTTTTTCGCGCAATGTTGCGTACATTATGTGCTATTTTAAATAATAACAAAAACATTTTCTCTAAAAACCGGTTCCAAAATGTTTCTTTAAACTTTTGGTAGGTATAGTGCCTAATGTATTTTATCAGGAGACAGAAACGTCATATGGCTCTATTGTTTTGTGTTTTTCAAAAATTGCAAAAAAGGAATTTTTGTGACTTTTCCCTCACGTCGTTAATATTTATATTAGCCTTGATTTGTTGACGCGCATTTTATGAAACGCTCAAAACGCCATTTTCTCATATATGGCTGCAAATCTTATCTTGATACTTTTGTAACGGATAGTGATAATTACAATCTTTAATATGACGTAAAGTTTATTTTGAGTTTTTTTTTGTTTTTTTTTTTAATATATAAATGTATTTTTTGGAAGCTCTCTCACGTCTTCTATATGCTTATTACCAACAATTTTTAAATATTATTAAATTTGTGAGTGTAAGTGCTTCAAATAACTTCAAATAAAGTACTTTGAAAATTGAAACAATTTCTGCGAAAATGAGCTTGAAATTTTGCATTTTTAGTAGCACTATAACACAATTTTCTATAAAATGGCACATGCACATTACTTGCAATTTGTAAACGCTATTTTATTTGTTAGTTCATGTAGTTCAATGACCTCGAATGATGTTTTTCGATCATTCAAAAAAATTCTCTGTGAAAATGAGCTTCAAACTTTGCATTTACAGCAGTGCTTAAACGCTGTTTCTTTAAAACGGCCTCAAATGTTTCAAAGAATATTGCCATTTACTGTTCTTTAATATTTTTAAAATAACATTCCCGTTCTACTATTTGGAAACCGAAATATTAAGTATAGATCAAAAGAATTTACTTTGGGCGACGATAGATGGCAGTTGGGAAGAGAATGTGTCAAGTCCGAATAGCTAGTCCACACCGAGGAAAATAGAAAACTAATATGGGAAATTCTGTTCCATTCTGTAGAACCACTAGTTTCGTTATCAGGACCCGGCAATGATTTTTTCGGCCGAAAATACGCCGGTTTTTCGCGCAGCATTACAAAACTTTCTCTATACTCCGTATATACGTACGTAAACGAAAAAGTAAAAATAATCTCCTAACACGTGGTGTAGCCAGAATTCCTCCTTTGTGGGTCTTTGATACCGAACAACCAATTGAAAGCATAGTGTCCGTCTGTCCGTCCGTCAGTCCGTCCTCCCGTCCGTCTGTGAACACTACTAGTGCCTAAACATGCGTAGGAATATTTTCTTCAAATTGAAGAAACCCCTGTCTACCTGGCTCGAGTGGAAGTTTGAAATTTTGAAAAATGTTCTATAAAATTTGCGGGTACTTTACATGAAGCCCCTGGATATTTTCAAACTTTTTTCAAAAACGGCTCCAAATTGTTTCTTTAAACAATTGGTAGGGATAGTTCCTCATGAGTACACTGTGAGATGACATAAACATGTTTGTTCTTTTTTTGTTTTTTCAAAAATTACAAAAGTGTATTTTTTGACTTGTCTTTTACGTCGTTAATATATACATTAGCGGCGATTTGTTCGCATTATTATATTTATGAGTTAATGGGCTTTATATAATGTGAAGTAAAGTTTGTGGAAAGCTCAAAAGTTTGCTATGAAAACCAGCTCAAATTTCCGCTTTTTTCAGAAAACGCTCAAACGCCATTTTCTCATAAATGGATCTAAATATATACTTCAAAGTTTTCGAACGGATACTGCTAATTACACTCATTAATAAGACGTGAAGTTTAATTTGGGGTAATTTTGTTGTTTTTTTTCCTTAAAAAAATACACAAATGTAATTTTTTTGAAAGATCTCTCACATCGTTAATATGCAGTATTCCAGCAAATTGTAGACCACACTATTGGTTTTGTGAGTTGATGTTCTTCAAATAATTTCTGATGATGAATTTCGATAACTGAAAACTGTGTGTGAAAATGAGCTTCAAATTACTCAGTTTCAGTAGAGCTTAAACGCCATTTTCTTAAAAAACAGCTCAAAATGTGTCAAAGATAATTGTCATTGCGGACAAGGTTTTACTGTTTTGTAATATTCGTAAAATAACATTTTCTTTCTACTATTAGGAAACCGAAAAATTAATAAAAATATGAAAAAATATACTTGGGGCGGCGATAAATGGCCGGTGTCAAGATAGTGTTGGAAACCCGAGTAGCTAGCCAAGACTTAAAGAAATAGAAAAGAATAACTGGAAAGTCTGTGCCATGTTGTAGCACCACTAGTTTCTATTCTTGAGCGATATGATCTCGGAAAATATATACCACATACAAAGCGTGCTACACCGCCCTCGATGTCCCATTGATAATTTGATTTATTAAAATTCGAGATATTTCTCTCAAAGATCACGGAATTTCGAATTTGATCAAACACATCCGACTGCCTCTCCATGTTGTCCAGGAAAAGTCTTTAGTCTCCCAACGTGCCCGCGTTTTCAATGTGCGCTTCCGCATCTGAAGTGGAACGTAAACGTTTCCAACGCAGTCGGAATTCTGCGAAGGATCGTGATGAGTGCTGGATGCGTAGAACGAGAGGGCGTCTCAAAATTTCTCTCTTTGGAGCGGAACGAATGTTCCGAGAACGGTGTGTCGCATTTAGAAAACAATATAACTTTTGCGATACCATCGATTCTTGGAAAAGCACTTGACACAGGAGCACAGCTCTGACAGAACCGAAGTACTTCTGCTGGAAATTGTAGATGTCCCAGAGTACTTTTTTAGTTACAGACGTGCTCTCCGAACCTATTGTGCATCCAAACATTTGATTGCAGTACGGCGCCTTATGGAGTATTGCCCTCTCTTTCTATCCAATACAATTTTACATAAGACTCTCTCTTTCTACCGCAAGCTGTGTTGCCGATTCAGGAGGCTCGGGGTTATTCGACACGTCCATTTTGTTTCACGCGCAAATACTTAACAAGTTCATTCAACGATAGCTTCAGTTGTGTTAATCTTAGACAATTGAGTTTTTTACCAGTTATTCCCAGAACTCTTATGAATGTGGCGGTTATTTTGTAATTTCGTTTTATGGTTTAATTTCCATGAAATTAATTATAAATGATAGACAAATGCTTATTTCTACATTTTGACGTTCTTAAATTTTCACTATGCGAGAAACTTTTTTATTATTGCAGAAAAGCACAAACACCCAGCGGATGAAATGACAAGGGAAGTCCAAATTTTGATATGAGACCAACCACATTTCTGTATGAATCATGGTTCTTGAGTTAGACGGTAATAAAAACAATATTTCGTGCGCTCCGAACGAACATTTCATGTCGTTAAGTGATCTTAAATACTTCTCTGCGATTCTCAAGAGGCGATGTGAAAGGAAAAAATAGAGTATTTATTTTTGAATTTCACTTATTAAAAACAGTGAAAATGCATTTAAACATATATAAAAATGAATTAGAAATTTTACAGTTAATAATATTAATGCTAAAGACATTCAACCAGTAGTTGTCGTAAAATGTGCTTTCAAATGCAAATAGGTGACGAATTATTAGCTGGGTGTTCGAAAAGAATATTATGCATTGTCCGCACAAACCCTTGCAGTATTTGATACCATCCACATCATCTTACCTTTGTGAATGAGCATTTTCCCTTTATTTTACATAAAAAAAGTGGATGTATTGGACGTATAAAATGACTTGTGACTAAACATTAGCAATATTGACCTTGATATCGATGTCATTCGCGCAAAACAATTCAAGCCTCGTCAGTATGTGATGAATTAACAATGTTCCAACTGGATTTGGAATCGTTTTGCTATTGATATTTCAGTTTTAACTCTCATTTAAAGGCCTGTTTTTTAAATAATAATTCTAATAAAAATAATACATCTTTTTTATCAAAAATCTTTAATTTCTAATATTAAGCAATCTATTTAACATGTTTTGAAATTATTTCCGTTCAAGTTGGTATTCAAGGTGCTGAACAAGCTGGCAAAACTTCATGTCAATCCAAGTATTCAGCACGGTGAGTGTTGCGTATAAGCGCCGCTGAGAAGTGACAACACTGTTCTCCATAAGCTCTATACTGCAATCAAATGCTTGGACGCTCTTATAGGCGAGGAAAGACGCTTGCGGTTCCATAACCTCCTTTTTTGAACCGTTTTTATAAAAAAATATTTAACCTTACCAGTGGGATTGTCACTTTACATGTAAATGTTATTTTCTTTTACGTAATATAGAAAGGCTGCCCCACAGTGGCTAAAGGCAATGTATTTGCACATCCTTTGAGCAGCCACAATGCTCTTTCTCAAGTTTATGATCGAAGCGCTGGTTTAGCGTTGGTGTCCAATGCATTCATCATAACTGAAATGATCGCTAGGCGTGCTCCTCACATTGCCCTTGCCCCCGCCCACACAGAATTTTTCTACACGGAGGAGAGGGAGGGAGCTGTCAAGTACAGTATCATGACTTGATTTTTTCTCAACAAGAATTTTTCATTATGCTGTATATAAAATATATTTTTATATGTTGACTTGCAGTTATTATTTATAATGTAAACAACTGATATTTTTAATGACTCATCAGTATAGAAATTAAGCAAAAGCTATATTTTTACTTTCTCGTTCTTAGAGGAAACGTCTTAAGAGAGAAAGTTATGTAATGCTTCGCGAAAAACAGGCAAATGTTGGCAGAAAAACCCTCATTACAAGGCTCTGGTAAAGAAAAAGTGGATACATCTAGTTGCTAAATTTAGAAAAAATCCCCTAACATGTGATGTAGCCAGAATACATGTTTTATGGGTTTTTGTTACCGAAAATAGATTGACGGACAAAACGTCTGTCCGTCCATCCGTGTGAACAACGCTAGCGACTAAACCGCCGATCAGCCGATTTTCTCCAAAACTGTTATTTCCAAATAGATCTGTCTGATGTTGCGGCCCCTGGAATTTGAAACATATTTTAATTTTGGGGTTCATTGCATGGAGCCCCTGAGACATTTTCAAAAAAGCGCTATTGATTTTGTTGATTGAAAACCCTGATTTTTCGAAAATTTAAAAAATTCAAAATTTTTTTGACATCTTCCTACAACTACAATCATGAAGATACAACTTTTTTCTCAATGAAAAGTGTTAATGAAAAACAAATCTTCAAATAAAGTTATGTTGAATTTTTCGAAAATACGAGTATTTTTGAAGTAATTCGGCGCCAATGTTATTCGCCCGCGTTGAAAACCCTGCGCTTTGTGATCGTAATTTTAGAGGTGTTTTGAATCGTTTGGATGCTACGTAAATTAGAATGTGTAAATTATTTCATATTTATCTGTTCGTTTCTTGCACTGCAGGTTTGTTACACGTTTACAAATTAATCTTTCAGAAATTATTTAAAACTTATTTCAAATAAACATGAAATAAAGATTGCTGGCCTTCAGTCGCCCGCTCCCAATTTACGCATTTGGATGCTACGTAAGTTAAAATTTGTTTATTATTTCTTATTTCATTTTATTAATATTGATTATATTGATACTACGATATTAATGTTATTTCATTTTAAATTGCGTCCTTTTATTGTGTTAAATATGAAAATGAATAGATGAGCAATCGTTGATGATTGTTGTAACACATTGTTGTGAAGCCGCATTGATAAGGCAACAATGACGACTGTGTTTTGTTCGCGGTAATATAAACTAATACTTTTAAATATATTTGTATACTATTACAATACCATAGTGTTTAATAATTACTATTATATATTTTTCGATCAATTTGCATTTGTTTGCCAACGCCATCAGAATTGTATTATTTAGTAATATTTAATTATTTTACTTCCTCTCATATTACTTACTTGTTCTAAGAATTCAAATGAGTTTTACAAAAAATGATGATACTGAAATGTGTCAGTTCGAAAACAAATTGTAGTATAAATAGTATTACACAACCATTACCAATGATTAGAAAGTATGTGCTGTTTTAGTGCCGATAAAATACTGTGCGAAGATAAAGGATTAAGAAATAAACTATAAATAAATTCCATTGATGCTCTTCCAACACTAGCTAATTATTACATGAAAAAAATATACGCGTCCCCTTGTCCCTCATGTCGGGGAAATACGAAATTATGTTTACCACTGTTCTCGTTTTCAGAATTCTGCGAAAAGCAAGAACGTTATTATTAACGCTTTGAATCCCGTTTCAGAAAAAAACTTGGTTCTCTCACCTACCTACCAAGTGAGAAGGAGTCACACGACATTTCTCCACAGATTTTTCTTTCGTTTCCAATGCTCTTTCCGTTACTCTCGCAATTATCTCATGGTTGAAATTCGCAACCCTCAAAACATAACCTAAAGCAGCTGTGCAGATATTATCTCCGCACTTTTCTTTATGCTTCGTTGACTGAGGAAAGTTTAGCTAGCGCTAAATCTCATCCAAAGCAGTGAATTAACGGTTAATAAAATTAATTTTACTGGTCGCTTAACAATTGAGTACCTCCAGATCTTGTTTGAATAATGAGATATGTACATAATCACTAAATAACCTCAAAAGAGTAGTATAAAAATTACTGCATTTCCAGAGCTAGATCAAGGGAAAAAGTAAAATAACTGATATTGGAATTCAGTTTAATTTCCTCAATAAAAATAATACCCTTCCGAGAAGAATGTTTGTAACGAGCCAAGAAAAGTTTTCGGAGAGTCCAAGTACCATTAAAAGTACATTTACTTCGCCGCCTGCCGCCACACTCGTGTAAAGGCCAGAAACTCTTCATACACATTCCAAAAATAAATTTCCTGAAAGGATACGTGTGTATTTTCATTAGTTTATATTCTGGTGTGCTTATGGTAAATTGAGGTATCAAACAATGTTTGAAAATATAATTATTTCAAAAATTTCCGTTCTCCTAAAGTCACAGTTATCAGTCAACTGATCTAAGGTAAACGCCCACTACAAAGGTTCCAATGTTCCAGGAAATGCCTATTAGTATAAAAATCCACTTCATTAAAGGTCCAATATTGTTTCGTACAAGTTTTTCTACTTCCATTGCAGAAATGTCCAGTACCATATTGTTATACAGCGTCACAGGCTGAAAGCCTGTCTGATGAGTCTTAATCTAGGACGAAACGTTTTTTACCACTCTAACTGTTCATGCTTTGCGCCTCTGAGCTAGTCACCCTGTGCGCACACTTGTGCGGTAGGTGCATAAGGCACCCTATACCCTTTTTCTCGAATGAGAAAAGATGAGAGCAGTTGAAAGCTACACCCCTCTTTTACATCCACTGGTCGTTGACCGAGTGAGTATAGCGAGTTGACCGAGCGGCGGCGGCGGTAGGCACAAGGAGCGTCTGTATGACGCGGCGTCTTCTCGCTTCAGGCTTGCGACGACTAGGCGAGCGCGTGCACGACTCGTAGGCTCGGTCGAGGGCGCGTCTGTGTAAGGCGACGTCTTGGCCAGTGGGAAGCGTGGCACCCCCTCGCCTCGGGCATGGTAGCGAGCGTGGGCTACGCTCCGACCATAGTGTCGGTGCGCGTCCTCTTCCTCGCTCCTCAGTCAGCTGAGGACCCCTCGCTCCCTCCACTGCCCCTACCTACCTCCCCGCCTCACTTTCCCACTACGCTGCCCCACCTTGCCTCCCAGCTGGTGTTCCGTCGCACGTACCACGGGACGACGTAGGCTCTGACGTCTCAATCTCTCTCTCTCTCTCTCTCTCTCTCTCTCTCTCTCTCTATATATATATATATATATATATATATATATATATATATATACTATATATATTTATCCCTGGTTGTCTGTCTGGCGAAACAAAGCCACCTGCGGTGGATAGGGAGTAATCCTAAGTGACCTTGATAGAATCCTGCATGTCAACTGCCATGAAACGATTCGATGTGTAAGTTTAACTAATAAAAGTTACCATAAGTCGTAGAAAAAGTACCGTATGAAACTCGATGTAATAGGTATTACTACTCTCATGTGAAGTTTACGATACTCGCTCGTTCCTCGCTCGTATCGTAATTTCACATTCGTGTATTAATACCCATCATTACATCATCGTTTCATAATGTACTATTTTCCAATGAGCATGTGATATATTTAACATTTACATACGTGACATTTGACTCTCATTGGAAGGCAATCATGCGTTGGTTGTTTGGAGATGACGTTCTGATGCTGCTCAAGACATCTGGTGTACTCGCCAAGCACAAAAGCGTGATGAGTTGCCTACCTACGCGGTTGCCTACACAAAAGCATGATGAGTGAGGGGCGTAGGTATATCCGAGTAAAGGGGTGAAAAGTGCCAGCAAATCAAATCCATAATCGCGATACTCATATGAAAGTGAATAAAAAATGTCGTAGTTTACCAAAACACAGCCTCCTAGAGCGGAGATACCAACGAGAAACGTGTTTTTCGCGTATAATTTTTTCTCAGCTTCTATTGCATATATCAAACTGAAAAAAATTGCAGAGATAAAGAAAAATACGTGAATTTGAAGGTTTTTTTTGGTCAACCAATAATACATGAAAAACATGTTTCTCATTGTATCTCTGCAACAGATTGTCCTAGGAGGGTGATTGTTTGGGAATCTACAGCATTTTTATTCTTTCATATGAGTATCGCGATTATCAATTTGCTTTGGGGGCGCTTTTAACCCCCTTTTTCGGCTATAATCGATGTAAATTTGTTGTATAAAATTGCTCGTTATATGTTTTTTGGCAAAAAGTCATTACCTTAGATCTTTTACATGCGCTAGAATTTCTTACATTTATTCTGAGACATCCTGTATATTATTTCAGTAGTACTAAATTACTTATTTGAGAGCAATAATTCGCAAAATGGTTGAAAAGAGTGGTTTTCGTTTTTGATACCCTTGATACCATCATGTTGATACCAATCTGGATATCAAAAGCCGTAATTCACAAAAAATCTAGTACGTATTTGAATTTAAATACGTTATTAGAAATTAGAAGTTGACACTTCTGAACAGCTGCCTGAAAAGGTTGCAGTTCATTCTCATCGGCAGATATCGGTTACTCGAACCAAATTAAAAGGAGACCAATTAACACTCAATCTATTATAAGGGTTCTATGGAAATAAAATTACATGGTAAAACCGTATGACTTCCTACTCGCAAACGGTATGGTGTGTAAGTTCTGTATAAACAATGTATAAGTGTATGAAATAAAGCTCTCATTTTGCGATAAAATAGTCCAACGTTTCCTTACAGTCACTTGCAGTTTATGGAAAAAATTGAAAAAGTTATTGATACAACTTGTAAAGTGAAAATTGTATTCTGAGAAAATATGGTAATAAAAAGCTAATAAAATCTTTTGCAGAGTATCTTCTATTGTGTGTTAAAAAGTGAAAACAATTACAAGTGATGGGACGTTCCTCGCCGCATAAATGAACGCAAAAAATATTTTAATATTATCGAATTGATTAACACATTCAATATTAACAGAAAGATAATTTAATGTTTCATTATGCACAGTAAAAAATACAATTTAATGACGATTTTGAAAGGATATTTTTTTAAGAGAAATTAAGAGTTACAACCGATTTACTGAGCGATTTTTAAAGGACCATCCAGTTATTATGAAGAAATGAAGGAAATAGTGGAAGATACCATTTTATTCATTTCACAGAATATTGTTTTTTTATTTATTCGTATGGCATAACTTTGTGGGTTTAAGAGTTTGTTTTAAATTAACAAACAATATTCCCTTAATGGTTTTCATTGAATTTCGTGTCATTATACGTCTGCAGACTAGCAGGGACGCAGGCGGAGGCAGAATTTAGCAGGGGCGGAGACGGGCTGCTAGGAGAGGACGTTGCGGCGTTGCAAACGAAGATGCATGAGAAACTAACCCGGCTAATTGCGGCGAACGGTGGCTGCGAAATTCCACTGCAGGGGAGGCTGCGGGAAGGGGGAAGCAAGGGGAGAACGGCGCTGGAAGCTCTTTTAAGCTGTGGGCACCGGGTGGTCGAAATGTCGGGTGTTCGCTACCCAACTACTGCGAGCAAAATTTTAATTCACTTATTTCATCCAAAAAAGAAACACCCAAATGTTTTATCCAAAATTGTTTGAATAGTCCCTTAATGCAGGGTTTACGGTGGAAACGATTTTGTCCAAAATGTTGGTAGGCTAACGTCGAACTATTTCGCCCAATGTGGCAGTTACTTTCAAGCATGTGCTGATAAACTGAAATGGGCATTGCGAATCCGAACGACCTTTCCCGATAGCGTCCAAAAATACAGATTGTCGGAAGATGTTTCGTTCGATTCTGTAGGTTCTGTACTCCCGATATCACTTGTTATACCAAGATCATCTCCAATACGTGTAGCAGATGACCTTGAGCGTGTTACTCGCAAACGTTAAAAAACGATCTGCGGAAATTAGCAATATCAGCACAATTTCAGGTGAAAAATGTTAGTGTTATTCGGATAAAATATGTTGGACAATTACGTTCGCAACGACAGATAACTCATTTTTGAAACATCTGCTTTGAGAACGCTCAAGACCATTGCAGTTCGTGTTGGTCTTCTACTCGCAAATGATCACGACTCTCCAGCTGATTTCGGGCGAATGGATCCGACAGAACGAAATGAAACAGATTCGACAAACCTTTATTTTCGGTCGCCGTTGTCGGTACAGGTAGGAAGGTTCATTACGACCATTTACGTTTACCACCACGTGCTTGAACAAATACTGTCTATCAATCGAAAAACTTTCAACGCCGTTCGACCGAAATTTTTCCCAAAGTCGGCTTCACTATGATTGTCGTCATATGATATAAAATATTTGAATGATCGCATTCCTATTGTAATAGTGAGGTCACATTTGGCACAAACCCTTGACAACACATTCCATCACTTTTTTCTAAAATGTTCAGCTATAATTTCTGAGAATCTAAGTCCACAATGCTTCACGTTGATAAAAGAACAAAAGACGTTTATCTACGTCCGTGTTAATGCCTTGATTACGCCGACTAATTGAACTTCATTTAATACCGTTTTGTTTGGCTTGTTCTTTGTAATGCAATACATGCAATGCAATCATGCCTTCACCAGAGTGCGTATTTCAAACAGTTTGATATGCGCAGAGAATTGGCAACATTTTTGTGTTCATTTGCCTTCATCCTCTCTCATAATAATTCGTACTATTTTGGCCAGTGTAAATCGTCTCAGAGTTTCATATTTTTGTACTGAATATCTATATTTCCGAGTTCCAGTGCGCTTTAATTCAAAGCAAATTTCTATTCTCTGAACATGTGAAAGATGGCTATGGTTTTGTATGAAAAACTGAAAAGAATCCAAAAACAAACAGTTTCAATTTTCGCTGAAAAACAAATATTTGAATGTGTTATTGTGTTCTCATAATACTGCTCTGCAGGAAAAAATGTGTTTTCAAGTAAATGCGTGACCCTAAACGGAGTTTTTGAGATGTTTTTAACAGTAAAATCTGTTTCTTTCTACCACGTCAGGGTTTCGAGAAAATGAATTTTATTTTCAAAAAAGTAGCATTTATATACCATTGTATTGCATAGGAAGTAGTATTAAAGTAGTGCAAAAAAGTACCATTTATATACCATTGTATTGCATAGGATGTAGTATTAAAGAGTTTACACTATTTTATCTATTTTATGACTTACATCAATTTGTACGTGCCCTAGACAGTGACAGTGAGTGTTTTACGTACATACATGGTGTTTATCACAGAATGACTCTAGATAATCTGATAGCAGATGATTTACTAATTCCCAGGGCAGCAAATTAATGTGTGATTCGAATTTTCACACTACAATAAGCCAAACAGAAAAAAAACTGACATAGATACAACGATGTTAAACATTTCGTAAGAAATAGAAGGGGGCCACATTGCAAAATTTACAAAACACCCTGCTGAAAAATTTGAGAATACTGGGCCATAACGCTTTAAAGATACACTTACTACACATTGACTATTTTCCAGATTGTCTTGGATTTTACAGCGAGGAACATGCTGAACGTTTTCACCAAGATTTTAACGATATTTAAAAAAGGTACCATGGTGGTTGGACTGTCAACATGATTGCAGACTATATGGGTCCTGCAAAAGGCAAAGTACTTCTCATGCTTATGGAAGAAGTGCAAAAGGAAGAAATATTCTGCATCAATTATATCAATTGTAGGTAGTTCTTGTGAAATGTATGTGTAATTTGTTTATAATTTAATGATTACGTAATTCTAATATACACCACTTTCTTAAGCATGACAATGATCTTGTACAAGGGTAGAAATATACGCATGTCATGAGTAAATACAAAAATTTCATTTCCAATTTTTAAGAAAACTGGACTTGATAAAGAAAAACTGATAACATATTTGGAATCAGCTCTCCAAAGATAGGGGCGGGGGGTGGACATTCAAAACTAAATCATTAACTTTTTTTCAAGTTGTAGAGCAGTGCTCTGACGCACTGAATGTGCAAACCGGCAGAATTATCAAATTCAGTGCGTCACTGCTTACGACACAGCTGTCATCGGAAGACTTCAAGAAAAGATCGTTCTTCATTAAATATTTGGTATTCACCTGTTATGTCATCAACAGGAACTTTTTTATGTTCTTGAAATGTATAAAACATGTTGTACTGTATATATTCTATTCATGTTATTGATGTATTCGTTTTGTTAAAATATTTCATTTGATGTAGTGTTGTAAGAATACTTTATTTCTTGTTATTAAACTGTGCATGCAACTTGTGAGAAATCCATTGTGTGTGATATCGTTTACGAGCATTATTCCTCCTGCAGGCAACTAGTTGATTATATTTGCTAACCAATTGCTGCATTATCGTGCTTCTCGAGAACACCCGTAATGTTATTTTTCTGTCAGATATGGAGGTGATTTGCTGATTTTGTGAGATGAAAAGGCAGCGTTGTGTAATGTGCATGAATTCATGGATATTGACCATGAATACATACTTATATGATACTAAATATTATAAAATGTAATTTTTGATTCAGAAAAACCATATTGCAAGCAGTGAATTCCTTTCGTGATTACATGAAAATATTTTTTCTACAGGGAAATAAAAATCCACAGAGGATATTACAACAGAATCGTATTTTTCATTTAACAAGCAATATTGATTTAACCAAACACAAACACTGTAATACCGCTCGGTTTCCATGAAGCCCTTAAAATCTGTAATTTGAAAACATCAGATCACACTTGTGAATTCCAATCGATTTTTTCCTATGGTCGAAAATTGAGATACACTTGCCACATAAACAAAACAAAAATATTAACAGAGACCAAAAATGATTGTCTTCTATTAATTTTTTTTCTTGCTCTGGTATCCTTCACTTCTAATAACAATCAAGTGCAATATTAATTTTGGCCAGAACATTAATTTTCACTAACAAAAAATTTTCACTTAATTTTCACACACTTCAAAATATGTTGGCCAAAATTAAATTACTTTTCAAAGAATAATTTCATACACCCCTCCACCACTAGACAGTTTCATTACATTCGTTTTTTGATGTGTTGGTTGAGACCCAATGAATAGATTACATCTCATCCATTATGTTATTTTTGTTTTATTATGCCCTAATGTTTTTAAATGTATTTGATTTTGTTTTGGCCCACCTTTTATTAGTCTCAAGTAAGATTTACGTTTCGGTCTTATAGATTTTGAAACTGTTTCATCCCATTTGAGTGTTCTGTTGCATCACATTTTTTATAATGTTTCCCTTGATAGGTATATTCTTTTATATAACTGTATTATATTTGATATTGAAACTTTTATAATTACAGTGCACATTGATACGACCAATTGAGTCGGGAAACGTTGTGTTTCGAAATTAATAAACTTTTAACCTAAAAATTAATATTATTTTTGATTGTCGATGAAAGTGAAGGGTACCACAGGACGAAAAAACAAAAATATATTTGGAATAAGTCATTCGGTGGGTACGTTTACCGCGAGGAATAAACCCGAGCCACATGCGTGCTCCTTTTGTCCCAACCCCGAAACATCCGTTCGCTTTCCGGAACGCGCCTTCAATCGCGTCCTCTTGCAGCGCATAAATCCACCTCACTTGTTAACGCCAGGCGGCGGGAGGGCACCGTTATTCGGAGGGTACGTCTCGCGATTAACGCACCCTTTCCATCGGACCCATTCCACCGCCGCCACCGCGATCCGCATCTGTGAGAGTGAGCCAAGGGAAGGGGAAACGGGGCGGGGCGGCGCGTGGCAGGGCGAGGCGGGGCGGGGCAGAGCGGGGCGGGGCGGGGCGGGTAGGGTCGCGGAGGGGCGGGCGGGGACGGGGCTGGGCGGGGCGGGACTGGGCGGGGCGGGGCGGGGCTGGGCGGGGCGGGCGGGGCCGGGCGGGGCGGGCCGCCGAGCGCTCTCTCCGCGAGCGACGCGGCTGCTTCGATCCCTATTTACAGGTGCGGCTCGTCGGGGGACTCGGAGGGTATTCGGAGCGCGCCGGTGGCGGCGACTGCGGACATTATGGGGCCATGGAAACGCGGGCGGCGCGCGATCCGGCTTGGCGAAATGGCTGCGCGCTGTAAGCACATTGCGAGGATTGCGCCGACAATCCGTGAAGGACCCCGTAAAAAGGGATTCCTCTCTCGCGCGCGCTCGCGGGAACGCCTG
Organism: Acheta domesticus; assembly: GCA_031308135.1. Taxonomy (NCBI): domain Eukaryota; kingdom Metazoa; phylum Arthropoda; class Insecta; order Orthoptera; family Gryllidae; genus Acheta; species Acheta domesticus. Next base: position 110,518,453 of record JAHLJT010008756.1, on the reverse strand, counting down.
TCTCGCTGCCCCGGTGCGGCGCGGCGCGGCGCTGCGAGCGACGGCCCGCCCGCCACGGAGCCCAATCGCCATCGTTAATACTCGTCAGCTGCATAGTTCCTCTCATCAGACGATATCGTTTACACAGAGTGATTGCAAAACCTATATCCAAATGCTTCTCTTGTCCTTTAGATCAGATGGATTTTCATTCATTGTACATCTACTACTTAATGTCAAAAAAACGCATTTCCAGAAGTTTCCTCGTCACAGTAAATGATGAGATCCGTGGAAGTTTTTCTCTTCAAAGGGAAATTAAGTGAAATGTAATAATTCACTTGACTAAAATTTACAAAACAATTTAAGAAGGTTCAAACGAAATAGAATGTCCTTACAAAAGACAGCTTTTTCAAGCAAAGCATATAACAATATATATAATATTCTTGAAATTTCTCTAGAGACACGCGTCACCTATAAATATAAAAAAGCACAATCTCTATGTAATATTTGAATAAACTCCTCTAGCGTGCGTGTGTGTGCAGTTCCACGGTTAGACTACTTCCCGTGCCCCAATCGAGACATGAGGTGTTACTGAACGCGGCTCGGTCTCCCGATGGGGAAATGATAATTTGTTTTCCGATACGGCCATAAGATTCCAAGAAATTGCCAAAAACGTGGTTTTTCGTGTTTTGGCGCGGCGATCATTGATTATGACGCGAATTAAACCAACGCCACCCAAATAAATCTATCCAGGTGGCGTTGATGAAACCCCATTATCCCATTATTCCGAGGTTATTTTCAGTCCTAGACACCATAATTTTCTTCTTTGATGATGACAACACTGTTTTTTGACAAACGAGCAAAAATTAAATGAAAGTCACCCCGCAGAACGTGTTGTAAATTCTGAAGTATTTGAGTTATTATGAAGTGTGAAGTATTTCAGGCGTATTTTGTATAAAGAATTTCCAACTTGCCTTAGAACATTAAATTTGAAGAACGTGAAGTTAATACGAAGGAAACATACAAAATAGTAACCTTTCAATGCTTATATATATATATATATATATATATATATATATATATATATATATATATATATATATATATATATATATATTTGCCTTCAGAACTGTTAACGCAGCAAATATAGCTTCATATTCGTATTCAGATTGGGAGAGCTATAAATTGGGTTATGGCGAAACGAACGTTATGGACAATGCTCGCTCGCTCTCTGGAAAGACACAATGTACTAATTAGAAGATAATATAAAGAAATAAGCAATCATTGAATAAATTGTTCACCTTTTTACCTCTTTCTCACATGAAAAGCAATCGCCCTCTTTTAATTTGTATTGCACAAAATTTCACTCGTGCCTTCAGCGTGGTTCCCGCGTAAAAAGAGGTTATTCCTTGAAAAAACCAGTGGAAGGGCGGCACTAGTACCAACTTTGATACCTTAACCTGTTCTCATGGAACTTTAATGCACGCTCACTGAAACCCGTTCCCTGGGTGGAGCAACTACTGTTAAGTGCCTGTTTCGGCGTTTGAATTTGGCGACAATGCTGTCATACGTTAAAAACGGAGATCTAGTGTGTCTAAATAATCTTCTCTGTACCAGAGTGCTTGGCGGCGGAACCCGGTAGGAGCTGCCCCCTGGCGAAGGGAGATGAACTAACACGTAGCCCGCCAGATCAAATGCAAGACGTTGAAAGCCAAAAACGACAAGGAAGTTTATATACCCGCTCTTTTGGCAGCCAGCACGCTGTTTTGGAGGAATTTTGGAGGGAAGTCCGACGCGGTACGTTTAAAATGCAAATTCTGAGCTGGTAATAAAGGCCAATGATTGTTATTAAAAACCAATCCCCCTCCACGGCCCCAAATTTGAATTATTTTTGATGCCAATGTGCCAACAAGAACAAAAATCAGAATGAGTTTGTGGAGTTTTAAAATCTTAAATAGGGGACAAAAATGTGGAAGTGTTAAGCAACCTCAGGGTTACCAAATATACTTGTAGAAGATTTTACGTCAGAATTTCCGAATCAATGGAGAATTATCTTATATTAGCATTAGATACTAACCCAGAACAACAGCTTACAGGTGATCATTTATGTTCATATTAGAAAACAAAAGTAAAAAATAAATATGTGCTGTCGCCTCATTAATTACCTGAAGTATTTTTTACAGAGATTATAATTTTGAAATTACAATGTTACCAGTTCACACCCCATTTGGAGTTAATGTACAAGGCCATTGAGTGTTGGAAATTTTTGAACTGGAGTATAATATTAACAGCTACAACGATACATTGTTAAGTCCAATGCCACATACTCTAAGAACATATTTGAACAAAGCTACGCCATGAAAGAAATTTTCAACACATGAATATTTCTTTTAAAACAGTTTACAGCGTCGGCGACGCCATATTCAACTAGTAAGTAATATTTTGTTATTTTATGTTATAATCGTGAACAAGCGATTATTACAATTTCAAAATTTCGCAATGGTTTACGTATAATGGAAGTGACAAATATTTTTTGTTGGATTGTGCCCGAGTTCACGCTACAATTTCACCCAAGCAATCAGACACATCATGATTATCTCCCTGTATTTACGCGGCCAGCGGCTGCGTCACTTCGCTTGCCTTTGAGACGGTTGCGATTGTCATCGACCGTAGTGCGTTCGTGACTGCCCGGGGACAAAGGAAGGATTTGTTGTGGTAGAGCTCGTGTTCAACACGGGAATAAATCTCTGGCACCTAAGTTAGAGAGAGAGGATTACATGTAACGGTATGGGTGGACACGTTCCAATTCAATCTGCTCGTCGTTACTGCAGTGAGTCTTGTTTTGTTTGGAGTAATTTTGTCATTAGAAAGACCGTTAAAGACTAGTGTTTATCAAATGAGGAGAATTAATAAAAGTGTGGTAAAATACGGGTGAGTGAAACGAGAAGTGTAAACATAAAAGAACCAAATTATTCTGATTTGTTTCTTTTTAGAAAATGTAAGATGATTATGCACAAGGTAGATACTTATTTTTAATACGCTTCCAAGTATTTATTTTTTTTCTCCTAAAGACTTGCCTGGATTTTCAGCCAAACATAATGATCACAATTTACATTTGTATTTACAACTATTCCAACCTAGAATAAAGATCAATGTGAATCAAAGGTTACACGCATATTAAAAATAATTTTTCTAATAGACAAGGCTTTTTTGCATTAAAGATACTAATTTAATAATAGTGAGCATCAGCTAGTGTATTGCGACAAATTAAGAGATAGTTACATGCAATCTAGAAGTATTTCGAAACCTTACCATATTTTTATTGAGAACCTGGTTTCTTTGCAACGGTCATGCACATACTGGATTAGATTTTCACATATTTATCTCAACGATTTACATGCCATTGTATATCATATATTTCCTCTAAATAACGAAACATACTTAAACAAACTCTATATTAACGACGATGAGATCTTTTCTTTTGAACGACTGCGGGTTTGCAGGGCGTCAGTTGTTAGATGAGTCAGTATTTTATTATAAACTTTCCGTCTCAACGGCAATCTACTCTTTAACAGCCCCTTTTTTGAAGGAACCAAATACTTTTCTCTCACTGACTGGACACATTCAATTGTTTCTCCAAATATAAAATTGATGCAATAATTTCAATGTATCAAAGTATTCAACAGTACACAGGCTGGCTTTAAAAGATATCTGGCGGTCAATATGGTTGTCAGCGAAACCAGGTTTTGGACAGAAAACGCCTAAAACGCTTCCGATGGTTCAGTTCAATGTTATTGGGGGTTACATATACATTGTGGGGTGAGCTGTACACTTTACCACTTTCCTGCAACAGCAAAGTGTACTCCTTTTGTGGGTGCAGCGTTAGAGGTTTATTTATAGCAGTTTGGCAGGTTAGGGTTTTGTTCCCGGTCGCTCACTAAAAGATTCAAAACTATAAAGAATGAAACTTAAAAGAACTTATAAAGAAAACCTTTTGCAGAGCATGTTACGTCTAACACTACTTATAAAGGAATGAATGATAGATCTGAGCTAGCCAAAGCCTAAAAAAATAAAGAACGTACGCAGCCGGAACTACCATTTAACCAATGCGGCGCGGACCAAATATGAAATTTGTAGAATTGATAAGAAATACGATATCGCCATTGGCCACCATCAAGAAAACGACGGGAGGGAAACGGGCGGGCGAGATCTCGTTTTCACCAAAAAAGAGGAGAACTGGTGAAAGTGAATAGTTGTGTGAGTGTGTTATAAAGGATGAGCGCGGAGACGTCGGGTTACAGATAACCCTTCAGTGTAGTTGCATAGGAATCACTAATTATAATCCATTCTTAATCATTCTCTGTTTACAGTAAGAATTGACAAACTTGCGAAATGGTCCTTCAGTACCTTTCTTAGAAGGCCTCAGCTATTGAATTATAGCGAAATATAACTCGAGTGTAACTGCTGCACCACGATAAGCGCCGGAAACATCTAGGATACAATAGTAATCTATGCAACCATTCGCGGTTCAGTTTTCTGACCTACGCGGACACCAAGAGTTCCTGTAAATGATGTGAATGTTTATGCAGAGGACTCAACGGTGGAGAAAGGTTGAGTAGATGGGCATTTCTAATGAATCTTAGTCTCTATGAAACCAGAATGAAAAGGACGATCGAGAGAAATCGACATCTGAAAAACTGTGCCAACTGCAGTAAGGGCTCCATCACATGTAGACACTCCGCAGTGCTACCGAGTGGCGCGATTGATAGCAAAAGCATTGGTTTAAATGGAGGTATTCCCACGAGAGTGCTCCGAGTCAGGCTGCAGTGGCGCCGGTGGCGGGACCCTCGCTGCGAGCAGCCCGATTGGGACACCAAAATCACGCAGGGCCACCGCAAGAAAAAATATTGGTTTAAATGGCGGTCTTCCCACTGGGTCACTCGCGGGGTTACTCGGAAGTGAGAGGTAAGATTCGCTTCGGTCGTGGTCGTGAGCGACAGTTCTGCGAAACCTCTCCCCGCCGAACCCTCCCCTCCACCCGCATGCGGCGGAGGCCAGGTGGGAAATGCCCTGCTGCGCATCGGTAGCGCGCCAGAGGTCTTTGCGTGTGAAGGTGCCCAAACAGCACACGGGATACGTCTGTGGGAATCCGAGAAGGGTCCGCGGAATTTCTAAAGGGCAAACGTCAGACGTTGTTTCCTGTCTGGACTTCAACGAAACAATATCACTCGACGGTACTGCGTAGATTGTGGTCCAGTGGGTGTGCCCAGAACAAATTAATAAAATAGTATGTGTGAGGATAGTCACATGTGTCGATATTAAATGACGTGTAGAATACAGACTCCAGATGTTTAAACAATTCAGTAAAACTGCTTTATTTAATAATCGTAATGCAAAGTAGTATATCAGATGCAGAAAACATGTAGAGCAAAACAGCTTGTTTAACAACAAACATCTACTTGCATAAATTTGATTATATTTATTTAAAAACATAATACGAGCAAATTTGTGTAGCATTTCATAGGATTTGCAATATATCAACGTATTATACGTTTTAATAGGATTGTAACTGGCCAGTGTTTTAGATACCATTGCTCGTCTATATTTCAACCAAACTACGATATTTTTCGTAAAATATTACCAAGAGATTTTTTAAATGGATTACAATTGTAATCTACGCGACCACTCACGTTCCAGTTTGAGCGAAAAGAGTTAATCGTCCATTACGCCGCAAAGTTTGAAAGAGTAACCTTATTGAGAATTCTTGTGTGCGATTCGATGTGAAGAAGCAATTGTTGCGAGGCAGTCAGAAATTAGTGCCCAAACTGCCCGCGTTTTGGCATACGGTCGGAATAGGACTGTGTTACGGGCGGTTGGAAGTGGCATGCGAGCGAGCATCGCTTCCCACCTAAGGTTCAATGTCAGCCATTGTCGAAAGACTCGAAACCTGGCTCGGAGGCCATGATTAGACATTTTACGAGTGGCGAACCACAAACTGATAAATTACGAATTGCCATCGTACATACTCACTACTCCAAAAAGCAACGATTTAGTACACGCACAATTCCCCGACCATCGCTTTGACGAACGGCAAAGCTGAAAGGGAACGCGGAG